>VZTG01001231.1:88944-108417 GCA_013397845.1 Melanocharis versteri | reverse complement strand
TTTTTTTTTTTTTATTCTGATGACTTCCTGCTCTGGACTCCTTGGCAGCTCCTGGGACAACATCTAAACTCTGCAAACGTGAAGGAATTCAGATGGAGCCGTGGACGTCATCGCGTTTTCCAAGCGGGCCATAAATCAGGGTTTGTTATGGTCGCTCTCTCGTGAGGCAGAACATGTGCAGGCAGATAAGAGCCCGGAGGAAGAAGGAGAGGCAGAGAGAAAAGAAACACCGGTAGGAAAGACCCCATAAGAAATGTTTTGACAGCCTCAATTGAGCTGAGCAGCCGTGGAGGGGCTGGAGTGAGCTCTCATTGTCGAGGGAACAGGGCCCCGCCTGATTTGATGTGAATTTGCTCTGGAGCTGGAAGGGAGCTCTTTTCTCTCCCCACTGAGACTTTGTGTCACTGGAAATGGGATTTTCCCGGTGAGGCAGTATTTTCCAGCCACAGCAAGGGGGTGATTCATCAGCCAGATCCTCCAGGGATATAAATAGACACAACCTCCACCAGCTCCAGTGGTCTTGCACCGACTTGCATCAGCACAAGAAAGTCAGGATGGAAAGTTCCCATCCCTTTGCTCTGTCCCAACCACTGCCAGCTGGGCTCTTGCTGCACATCAGTCCTGGCTGGAGTGAGGAACAGTTAGAGAATTATCCCAAGAACCCTGGAAAACTCCCTTTTTCTTAGTCAACGGAAGGTATAGGTTGGTTTCCTCCCAGGAAGCTTTCTCTTATATCTATCTAATTTTTTAATTTCTTTTTTTTACCTTGCTTTGCCCTTGGTTTGACCCCTTTTTTCATGGGTTGGAAAGCACCTTAAAGGATATCCAGTGCCACTCCCTGCCATGGGCAGGGACACCTCCCACTGTCCCAGGCTGCTCCAAGCCCCAGTGTCCAACCTGGCCTTGGGCACTGCCAGGGATCCAGGGGCAGCCACAGCTTCTCTGGGAAATCTGTGCCAGGGCCTCCCCACCCTCAAAATAAAAAAATTTTTCCTAATATCCAATCTCACCCTACTCTCTGTCGGTTGGAAGCCGTTCCCCCTTGCCCTGTGTGCTACATGCTCGTGTAAATTTGGTTGTTTGGATGTCTGGGGTGTGGGATGTTTTGCTGATCCTCCACAACAAAACTGGGCACTCAGGGGATCCATTGGGGAGTTGCTAAACCCTGGATTTAGCAGTGGATTTAAGGTTTTTAAATATTAATCATTTTAACTGGGGAGGCGGCTGCTGGGCCGGTGGGAGGTTAACCCGGGCAGCAGCTCCAGACAAGGAGGTAATTCTGTTTATTCCTTGGCTGCATTGTGTGGAATGCAGATGAGGGTTTAAGTGGCTGTAATTACCTGTGCAAGGTGTCATTCCTATTTTACATCAACAGCAGCCAGGTCAGCTGAGCCTGGATCTGTTGCCGTGGGTTTCCAAGCATCTTCCACCCTGCCTCCTATCCCTGTTTGTCCAGCACATTTCCTAGGAATAAGACCCTGTTAAATGCCATTTTTACTTCCCTGGTGCTCTATTATTTGCTCCCTTACGATGCCACATCATGGGCAAGGGTGAATGACTGGTCAGAAATGTTTGTTATTTTCAGACATATTCACTGAGGCATTTTTTGCATCTCTGTTATACTCAGGCCTCTCGGGAGAGGAGGCATCCCTAAAATTTGGCTGAGCTTGCTTCTTCCTTGTGAGGGATGGGTTCAATAAACTCTCCAGCTTCCAGAAATAAAATGCAGGGAGACCTGTTTTCTTTATGCTTGGTTTGGGGGGGAAAAAAAGAAAAAAAGAAAAATAGGGAGATTCCTGAAATGCCTGCAGGAATTTGGTTTTGGGGAGAGTGGGCAAACCTCCACTCCAACTACAGCCAGCCTGTGATTAGCACCAAGAATCCATATCAAGAATGCAGTGGTTACATCAGATGGGGCCTCACAGGGCAGCTCGTGTCCCTTCCATAATCTTGTTTCTGCCTGCCAAAACCCTCCTATGGAAATGGGATCAGCAGGGGTGCAACTTTAAAGGGCTCCCATTGCCCTGCTGTGCCTGCTCCCTTGGCCTGTGTCCTGGGTCTGTGAGCTGCCCTGCTCTGTGACACAGACACTGGGCAAGCTCATCCAAAACGGGCATCACGGAGCTGGGAGCAGCTCCCAGGCAAGCAGCAGCGACTCCTGCAGCGGTGGAAGCCTGGAAGGGAGCAGGAAAATTTGGGAGCTGCTGCCAGAACTCTAACAGAAATGAGGAGACGGGATAGTTGCTGTGGGTCCCCCTGCAGTGGGGCAAGGTTGGGAGGTTTGGGGGGCTGCAGGGAGGAAGAGGAGGAGGAGAAGGAGGAGGAAGAGCAGTTCACTGGGTGGCATTCTGCCCTCTGATTGCGGGTGGGAACATGGGAAGTGGGGTTGGAAAGCAGGAGGGCCTTCCCATGGGAATCCCATAGCCAGGGACCCAACACTGATGGTCATCCTGGGAGACACGGCTTGTGTGTTGGGATCTCAGGCAGGGGGCTGCCCGCCCAGCAGCCTCTGGTCCCAACAAAGCCTGCTTCTAGATATCAAATTTTGGGGGGAAAGCTCAAACCGGTGACCAGAACATGCCTGCGGAGCTAATAAACCAAATTAACTGGTCAGGATTAAGGTTTAGAAAACTCGAGGTTGGAGCTGTGGGTCATGATATTTTCATTTTTACTGCTTATTTTTGGAGCTGGCAGATCTGCTAGCATCAGTCCTCGCCTCAGTCCCACCGGTTGTTTTGTTGCTTCCAAATTTCTGGTTGCCTAAATCCCTGGTATTTCAGTTGGACAGCCTTCCCCTCTGGCTGTGCACTGCTGTGTGCTGTTTAAAGGCTGTCAGGCCTGATTCCCATTTACACTCTGGCAGCACAAACCTTCACACCCACTTGAGGGTCCTTTTCTTCTTCCGGAGTGTTGGAAGGAGGGTTTGGATCCAGGAGGGAGCCATCCCCATCATTGCATGGGGCTGCGTGTTACACAATTCCTCTGGCTTTGAGTCAGCTTGCAGCACCCTCCGTGATCCTGCTGCACGGAAAACCAGGTGCAAAAGGGATTTATTCCTGCAGTCGGTGGAGCCTTGGGCCTGCTGGGCCTCCCACTGACCCGAGAGGTGCTGGGGATGAGGGAAGCACCTGCTTGCAGTTTCTGCATTGGAGCTGCTGGAAAACTTAAGCTTTCCTGTGTTTCATGTTCCACGTGCTGGCAGCTTTCTCTGCAGCTGTGAGGAGCAGCCTCATGGCATGCAAAGGGTCTGTCCCCGAGCTCCAAGGAGACTCCAAGGAAACGTGGGATGGATTAATCCAGCTGTGCTCTGTGCAGCACCAGTGCTCCCAGCGTTCGTCACGTGCCCGCGGTTCATGATGGATCCGTCGTGCATCCAACGTAAAATTAGTGGGTGTGCCTTATAAACAAAAAGTAATGATCCCGTGAGTCACAGATGAAAATTTTCCCTTCTGTGCGAAGTGTTCATTATTCTGGAATTTTAAGTGAGGGGAAGGGCTGACTGGAGAGGGTTTGTGCCCACTGGCTGCTTCCTCCAGCAGCTGGGGACATGGCTCTTCTGATGTCCCGTCCTCTGCACACATTTTTAGGGCTGCTGCTGATGTCTTAAGGTGGCAACTTCCCTTCCTGTGTGTGAGGCTGGGGAGAAATGGTTTTATTGTCGTTTTTATTTAAATTTGATTTTGCCTATCTTGTTTTTTAAGTGAATTCAGAAAAACACCACCATTTCATAGTAGACGTTTTCCCAGAGATTTTGGCACCACATTTAGGCATAAGCCATAAAAGAGGGACTTCAAATGCCTCAGTGATTTTGGGAATGCTCTGCTCCAGAGCCCAGATTGGCACAGGTGTATTTGAGCCTCAGTTCTGTGGTTCCCTGAAGGGAAGTGCTGGATCTACTGAGATATTTAGAGAGAGGGTCATTCAAGGAGGGGCTGAGGGAGCTGGGAAAGGGGCTCAGCCTGGAGCAAAGGAGGCTCAGGGGGACCTTGTGGCTCTGCACAACTCCCTGACAGGAGGGGGCAGCCGGGGGGTCGGGCTCTGCTGCCAGGGAACAGGGACAGGAGGAGAGGGAACGGCCTCAGGCTGGGCCAGGGGAGGCTCAGCTTGGACAGCAGCAGGAATTTCCCCATGGAAAGGGTGCTCAGGCCTTGGCAGGGGCTGCCCAGGGAGCTTTGGAGTGCCCATCCCTGGAGGAGCCCAGGGAAGGGCTGGAGGTGGCACTCAGTGCTCTGGGCTGGGGACAAGGTGGGCATCGGGCACAGCTGGCACTCCATGGGCTGGGAGGGCTTTTCCAGCCTCAGGGATCCTGGGGTTCTGTGATTCTCTGGTTTTTATTATGGAAGGTAAATAGCTACAGCATGTCAGTATCTAAGTCAGGGGAGAATAACTTTTCTAACCCTGACAAAGTCCTGCAGAAGAGGATCTGGTGGAAAACACAGGAACAACTTCCCTGCCAGTCCAGCCAGAAGACCCTTGGAGCACTTTGGTGGAATTCCTGATGTGTAAGACCTGAAATGCTGGAAACATCACCCTGTGCTTCCAGGCCTTCTGTCAGCTGGAAGCCTCTACCAGCGCTGCAGTGTGGTGAGGAGTCTGCTTCTCATCTCCTCACATCTGGCCCCCGTGACATTAATGGCAAAAGCAACTCTCTTTTGCAACTCCATCCAAAAACTGCAAGCATCAGCCCTTCACAGCTAATGAGAGCCGAGCTGGGGGAGAGAGTTTCTCCTATACTGCCCCGTGACAAGTCAGCTGCATGCCTCTTGATCCATGTAATTTTATTCCTTGTGGAGACCTCACATAGGCACAAAAAGAGAGATTTGAAAATAGTGTGACTCCTGCTTGTTTATCTTGCAATGAATTCAATGTATTAAATCACTGCCCTGCTAAAAGCCTGCCTTTCTCCAAGATCACATCCTATGAGGTCAACTCAAGCAAATAAAATGGCTACTAAATCTTGGGTTGTCATTGCAACACTTTTTAAAAAAATTATTTTTATTTTTTGAAAACAACAGAACACTCCAGTATTCATTCCAGCACCATAAACATGTTAAGTAATTGAGTATTTATCTGAAGAGAATGAGAAATGTGGAATTTATTTCTAGGCCTTGAGCTTTAAATAAACAAGACACTTTTAAACATAACTCCATTTTGGATAATGAGATGTTTTCATGGACATAATGGCTATTTGCAGCGTGTTTTCCCATGACTTTTTTTTTTTACAATATGACATTTAAATCAGACTAGTACAGAATCTTTGTGCATTTATAGAGGTCAGCTCTTCTCAGGAGTAAATATTTGTACATATGTGGGTGTGTGTGATACCTCTCATGCAAGAACTGTGTGTGACAGTGGGAGTTAATTTGGTTTAATAATCAAGCTGTAAAAATATAACCGATTGATCAAACCCATAGATTAGTTTCCTGGTACAAAAGGCATTACATAAGTAGGTTTCCCTACTTCTATTAAATATTCTTTATGTAAATATATGGATACACCTAAGGAAACATTGTGGATCTGTCACCAAAGTGCTGTGATCCCTGCTCCTAGGTGTGGAAAACTTCAGTGCTGTCCCGTGAAAGAAAAGCACCACCCAGACATCAGTATTTTCATGTCACATGGCACTTTTTATTTAATCCAGACTGCAAGACTGAGCCCCTGCACTGCTGGGAGGAGCAGCTGGTTACAGCAGAATCACCTTTTGAGGACCAAAAGGGAGATTTCTGTCATCCGGCCTCCGAGGGGTGCACAAAATTTCTGTTTTCCACAGGCATGGAACGTTTCCAGCCGTGCAGGTTCCTCTGCTGAATCATCCCTGCCCCACCTACACAGAGCTGAGATTTGCCTCGAATAAGCAGCGGTGCCTGAAATAGATCTGAGCAGGCAGGAGCAGCAGTGCTTGTCAAAGGAGAGAAAGGCGTTTTGTGTTTCATGTTTAGTGTGAGCTGCAGCTAGCTCATGTTGGAAGAGAAGTTTCAGTCCTTGTTTTCCAAGAACTGGAGGGGTTTTTTTCCCCTTCTATTGGTGTGAGTGACCTGCAGAGAGGTCGTGGTGGTGGTGGTGCTTCCCCATCCTGTACGTTCTGATGGACTTGAATGAGAAGGAATAAAAGGGGCTGTGGGAAGGTGTTTTGGGGGGGGGAAACACATTAAACTATGAGATGGAAGTAGATGAAGTGACTTTATTCACATCAGGCATAAATCAAAGTCGAGCCATGGCATTGTCACTGCAAAAAAAGATGGAATTGGGGTGCTGGTGGGTGAGAGCTGGACATGCCCTGGCCGTGTGTGCTGGGATCAGAAATCAGCTCTGCCCTGGGCTGATCCCACAATGTGACCAGCAGGAAAGGGGGGACTGTGCCCCGCTCAGGTGATTCCCCACCTGCAGAGCTGCCCCAGCCCTGGGCCCAGCACAGGGAGGACGTGGAGCTGCTGCAGAGAGCCCAGAGGAGGCACCAGGATGAGCAGAGGGATGGAGCAGCTCTGCTGGGAGGAAAGGCTGCCAGAGCTGGGATTGTTCAGCCTGGAGAGGAGAAGCTTTGGGGTGACCTCACTGTGGCCTTGCAGGGCCTGAAGGAGCTGACAAAAAAGATGGAGAGAGACAATTTCTGAGGGATGGAGTGACAGGACACAGGGAATGGCTGCAAACTGACAGAGGGTAGGGTTACACTGGATATTGGGAAGAAATTCTTCCCTGTGAGGGTGGGGAGACCCTGGCACAGGTTGCCCAGAGAAGATGTGGCTGTTCCATCTCAGGAAGTGTCCAAGGCCAGGTTGGATGAGACTTGGAACAACCTGTTAAAGTAGAAGATGTCCCTGCCCATGGGTGGCACTAGATGATCTTTAAGGTCCCTTCCAACCCAAAGCATTCAGTGATTTCATGTTCCTGTTTGGGGGACAGTCCTGCTCCACAGTACAAATTCCTGTCCTGAACTGGACACTCCTCCCTGCAGGATTCCCACCAGCACCGTGCCAGGGCAGCAGATCCTCACTGCAGATGAGTGACCTGATCCACTTCCCCATATTAAATAATGTCTGCCACGCTGGGCTGTACCTCTGTCACACTGCGAGTGGCCTTGCCCAGTCACAACTGCTGGGTAAGTGAATTTTTGTTTTTGCAAGGGCCTGTCTCCTCCCCGCCCTCTTGCTAACCCACTTTTGGGCAAAGCTTCCCACTTGGAAATCCGCCCGTCCCATTAACCTCCGCAAGCAGGGCGATGGTTCCAAGTGCTGGAGCGTTTGGGAGCCTCTCCCAGGGGAAAGCAATGCCTGCTGCTCAAGGAGACATCACTCCTGGGCAGCTCAAAGCAGGCAGGGAGGGGGAGAACCAGCCTGGGCACAGAGGGTCCCGTGCCACCTGCTCTGGCCTCTTGAGTATCCAGTGAAAAACTGCGTTTACTCCCAGCCAAGAATCCCGATCTCCAGCAACGTTGCCACACGTGTTCAGCTCCAAGATATCCACGCCTCTTATTTTCCAGTTCAGCGATGCAGTTATACAAACAATTCCCTTGCAAACCTTCCCAGCTGGGAACTCACCCCTGAAAGCTTTGATGCCATTCGGTCACTAAGGTCACTTGGTGAACCTGTGCTCGAAAACATCCCAGTCCCATACTGCTCAGGAAAATCCCTGCTGGAATTGGAGCGGGGCAAGCTGGAGGTGATGGGATGGTGTGAGCACAGCGGAGGTGGAGCAGTGGTTTTTTTCCCCTTCTCTTCCCTTGGAGATGAAAGAGAAACATCAGAAGAGGACTGGATCCATTACATTACTCGTAGGTGTGTGTGTGTGTGTGTACCTGGTACTTATTTACGTTGGCGTCTGTGTACAGCTGGGCAGATAAAATGAAAGAATTTAGGACATATCTGGCACGGCCACACAGACTTTTAGAACACAAGATAAACAATAGATGATTGCATGTTTAAAGCATTTTCCTTGATAACAGATTGAATAATTTACCAGTAATGACAGGGAGCGATGGAGCGGTCAGCGAACCACATTGCACTACAATTGCACCACACCAACTCCAGCCATGCTGTTGGGGCTATTTTGTTTGTTTGTCTTGGATGTAATTTTTTTTTTTTTTTGGCAACCATCTGCTGCCTTTACAACAGAGCAGATCCAGTGGGAAACGCCCCACGGGAAGCGTGGAATGGAGTGTGCGTGTAAAAGTGGCATGGGGGAAAAGTGGGGATTTATTTTGTGCTGGCTTGGAGGAGATGCACTGAACTGGAGAATGTTCTGGAAGAACTGCACCCAGGAATTGCATTATCCTACCTGGCCCCAGCAGCACCTTTGTTGACCAGGAAACACAGAATCATAGAATGGTTAAAATTGGAAAAGACCTTCAAGATGATTTAGTCCAACCCCTGATGAATCCCCACCTTGTCAACTAAACCAGAGCACTGAGTGCCACGTCCAGGCCTTCCTTGGACACCTCCAGGGATGGGGACTCCAAACCTCCCTGGGCAGCCCCTGCCAATGCCTGACCACCCTTTCCATGAAGAAATTCCTTCTGATCTCCAACCTGAACCTCCCCTGGTGCAGCTTTAGGCCATTTGCTCTTGTCCTGCTGCTGGTTCCCTTGGAGAAGAGGCTGACCCCCACGCTGCCCACAGGACAGTGCTGCTGTGTTATTTCTCCAGCTTTCTTTGCCGTGGCTGAAGCCTAGGGCACCAGGAGTTCATCCATTTGGTGCTGTCAGCTCAGTCAGATGACGCCAAGCCGTGTGAGCTCATGGGTTCAACCCCTTCAGCTCGCTGGAGCTGATAGAAAATCACCAGCTTTGTCTAAATTACAGCCTGGCCCTCCATTAGGTGTCAGGGAGTCAGGTCACTGTGTGGGTGCTGCTGTGACCTGGGTCAGTGGCTGCCTGCACCCTGCAGAGCTTGGGGACGTGCTCTTGGGCTCCTTCCCTGTGCCCAGGCTCCAGGCTCGAGCCCCAGTGACCCAGATGTCGAGGGGTTTTATCTTGATGGACACTGTGTGAGCAAGCCTGGCCTCCAGATCTGGCTGGGGAAAGGTCTGAACAGATGGTTCAGACTTGCAAAGTGCTCACATTCCACCGAAGAACAGGATTTATGGTGTATCAGACATGTGGGACTATTTTTGTTCATCTTCGGTTTGGTTTTGCTTAACTCTTCATTTGCTTCTTTCTGCTTTGTCTTTGGGAGCATCCTGACCTATGTCAAAGTCATCTCAGCAGAGGAATCAGGATTTTCCCATCTCCTTGGCTGTCCCAGCTGGGCTTTCCAGACATTTTTCCCCTATCCTTGCTTGAAAGACAGAGCCAGCAACCCCTGACCAGGGCAGAAAGGCCAGTGGCCAAAGCCAGGTCTTGCCCAGGCCAGTGGGCAGAGCCAGGTCTTGCCCAGGCCCCCTCTCCACCATCCTGAGGAGCAGTGCCATGCACAGGGCAGCCACAACAGCCTCTTGCCACCCCATGGCCGTGCAGGAGTCCTCCCCATTCCCCTCTGGCCCAGGTCGTCACCCATCCCTGCCCGTGCTCACCCTGTGTCCCAGTGCCCTGCTCAGACAGGCTCTGTCCCTCCTGCCACGCAGCAAACACAGGCTGGATTTCATGGGAATCCCGTGGAAAATCACTGATAATGGCTGTGCAGCAAGCAGGCGATTTTACTGTACACAGCATCACACAAAATTTTACCACCTGTTTACAGTCACCGTTTGTGGGAGGGAGAATTTAAACAATGGGGAGTTTTAAGGGGGAGGGGGGGAAATTCCTGTGACTTTTAAAGCTGAGACTGCAGATGAAGAAGGGAGAGGAACCCCAAGGCAGCAGAAGATGAGCAAGTGCATCGAGAAATTATGAGAGCATGCCTGAGATCTTTTCATTTTCTTCTCCCTTCTCTTTGAAGAGTGTGAGATGATTTGAGTCACACAGTGCCCTTGGCCCATCTCACATGGGTTTTCAGCGTTTAAAATGTGAAGGGCTCCATCCAGCCCTGCTGCAGAAGGCCAAGAAGCTGTTTGCTCCTTCCCCAGAAGTTACTATTCCCACAGCAGAAACGCAGGCGGGTTTATGACTCATCCATTCAAGATTATGTATTAAATAATAAGCTGGACTTTGAGCTGTGGCAGCTGAGAGGCAGCACATGTTTGCCAGCTCTCTTGCAGGGGTGACAGTTGGAAACCTGGGCATTTACGTGGTGACTTGTGGGCTAAGAAAAACCTTCAGCAGGAGGTGGGGAAATCATGGAAATCTGGAGCTTGGCTTATCATGGAAAAATCACTTTATTAGCTCTAAAAGGAGCAGCCAGAAACTGGGGGATTTGAAGGTGTCTGACAGTGTTTGTGCTGACCTGGGATTCATCTTGTGAGTGAAAGAGAAAACCTTGCTGAAACTGGATGGACAAAATTATCAGTCCAGAGCAGGCAAGGAGAGGATCACTATCCCGGTCTAGGTTTAATTCATTAATATTCCTGAAGAGGAGAGCTGCTTCTTGATGTTTATCATGGAATCATGGAATAGTTGGGTTGGAATGGGCCTTAAAGATCATCCAATTCCACCCCCTGCCATGGGAAGAGACACCTTCCACTATCCCAGGTTACTCAGAGCCACATCCAACCTGGCCTTGGGCACTTCCAGGGATCCAGGGGCATCCACAGCTTCTCTGGGAAATCTGTTTAAACCTTTTATGGCTCTCGCTGGTGAAGCCATGGCCGTGCAGAAATATTTGTTTCTGGCCTTTGCAGCTTCACCCACAGCAGATTCAGCTGTTTCACTGTGGCTTACAAAGCGTGGGCTTTGCAAACTTGCATCTCTAATTTTTCTCTTTGCAGGCCTTTTGTTGTGGCTTGGGTGTTTCCCGTGGGCCTGTTGCCTGCAGCAAGCACAGCAATAACCTTCGGTGCTATGGGCCTGTTGAAGGTTTAGGGTTAATTTGTCCTGGAAAGCAGCTGCAAGATCAACCAGGGGGTGAATTTAGTTTCTTCAGTGGACATGCCAGGCTACTGTTGTGCCTGTGCTGCAGACAGATTCCATTTGAAGTAAAACTAAAATGGCAGTGAAGACAAAGGAGCCTGAGATGTGACAGTTTAAGATAAAGAGACTAAGCTTGAGTTTGTTAATCAGTAGTTTTTAGATCATCCTTTCTACTCCAACCCAAATAAACTCTGTGTTATGATCCAAATAACCCCCCTGTGTTACGACCATGCCTATTCTCTCTGCAAACACACACCCAGTCTCATGGAGAACCATTTTTCCATACAGAGGTGGGGTTTGCTGTTGCGATCTTGAAATCAGACCAGCAAGAAGTTCATGTCACAACGTTCCTGTTTGCCTATCTTTGCTCCTTACAAGCAAAAAAAGAGAATAATTGTGCTACATTTGCTGAGGCCGACGAGGTTTGGCTTTGACAACTTGATGCCACCCGATCCATTTCGAGCAAGAGCTCGCTGCTGCCTGGCAGCTGTGGCTTCGTTGTCCAGGATGGTGCTTTGTTCCCCAGTGGTGCCCGAGGCAGATGCTGGCTGGGGACGCTGCCCTGCGCACACATCTGCACTGCTCTGTGTCCGTCACAAGATCCGCTGGGCTCAGCCTGCGGCGAGCTCTCCTGGCAGCGGGATTTCCTGCGCACGGATCGCGGCCAGGAGTGAGGGCTCCACGCTCTGCCAGCTCCCCGCTGCTCGCGCATACGGTTCCAAAATCCTCCGCGCAGATCGTTTCCCTCCCCCGACAAAGCGAGGTGTCTTCACGCCACGCTACAGTTGCGTTTTCACTGGAAGGTCGTTTCAAAAATAAACCTCCGTGTTCCTCGCTCACCAGTCATTCTTGAAAACCAGCTGAAGTTTCTGTCTGAGTTTTATGGAGCCAGAAGTTGCTCCCTAGCACAGCAGCAGTGAGGACAGGCATTACCATAAAATCCTGTTTATTAGTAAACTCAGTGACCTGCCCTGGTGAAAATCCCATTCCAAAGTTCCACCCTGTTCCTCGGCAGTAGGTGCAACCACCGAGTGACGTTAGTTTTGTAGTTTGAGGCTTAGAAAAAAAACCAAACCCAAACCAACGTGTAATAATTTGCAGATGTTGGCAGCCGGCGATGATGCATGAGTTGAAGCTCTCTTTGGGTGCCAAACCACAAATATATATATCATTTTTTTTATAGTCTCCCATTCCTGGAACTGAAAGAGGCTTCAAAACAATCAATATGTAAACACAAATACAGAGCACTCCCTTCTGAGTATCACCAGTGCTGCTACTGCTGCTACACACAGAGGGCTTTTTCTTGGTGGCCGTGTCCTTCTTCAGAGCTGCTTTTTGTCCTTTATTTACAGGCACAGGTCTGCAGGGCCAGGGCAGCTCCTGCAGAATGAGGGGAGGTGTTCACACTTTCTGACCTTTTTAAGTTGCTGGCCAGTGTAGGCTGTTTCAGGCTGAAACCAGGAAAGAGTTATATTTGATTTACTGCTGGGTTTCCTTATGGGCTTTCTACTTAGCAGCACCATGTCCAAGGGCTTGGAAAACTGAAGGTTTCTCTTTATTCCTTGAAATCTTTATCCCAAGAGTGCTCCTCTCCCTCCGCTGCCCTCCACGGGTATTTTACATCTAAACCAAAGGGGTCACCTTGGAAGATGAGTTTTCACACGAGGGCCGTGCAGAAAATGCCACCAAACTTACCTTGAAAGCTAATTTTGGTGTATTTTTAACAGCTTTGCTTGCTGGGAAATGAGCTGATATCATCACCCTGACAACCCAGGGAGGGCCAGGTTGTGGTCAAATGCAAACCACTCGCAGCCACTCGCTGTCAAAGTCAACTTTCCAGTATGGTCTGCCACGACTTTGGGGTATTTAGTGTAAGATTGTGTCCAGGGCACCAGTAGAAACTGGGACACCATTGGACTGGGTCTCATCCAGCCAGATATTGGAGAGAGAGGCTCCTTCCAAAAAATTTACGGTTAGAAGTGCAGGGCAGCAGCTGGCGGGTGAAGGAGCGAGATGAGGGGACAATAATCAGGAGGGTGTTTGTTGTTCTCAGCATTCAGTGTTGTATCCATTTCTGCATTTATTTATTGCAGCTTTTCTGACAAAGACATAGGTTTTAAGAAGACTTTAAAGAGGGCAATGAAGTTTCTGAGAGTTCTTTCCACAAATCTGCCCTGGAGCATAGGGGGAACTTGGGAGAAAACCCAGAAGTGCTTGTGAAGTGGCAAACTGCAGATGGAAGGGGCACTGCTGGCCAAACATGGTGCAGGCTGGAAGCTCAGCATCCAAGAGGGATGATGTGTGAGGGGATGATGAGGTGCTGATGGTTTGGGGTGGTTTTGAGGGTGAGGGAAACTCCCCAGGGACAGGGTGTACCAAGGTGAGAGCACTGGTGAGGGAAAACATCTCTCCAGCAGTGTTTGAGACGTGTGGAAGCAGAAGGAGCTTTTATTTATTAAGGCTAAAGAAAAAATGTGCTGTCTGAGCGCAGATGTGAGGGATTGAAAGGCCGCAGAGGGGATTTTTAGCTGCCTGGATGGGTGGGAGACCACGTAATTTAGAGAGATGATAGAGGGAGTTTGTGTAAGCTGGACATAGCAACCACAGGGACCTGTGATCTTCCTGGTTAAATCCCAAATGGTAAAAAGGTGTCAGAGAAATCAGGTGAAAAATGGGATTTTGTTCAACAAGGTCTTATGTAAAGTACTGGGCTTAGCTGAGAACAAAACCACCATGTAGCTCTCCCTGCTCTCTGGAATTTCTTCAGGGAAAAAAACAATTCTTCAACTCTGGGCTATGCGGAGCGAAAGAGTCTGCAGGACATCTGAACTCATCTGGTTTCTGTAGTGAGCACTGACAAAGGTGTGAGTGAACTGTGCTGCAGGAAAGATCCACAGCTGGAATGGAGCCCAAGGAGGACAGGGATTAGAAGGACATGGTTGTGTAGGAACTGGGATGGTTTGGTCTGGAAAAGTGAGGGATGGGAGACAATATCATAATATAAAAGGGTGCCACAAAGATGAAATCATTCTCCTTCTTTGTTGTCATTAGGGCAAGAAGTCCCAGGCTTAAATTATGGCAGGAATAAGTCAGACATCAGGTAAAAAAACCTTTCTACCAGTCTAAATAGCAAATCAGGTTTAAAGTGGCTGGAGAAGCTCTGCAGTCTCTGTCATTGGAGGTTGTTTCGACCTAGGCAGCCAAAAATGGATTATAAAGGATGGCTGAGCCTGCCCTGCTCCCAGGGATGGGCCTGACATCCCCATGAGGTCTCTCCCAGCCCTGAAGATTCTCCCCGAAGATGAGGCTGCCCACAAGAATTAACATGAAGGATTAAAGGCAAGGCTACACATGGGATGGGTCCTCCTTTCATGTGCTAAAAGAAGTTTAAAATCTAGGGACAGAATCAACAGGCGACTGCAGTTCAGGGTAAAGGGTGGTATAAGTAAAAACACTGGTGACATGAAGAGTTGGAAAAGCTCATTTAATGATCTCATTTAATGAGACTGAGTGTGTTTCCAGGGTGTCTCCAAGGCAGGAAATTGTTAGAAGAGGGTCTAGAATGAGAATGGAAGGAAGGAACCACTCAAAATGGTGAATGGACTTGGAGATAGGAGAAAAAAAAGAGACCAGTCAACAGCTGGAGAGGGTTTAAAAAAAAATTAGTAGTATCAGAAAGAATAAAGTGCATTTATAACATGAAAAGTAAAACATTGGAAGAGGCATGGCTGTTCCTTCCAAGGGAAATTAGCAGGCAATTTAAGAGAGGGATCACGTGCAGATAAGCCACCAACAAATCTCATCTCCTTTGTGCTCAATCCCACAGTGCAGTCACAGGAGAAGAGGGGCCAAAAGTGACAGAAGGGTCTGTGGGCTCCTTGTTTGTCTTCTGCCACGGGAAACTGGGAAACTGGGAAACTTCACTCTGGAGAAGTAGAGACAGATGGAAGAGTGTAGTGATGAGTCAGAGGTGATGAGAAGAAAGCTGGGCTTTCTGCTGTGGGATCCAGAGTAGATCCCTAGGTAGGAATCTCTCAGGACAGCTGGAAAGTGGGACAGGGTAATGATGGAGGGAGGTCAGCGGAGTCGTGGAACCAAAGGCATCAGCAGTGTGAGGAAGGGACAGAAAAAAGAGGTGTCAGGTGTGAGGAAGATGGGACAGTGGTCAGGGCAGACCTTGTGTTGGGAAGCAGGAGCCAGCAGGAGGGATCTGGAGGCATGTGAGAAGGAATCAGAGCCCTGCCTTGGACTTACAGGGAGGAAGGAGCTCGGAGTGGGGCCCAGCAAAATAAAAGCAGTCAGCAGCGACAGGTTGGAAACTGTGAAAACACATATGTACAGTGACTGGGTGTGAAGACAAGGATTGAGAGATGATGCACAAAGGAAGTGGGAAACAGATGGAAAGTTCTGATCTGGGGAGAGGGATGGGAAAGGGCAAAGTGGAGTGACCAGCCTTTGGGCAAATGGGAGAGTACAGCAAGCAGCAGGGTGAGGGTAATGAGAGATGAAGGAGGCAGAGGACAGGATGTAGGTGGAGGGCCAGGACTGGAACAAGGGGGAGGGATGAATGAGTGGGGATGTAACCTCTGAAATGAAGGTGAGGACCAGTGTGCAGAACTGTATTTCTGGAGAGAGCTGAAGGCAACCATGAGGGGCCTGGCCCTGAGTGCATTCTGGTCAGAAGTCCACCTGCAATCCTGGAATCACTCATCCCCAAAGAATGTCCCTTCCAGCCCCTCTGTCTTTCTCCCCAGTACCCAATCAGCCTCTGATGTTCTGGATTCCCATCTGGAAGCCTCTCCAGTGGGGACAGCCACCTCCTCCCCACTTGGCAGCAGTGCCAGATGCTGCTGCTGGAGACTACAAGACACTTTGCCTTCTGTATTCAAAGCCCAGATACTTGTCCCCAAAGTGAACCAGGAGACTTCTGTGTCTCAGAAAGAAAAATCCAAGCCAGCAACTTTAAACTATGCACAAGCCTCGAGAGACCTGTATCTCTCTGTGCATTATCCTGAGCCCAAATAGCACAAGTGTTTGAGCAAAAGGCCATAAAGGCTTTCTGGGTAAATACTACATATTTTATAATACGTGTCAATGGCTGCTGTGTTTCTCTCCAGCTGGTGGGTGAAGGCAGCCCTCTGTACAGACTGTGTTCATTGCCTGGAATCTGCTGGCACCTGGGGCAACCTTTATTTGGCTGTGCCCAGGAGCTGAGCTGCAGCCCCTGAGGTGGAGAGAGCCGGCTGGGATGCCCGGAGGGTGACACTTCCTTGGCAGCTCTTCCTGCACAGCCTGTGCCAGTGGGTCTGTGGGAAGCCTGAGGAAGCTGCAGCTCTTCCTTCTCCTCCTGCCTCCAGGAGAGCTGCAGCCCTTCTCCTCCTGCCTCCAGGAGAGCTGCAGCCCTTCTCCNCTCTCCTCCTCCTCCCTCCAGGAAGGCTGCAGCCCTTCTCCTCCTTCCTCCAGGAGAGCTGCAGCCCTTCTCCTCCTGCCTCCAGGAGATCTGCAGCCCTTCTCCTCCTGCCTCCAGGAGATCTGCACCGTGTCACCGTCAGGGTGAGAGCATCGGTGCCATCGCCTCTCTCCTTTCCCCCGGTTTATTCTGAGGAATAGCAGCTCACTCCAACAAAAAGTGCCCTGTCTAAGCAATAAACCAAAGCATCCCTCTGAAAAAATGGGATGGACTTGGCCGGAGTTCACAGCATGTGAGAGCACCAAGGTGTAAGCAGAGGCCAGGGGGTTCATATCCAACAGATAGTTGGGAGAATGGGAAGTGATTCAAACCTGAATCCCTTTCTCGTGGCCCACCTCTGGGAAAGACTATGGGTGCTCACACTCCACCAGCAGTGGAGATCTTCGGCAAAATCAGGTTAATTTACTTTTTGTTTTTAAATGAACCAGTGCTGTCAGGACTTTGCTTCTTTCTCAGCAATTCAGCCACATCAGGTCGGTGGTGTCTGAGGCACGCAGTGATGATGCACAATCTTGCACAACGACCTCTTGTTCTGGGACTAAAAGCTGTTTGTTTACATAGTATAAGATGGCCTTTCAGCCATACAATGTTGGTGGAGTTCAATGATACTTCTGAGTTTCCCTCAGATCACGATGCAGGAGAGCGGCGACGTTGTGCAACCCGGAGCGAAGTTTCCCATGCCTGCTGTGACTCAGTGTGTTCCTGGTGTCTCAGAAACAGGAATTAGAGAGCAAGGCATCACATCCTAGCGCTGTGTAAGTCAGGGTGTTGTGCTTTGGGTTTTTTGTTTGGTTGTTTTGGTTTTTTTTTAATTTAAATGATGTTCTCTCATAGAGCCAGCAACCTGCTAATTCTTATGCGGAACGAGAGTGCTCGGTGCTTCCAGGGAGCAGCACCAGGAGACTTATCAGGCAGGATTCCTCGGAACCAGTCAGCCTTAATCCCTTTTACATTAGAGAAACAAATGCAAATAAGATGCAATTCTCCTCTTCTGGAGTGTCTGCGAGGTGCTCTGCCACTGAACACAATTACAGAGTGGAGCTCAAACCCGGCTTCCACTCCCAGCTTTGGAAACCAGGACAGGGGAGCTCCGAGCTCAGCCCCAGGTGTCTGTTGGCTCTTCAGCTGAAATGTAAGAGGTGCTGAGCTCACTCTCTGGATGCTTTAGCTGGGTTATCACCTGGCTCCTCCCCATGCTTTTCCTCTGGCCATGGAGGGATGTTGGGACAACTCTCCTGCGCTTCAGCTTCTCCCACTAGAACACAGAGCCCCATCCAGCCTGGCCCTGAACATTTCCATGTTGCCTCTTAATGGTTTATATTGTTGTTTAATGCCTAAATAACAGTGCAGAATGTGCCTGGAGTGCATTTAACGAGCTGCCATTAGTCATAAGGATTCCACGCTGTTGGGGAGTCTGTGTATTTGCAGAGCCTGGTGTCACGAGGGCGTCACACGGAGAAAGCACTTGCAAAAAAAGGTTAAGAGCTAAACGGACAAAAGAAACATTATTATCACCATTTTAGCAGAGTGAAGCAAGCCCCTGAGGCAGTGGTTACTCAAAAAGCCTGTGTCAGAGCCAGGAACTGAAAGAAAAATCCCTTTCCAGTTCTACTGTAATTCCGATTTTATTATCACAATTGCGTTTTAAACACCTGTAAGGCTGAAATCTGATTTACTCAAAAAGTCAGTCAGTTGCTTCTCAGAGCTGCGATTAACATTTGGACTAGTACAAACTTCTGAAGTCTGGAGCTGCCTCTGGTTGCCACTGTTTCTTCTCAACTCCATCCACGGCAGGCAGGTGTTTGGTCAATGCATGTCTGCACAAGGAGCCTTGTCCAGTCATTTAATCTTTTCTCTTTTTTTCCTGGATAAAATTTGATGTACTTCACCAAATAAATTTCACCATGAAGACCTACAGCTCTGCGAACTAAACAATAATCTAAATAACTAAATAACTAAGTTAATTCTGTTGCAGCCTTCTCAGCAGGTTGGCATTGATGCTTGAAAATGCATTTCCTTTCTGTTTGTTTTTCCTCATTCTTTCTTTAAAAGCTTCTCTTATATATATATTTGTAGGATTTTTTTTCCCAGAGTACAGCATCTAGAGCTCTATTACAATTTTGCTGCTTTTTTCCAAGTTCATGTCTTGGCTCTACAAAGCAGCTGCACTCCCTGGAGATCCTTTCTTGTAACTGCGTAAAACATTATGAAGTGTGGGAAAAATCTTGATCTCTTGTTGTTTTTGTATTTCTTTGTGGAGGGGGGTTTTTTTCTTCCCCCCTTCCCCAAGACAATTGATTTATGGGAGAGGTCTCAGCCAGCCCTTCTCATTACCTCAGGGTTCTTTTATGGTTGGATATGAAATACAACCAGAATTTGAAAATCTTTCCTCGACTCCTCACCCAACGGTACCCCCATGCTGGCGGGTATTTCCTCTTCCCTCCTCTTCTTTCCTTGGGATATTTGCTTCCAGGTTTGCTGCTGGATGGGGAACTGCTCCTCCAGGGCTTTGGATAAGGCTCACTTGGCTCCACTCACCCTTCACACACTGATGATGCTGTTCCCTTCCTCTCTTGCTTCCTGCACTTGGTTGGTTGATTTCTTATTTGATTTTCCTTCTTCCTTTTACAATTCTGGAAGTATATTCCTGACTGTTAGAGAGAGAGTCAATACACCAGGCTAGCGTTTTTCTCACACACCTTTTTTTCTGCCAGAGGTCACGACTTTTTGATTCAAATAACAAAAAATAAGGAAAAAAAAATGGAGATGAGAGAAGTTAATAGGTTGGGCTGGGTTTAGGGAGCTGCATTTCCTCTCTTGATGGCTTCTCTGGTATGAATGCAGCTGCACATGTAACTGCTGAATGTCCAAAAACTATAAAATTCCATTTAAACACATAAATGTGAAGGGAAAAATTAGCAAGGGGTGTCTGACCAATTTTCCTGATTGCAAGGCTGGCTGGAAGACCCTGATCCCCCTCTGGGCAGGGATGGTGAGCACAGAGGATGAGCTTTCCTACCCCCAGGGTGACCCATCCTTGCAAGGCTGGGAAATTTAGTAATTCTTT
>VZTG01001231.1:31415-88889 GCA_013397845.1 Melanocharis versteri | reverse complement strand
CTTCCTTCCTTCCTTCCTTCCTTCCTTCCTTCCTTCCTTCCTTCCTTCCTTCACATTTCCACAGAATTTTGCAAATTCTGTATTTGAGGAACAGGGGATGTCCCCAGGGAATAAATGCCATCATTCTCTGTGCTGAACTCCAAAGTCCCTTGCAGACACTTGGACAGGTGGGAGGATGAATTCACACAGGTTCAAGATGTTTATGTGCTGCTTTAAAAATACACGTTAACGGTCTAAAAGGCCTGTGAAACTTGACTTTTCGTTGTTATAAAATTGATGTAAGCTATTTCAGAAAGTGGAGTGATGCAGAGGGAAATTCAAACCGAAATCTAAATTTTCAAGTGTAATCACACTCAAGCTCAGCACAGAAGGCCTGTTTTGTTGGTTTGGTTTTTTTTCCCTGAATCCTGGTGAAAATGCCAAGCCAGCATGGCCTCTGTTCCATGGGAAATGTTGTGAAAGTTTTGATTTAATTTAATTTCATTACTATTTCCCAGAAACTGGAAATTTACTTTCTGCAAGCACTGAAAACATGCTGTTTACTAATGAAATAAATAATAGCAGCTGGGAGGCCGAGGACAGCGATGATTTCGTAAGTGGCTGCCAGGATGATGGGGAGCTGTGGCTCAGAGCAAACCTGCTGCCAGCACTGTTTTCAGAGCAAATGCTGGCTCCAGCTCAGCACAACACACAGGGAGCCTGGGAGCTCTTGGTGCCACAGCTTTATCTTCAAAATCAGCATTTCCATGTCTGCAAGAGCGAAAAAATGAAGGTTTCTACCCGAAAGGAAGCTGTAGCCAGGTGGGGATCGGGCTCTGCTGCCAGGGAACAGGGACAGGAGGAGAGGGAACGGCCTCAGGCTGGGCCAGGGGAGGCTCAGCTTGGACAGCAGCAGGAATTTCCCCATGGAAAGGGTGCTCAGGCCTTGGCAGGGGCTGCCCAGGGAGCTTTGGAGTGCCCATCCCTGCAGGTGCCCAAGGAAGGGCTGGAGGTGGCACTCAGTGCTCTGGGCTGGGGACAAGGTGGGGATAGAGCACAGCTGGGGCTCTGTGATTTGGAGATCTTTTCCAGCCTCAATTATCCTATGATTAGGACTAAATTCAAAAGGATCCTTAAAGACCATCCATTCCCACCCCTGCCGTGGGCAGAGACACCTTCCACTGTCCCAGGCTGCTCCAAGCCCCAACCTGGCCTCGGACATTCCAGGGATCCAGGGGCAGCCACAGCTTCTCTGGGCAGAAAGCAAGCTGATAACCAAAAAGCACACGCTTGATGTGGCCTATTTCTGTGAAAAGGTGTGTTTTGAATCGTATATTCTTTTACTCCTTTCCACTTCTCTGATGGTTCAAGCTTTAGCAACCCTGAGACCAGCCTGCTTCAAGTCTCGTTCCTTTCCTCAGTCTCTTAGGCCTAATATTTGATAATATTTTAATCCCTGACTCATGTTAATGGCCCACACGAAGATGAGCCAGATAAACAGGAATGTCCCCTGCAGTGATACCAAATATTAAAAACTGGCTCTGCAGCAATGAAAGAAACGTTTTGATTTTATAGGGACACTTCCTTAAAGCATTTAAGAGTTCACACTTTCATTTCAGAGGGCTGGAACAATAACACATCACTTCCTGCCAAGGGCTGGTGAACACAGGTGGGGTTGTCTTTATTTACATGAATTTACATAATTCACAGACCAAAAAATCACTTGATCCAGTGATAAATGACATAAAACGAGATAAGCTGCAGCAAAATTTGCAGTTCATCTCGTGGTCATCCTGGGGCAGATAGGGGCAGGATTTATTGTATTTTCAATATTTGCTTTCAGATTATTCCCACAGCTCTCCTCGGTGTGTGCTGTGTTTCCTATCTGTCCTTGGTATCCAACACTTCCAGACAGACCCAGTGCAGAGAACAAAGTTGGTTGTGGTGGTTTTTAATTAAGTGAACGGTGCAAGCACGTGTTGGTGAATTTTTTTTTTGCTTTAAAGGTACCAAGGTTTTGACTTCTGGAGGTGGAATGTGGTCCTGCTTTGCTTCCATCCCACTCGGAGCAGGTTAATGCTCCCGAGGCCTCTCCGCTTAGATCTCCCCTCGTTCCCAAAGCCCTGCCTGTGGTGTGAGGTGATGGATGCCTGGAAATGAACTGTGGGGGGATTTATTCCGGGAGAGGAGATAAAAATAATTCAGCCTGTTTCTCTTTGCCCTGAAATGTTGGACGTTTGCGTGAGTTATGAGCAGCCAATACGTCTTGTTCTCAAGAGGGTCAGGTAGGGAAAGGGTTTGGAGCTGGCAAGATAAGCCTTCCCTAGGAACTGGGCTGGACTTACACATCCAGAAATAACCCAGAGTTTTCAAAGTCTGTGGGGCTGCCCAGTGATTTAGGGGGGAAAAAAAAAATCCCTAGGACATGAAATCCAAACAAAAAAGGGCAGCGTTTTTGCAGCACAGCTAAATGGAGAAGCCAAGAGAAAGCACCAGGAAGGGCCATTAGAGAATAGTGCCACTGGAATGAAACAGATAACTTGGGAGGCAGGGAATTTCCCCAGGCAGGATTTGGCTGCCTGCCTGCCCCAGTAAAGCGCTTTTTGACATTAAGGCAGCAGCAGAGAGGAACTGGGACTTTCAAAAGCAGTTTCTCTCCAGTTGTTCCAGTCTTATTCTCTAATTGGCCCGGGCTCTGCATCGTTAAAAGAGCTGACAAATGCTACAGGAGTAAGAGCATTAGTAACTAATGCACTTAATGATCTTGAATGGACTTAATACAGGAGGAATGAATTCTCCTTTATTTCGCAGGAATGCAAAGGAACCTTGCCATTGGCATTAATTGCATTTAATTCCATGTTAGGGCCCATTCATCCCACCAACAACTTGGATAACAGCCCAAGAGTAAATGTGATTCTTTCTGGAAGTGTTTCTTCTGATCAAATACTTCAGATACACAAAGCTGAAAATATTTTTGTGACATTGCAATGAGTTTTTCAAATTCTTTTTGAATGTAGTCTTAAAACAACATGCTTTTCTGAGCGTAGGAACTGGGTCTCCAAAACAAGTAGGAGTACAGATGGATGCAATATTTTTGTTTTGTGCTTCAGATGATACCATATGCCAAGCCTTAGGAGGTGCTCAGCTGCCAAGAAGGTACAAATAGAGATTTACACAAGGTGAAACCAAAAGGTGAAACTGCCACGTTTTCACACAGCAGGGCTCAGTGAACTGTCAGCCTGTCCTCAGAGAAATGGTGGCTTCTCAGTTGAGAAATTTTAGTTTTGCTTTGTACCACAGCATTTTCTCTCGAATTACCTCATCTGTGACCCCTCAAGGTAACTGGGAGTGCTCAGTTTTAGCTGAGGGAGGAAGTGGGGGATATTTGGGAAGGTGAGGAATGGCTGAGGGTTCAGAAGGTGGGTAATGGCTTCAAAAATTCATATTTTTGAAGGTCGGTAATGGCTGAGGATTCAGAAGGTGGGTAATGGCTTCAAAAATTCATATTTTTGAAGGTGGGTAATGGCTGAGGCTTCAGAAGGTGGTAATGGCTTTGAAAATTCATATTTTTGAAGGTGGGTAATGGCTGAGGGTTCAGAAGGTGGGTAATGGCTTCAAAAACTCATATTTTTGAAGATGAGTAATGGCTGAGGTTTCACAAGAAGTTTAGGGAGCATCATTGTCTTTTCAGAGCACATCTCCCATCAATTATTCAGGCGGTGAACCATCCTGATTTTCACCTCATACCAAGGCCACAGGCAGCATATACGGTGTGATATCCCAAATAATTCTCCAGGCTGTGGGTATGGAAACACTGCTCAGAAAACAGAGGGGGTCAGAGGCTCTCTTTTGGGGCAGGCAGGCTCATTCAGCTCTCCCACGGGAGAGGCCACAGACAGCTGAGCCATTTCCACGACGCCTTCCTCCATCCCCCCTGCACTCACCTACCCCGGCATTCAGTGGGATTTGTTGGCAGCCCTTTCCCACGGCTGGGATGGCGGTGGCAGGGCTTGGGNAACAACATGCTTTTCTGAGCGTAGGAACTGGGTCTCCAAAACAAGTAGGAGTACAGATGGATGCAATATTTTTGTTTTGTGCTTCAGATGATACCATATGCCAAGCCTTAGGAGGTGCTCAGCTGCCAAGAAGGTACAAATAGAGATTTACACAAGGTGAAACCAAAAGGTGAAACTGCCACGTTTTCACACAGCAGGGCTCAGTGAACTGTCAGCCTGTCCTCAGAGAAATGGTGGCTTCTCAGTTGAGAAATTTTAGTTTTGCTTTGTACCACAGCATTTTCTCTCGAATTACCTCATCTGTGACCCCTCAAGGTAACTGGGAGTGCTCAGTTTTAGCTGAGGGAGGAAGTGGGGGATATTTGGGAAGGTGAGGAATGGCTGNAATTTGAAATTATTTCACGTGCCGTGAACTGGGTCCTCAGCCAGTGTGAACCAGTGTGGCTCTGATGGCACCAGCAGAGATTCACTGATTTGCACGAGCTGGGGATCACAGGATTGTTTGGGTGGGAAAAGNTGTGACCCCTCAAGGTAACTGGGAGTGCTCAGTTTTAGCTGAGGGAGGAAGTGGGGGATATTTGGGAAGGTGAGGAATGGCTGAGGGTTCAGAAGGTGGGTAATGGCTTCAAAAATTCATATTTTTGAAGTTCGGTAATGGCTGAGGATTCAGAAGGTGGGTAATGGCTTCAAAAATTCATATTTTTGAAGGTGGGTAATGGCTGAGGCTTCAGAAGGTGGTAATGGCTTTGAAAATTCATATTTTTGAAGGTGGGTAATGGCTGAGGGTTCAGAAGGTGGGTAATGGCTTCAAAAACTCATATTTTTGAAGATGAGTAATGGCTGAGGTTTCACAAGAAGTTTAGGGAGCATCATTGTCTTTTCAGAGCACATCTCCCATCAATTATTCAGGCGGTGAACCATCCTGATTTTCACCTCATACCAAGGCCACAGGCAGCATATACGGTGTGATNGTCTTCCCATCTTCTGAACACACCCAGGGATGGATCTGCCAGGCTTTGACAGCAACACCCGAGTGCTGCAGACACCAAAGAGGGGGATTTAAAAATGTTCCTTCACTGGGCACTTTTCCCTATTCATCCCAAACTGAGTATGTGTGGTTATTAGTGAGAGTTGGGGTGGTGCAGCCTGGAGAAGAGGCAGCTCTGGAAAGACTTTCCAGCACCTTCCAGCACCTTCCAGCACCTAAAGAGGCTCCAAGAGAGCTGGAGAGGGACTTTTAACGAGGGCATGAAGTGCTAAGAAAAAGGATAAAGGCTTTAAACTGATAGAGAGCAGGTTTAGTTCACATACTAGGAAAAAACTCAGTTTATTCAACATGAAACAAGCTCATCCTAACCTCTGTTTTACAACATGAAACATGTTTCTTCTCCAAATTGGCAACTCTTATTTTCAAATAGGTTTGGGCTATATTAAACTATTAATTATTAGGTTTTGTAACAAACTCATTATCTCCTCCCTCTTCAATATTTCACTGCAATTTTAAATTATGCCTCTGCTATTTATTGGCAGGTTATCTTGGATAGACTAAGAATGGAAATAGAATGAAGACGTTAGAATTGTAATTTGCAGGACTTTAAATTACTCCTGAAAGCGCTGAGATGCAGAAGTACTGCAATTTGCTAAAATATGACTTACAGAAAGTTGTGAAAATGTCTAAATAATTAGAGTNGGACGACTTGTTTGCAGGAGAGATGGAGGAATGATTGTGGTCACCCACAGAACCAGCAGATGGTACGTTCGGTGCTCTTGTGGGTGTTTTCCTCGTTCAGCTCACCACAGTTTAGCAATTATTCACCCCAGCCTTTTAAAAGCTGCCCAGACAATGGGCTTGCTGGTGGTAGGAGGAATTACTGCATCTTCCCAGGCCCCACCGTGGGCAGGGGGGACCCCCTCAGGCGTTTCCAGCAGGAATTGGGCTGATTTGAGGAGAAACGGCCGCTCTCTGGGCCGAGATTGCTGCTTTCCCTCTGTGATGTGTGGTGCAAGAGACCCTCTCCTGTCACCTGTTCATCACTCCCCAGCTTAAAAATGCAAACCCAGACAGAGAGACAAAGGCTGGGAGCCTGCAGCTCCCTCCCTGCCTGCAGCTGGGATGGATCGTGGCAGGGAACACGAGGAGAGTGACTCGGGACCATGGTGCCCTGTGGACACTGAAAGCTTGGTGGCAGAGAGATTTTTCAGTATCTGCCTGTGTCCGTGAGCATTCTCACTTTCTCACGGAGCTAGCTGCAAAACAACTAGCGAGCTTTTGTAAATAATTCTTCTATCTTGCACCTGTGAGATGTTTTTGGACGTTGTTATTGTAGGGCTGAAGGTCTGTTTAGGAAATGTGTGTTTTTAGGATCTAGCCAATAGCCCTGGTGGGTGGTCAGCTAAGATCCAATGGCTTTCTATAACTTAGAGTATAAAACTCTTCTGTGTATAAATAAATAAAGGCTTTTCTATCTAGTCACTCCTGAGTTCGGTTCTCTCCTTCCTCCCCGGGCTGTGTCTGTCATTGAGACAGTGCCCATACTGGAAAACACCTTTTCCCCTGAATCCGAGCAAGCATACAGCTGAAANTTGTATTAATTAATTAATAATTAATTAAAATAATAGTAATTATTAATAACTCTAATTGATTATTAAAGGATGGATATGCTCTTCCCAGCGACAGAATTCTCCCCCTGGAGATAAATTATTTCCACAGTTTGCGATCTGAAAGCGACGTGCAGGAAAACCACACGGGGTGGTTGGACAGGTGCCACGGGGACACGGCGTTTTCGGGCTGTCACCCGGTGCCAGTGACCAGAAAGATGCTTCCAAAAATCCTTAAATTGGGAGTGGGGGGTGCGGAGAAACGTCAGCAGCCAGGCTGAGCCNAAACAACTAGCGAGCTTTTGTAAATAATTCTTCTATCTTGCACCTGTGAGATGTTTTTGGACGTTGTTATTGTAGGGCTGAAGGTCTGTTTAGGAAATGTGTGTTTTTAGGATCTAGCCAATAGCCCTGGTGGGTGGTCAGCTAAGATCCAATGGCTTTCTATAACTTAGAGTATAAAACTCTTCTGTGTATAAATAAATAAAGGCTTTTCTATCTAGTCACTCCTGAGTTCGGTTCTCTCCTTCCTCCCCGGGCTGTGTCCGTCATTGAGACAGTGCCCATGCTGGAAAACACCTTTTCCCCTGAATCCGAGCAAGCATACAGCTGAAACAGGATTTTTGGCCACCAGCTGACTGCATAATGCCCTTGGGGAGGGACCTGGCTGCTCCCAGCAAAGCCAGCAGGTCCTCTCCGTGGCCATGGGAGCAGAGGCAGGCACGGATGTCTCAGGTCTTCACTGCAGTCATCAGAGCTCTACGAATACGTGGTGTTTGTTCCTTGAATTTACAGTACCTCTCATGTAAAACTGTGCCAAAATGCTCCCCAGCCTTTTTGAGAACATAAAAGCAGCTATTAAAAAAAACCCCAACAAACCCTGAAACATGCCCCTGCTGGGGGTGCTGGTGCTTTGGCACAGAGGAAATGGTGAAGGTGGTACCCAAATGAGTGGTGCCAGGAGGTGCACAGGCAGAATAGCCCAGGCCACAGCAAGATTGAAGTTCTGCTGGAGGTCACACCTACAGCAGCAGCAAAAAAAAAATTAATAATCAGTTCTCATTTTCCAGTGCTGAGGGCAAGACTTCTTCTTGCACAGCTCAGCTCTCTCCCCTGCAGCCTTTCAAAACAAGGCTGCCTCGTTTCTGCTGTGCCTGAGCAGGAGGAGAGAGCCCCTGGGGCATTGCTGGGGGACAGGTCTCCATGGGCAGGAGCAGCCAGCAATTCCTGAGTCGCCCGTCACTGCTGATGGAGAGAAAAGTGCCCCTCGAAATGCCCTCATGAGCGGTCTCTGTGTCACCCGGGTTTGGCTTTAAAGCCCTGGGAAATGAGGGAACAGCCCTGTGGGCTGGTCTAGGCCGTCACCCGGGTTTGTTTCTTGCACCCCTGAGTAGGTTGCTGCTTTACTCTGGGTGTTTTTTAGGATGGTTCTATGAGCAGCATAACTCCAGACTGCCCTTTGGAGGTGGTGGCCCGGCCAGAGGCTGCCACGCTCTCCCCGTGCCCTCTCTTCCACCTGCCTTGGGGTTTTTTTCCTTTTTGTGCATGGCAACAGCCTTGCAGTTCAGAGGTACCTCGGGGCAGCAATATAACTCCGTTCCCAGCAGTGGCTGTAAAATGCGCTGATAAAGCAGAGCAGATGTTAAAGTGCAAACACGGTTCCAGGCCGTGCACGCACAGGTTACCCCAAGTGGCCTTGTGGGGCCACTCTGCCATCGATTCCCTGACGCTGTGCTGGCTGGAGACACCCTCCTGCGACCAGAGAGCTGAGAAATGCCACTGCCTCTTTGCCACTTGAGAGCTTTTTATCAGCGTCTCCTGCTGGATATTCCCTTTCCCAGAATCGTGGAACCACAGAACGGCCTGGATTGGAAGGCCCTTAAAAATCATCTTGTTTCCACCCCTTCCACAGGCAGGGACACCTTCCACTGTCCCAGGCTGCTTCCAGCCCCAGTGTCCAGCCTGGCCTTGGGCACTGCCAGGGATCCAGGGGCAGCCACAGCTTCTCTGGGCACCCTGTGCCAGGGCCTCCCCACACTCACAGGGAACAATTTATTTTGTATATCCAACCTAAATTTCCACTCTTTCAGTTTGAACCCATTGGCACGTAAATTGCCTCCAAAAATAATCTGGCAAGAACAGAACGCCCCGTTTTTCCAGTCTCCAAGAAAAGAGGGGGGGAAAAAACCCAAACCCAAACATTCTCTTCTGGAGGACAAATTTGTAGAATGCATATTCCCAGCTTGGCACAGGGAGCGACCTCCTCCCACGGTGTTAAGGCACAGCAAACAGAAGGTGTGATGCATGGCTGCGGGATATTGTCAGCACGTGTGCCTGGCACTTGGGAAAGAAGAGATGAAATATCTGACTCGTATTTTCCAGTCATTTCCATCCCCCACCAAAATAAACTCCTCCTTGTGTAAACGGAGGTAATTAGTTAATCCACACAGTGCCAGTATCTGCTTTGATGCAAAATCAAACACTGTCCTGCATCCAGGGGATTTTTCCTGCAACAGAAACAACAGAAGTGATATATTCAAGTCCTGTGAAATGGACTGGAACGTTTGGCGATGCGTGCAGGTCTCGGAATATGTGTTTTACTGAGACTAAACCATGCTGAATATAATCCTTTGAATTCCCAATCTCACACATATGAAAAAAAAAAAAAAACCAACCAAAAAACCAACTAAATCCCCCTCCCAGAAAAAGAAAAACAGTGGAGTGTTTATTGAGCAACTGTCTTTGCCCCTCAAGTCAAAGGAAGCTTTGTGCTGTCCACCTGCAGATCTTCTTAACCTTCCTCCTGCTTTCTCCTCCTTTGTGACGATGAATCCACCCGAAAGCACAAAAAGGCATTTATTGTTTTGATGTGCAATTGCAGACCTTCCTATGCAGAATTTCCAGGCAATACAGTCAAGATGCAGAAAGTCCTCAATTTTAAAAATAAATACCAGCCCTTTTTTTTTCAACACGGCAGAGCAACCTCCGAAGAGCTGATGGAGGAACCGCCTTGGCGCCTGCACATTTTGGTGCCTTGTTGCTATGCCAATAAACGTGGTGGTGACCCCATGGTGTCACACTTGGGCTGTGAGTGTCCTCCTGCCACCTCTTGCCACCCTGCCACGTTGTTCTCACACCAGCCTGATCACCCGTGTGCTCCTCAAACCCGAGATGCGCGGAGCTCACGCGGCTCTTGCTGCCCCGGCGGAGCTCCAGGGGAGCTCCTCAGCTCTTCTTTGGCAGCACTGATGATTTCGTGTCACTCTTGCGTTAAAAATCTCCCTCTTTTCGAGGCAGGAACAGTGACTACTTTGTAAGGCTCAGAATGTGTCTGCTGAAGGGGTTTCTCCTAGAAGTGCAGGGCCCGGGTGAGCTCATTGCTGCTCCCGCTTGATCTCGGGTTGTCGCTGGCAGGGAGGGATGCCAAAGGATTTGCCAAAGGATTTGCCACAGGCCCGTGGGTGGCACGAGTGCTTAGCCAGGCAATTTCTGGCCTAATGCAAAATTAGTGACTCATATAAGCTACTTCTTAAGAAGATCAAGCCTCTCTGGCTCATTAAAATCCAAACCGAGTGGGAAGAACCCAGACACGACAGCTCGATGAGTCGGACGGGCTCTTACAACATTTATTTTGATACTAGTAAAAACTACGGCCAAAACGTGACACCGGGCCTCAATCTGGAGCTATTCGGGGGTATTTGTCCTAATTTCATCCCAGCAACCACTAAAAAGCACCACCTGCACGTCCCTCTCCTGGCCAAAAATCTGGACACAAGCCTCTTGTGTTAAACTCTTATCTGCAGGATTGAAAAGTCTGCTGCTCCTATAACCTTTTTTTCTTTCTTTCTTTTTTTAATAGGTGTTAATGTTTCTGGATACACTTTAAAGGAGACTTTACAGATGTATATGATAGTACTTACCAGCACATCTGCAATTGTAAACCAGGCATGCCCTGCAAATTGCACAATCCATCACTGCTATTACTAAGCCCTGATAAAACAACTGCTTTTGTGATAAGTGTTCAAGCCCTTTCATATGTTACTCGAGTCAGTGATAAAAGCTGCAGTTAAATTTTAATAGGGCATGTTTACAAAGGCATTTTTTAACTAATGCCAAAATACACAATCTGTAGCCTGTATTTTTATACACCCCAAGGTGGAGTCTAGGTTATTTTTATGGTAAACATATGGAAGCTTGTTTTACTTACTATTTTTTTCCAAATCAAGTTGCCCCTTTTTTTTTTTTTTTCATTAGACTGGGCCTTTTTGTTGATGTTTTCAGGCTGTTGGAGGAATTGGAAATGATGGATATAATGTGACTAAGTTTCTCCCCCTTTTTGGGAAAGATAAAGGGCTGGCACGCATTCATGGCTTTACTTCAGTTAAAAACAAAGTGTACAAGAAAAAAGAGAAAATTTGGGCATATGGCTAATGATCTGAATCTGACGAGCTTTTTCATGGAAAAGCCATTTTTACCTGCTGGAGAACTTCTGAATCTTTGCCTCAAAATAAAAATGCCAGGTCCTTTTCTAGGAGCATTGTAGTGGGGAAATATCATCTCCGGTGTGCTATTCATATTTTTTTTTTCTAATTTTGGTCCACACGCAAAAAGGTCAAAAATAAACGATCCACAAAAATCCCTTCTCCTGGGGCTTGATCCAAAGCTTATTTCAGCTGAGGGAGATCTTTCTTTGACTTAGCAGACTGGATCTGGACTGAATCCTTGCAAAAGCAAAAAACCTTCGAAACTCTTTGCAGAAATAGGAAGAGCCATGCCTTGGAATGAGGAAAAGGGAAGGGAAGAAGGGAAAGGTTCTGTTGGACGCTTAGGCTCTCACTTAAACCTCACTCAGCTGTCTCAGAGCTCGGAGAGGCAGCAGCACCTGAGGCAGGCACCTGTGTGGAGCAGTTTTTAACCCTGCCTCAGCGTCCTGATGGTTTGTGTGCAAACCTTTTGTTCCCTGCCTGCACAGTTTATCACAATATTAACAGTTTGCAGCCGAGTGAATGAGTTCACAGGAGATACCGTTAAGTGAGAGGAAAGTGTGCCTGTCCTAAAAGCCATAAAATGTTACAGCTCAGTGCTGGCTCGTGACTGTGGTGATGGATGAATGTTAATACGCGGGGACACGCACTGGGATTTGCTTCCAGCTTGATCCCATGCCTTGTGTGGGCCACCTTTGCACCAGGATGGGACTGAGAGAATTCTGGCTGCTGGATTTTCACGGAATCACGGGATGGTTTGGGTTGGAAAGGACCTTAAAGACCACCTAGTTCCACTCCCCTGCCATGGGCAGGGAACCTTCCCCTAGATGTTCTTTAATTTTATATCTGTGCTCTGTTTCTTTCTCATTTTGAGGTTCCCTGAGCCTGCCCAGGGTTTGGGGCCACAAGACCGTGTGTATTGTCGTGTTTTCCCTCTTTGTGAGAAGAGAGCCTGATCTGGGACGTGAGGGAGTTCCAGGCCCAGTTGAAAAGGGTCTTTCTGAGGCCCTGAGGTGGGACACGTGTTTCCCTTCACACATGGGCACAGTCCCAGCTCAGGTCACACCACGACTCAGGGGTGCAATTAAGCAGGTATGTGCCTGCTCATGGGGTTGGGGCCAAAATTCAGATCCTACTGGCTTAGCAAGGGGTAAATTTGGCCAGTGTTTTTACCAACCCTGTGACATCACATTTGCTTGACCCGCCGTGAGTAATGTAATTACAGCCTGGGATGAGTGAGGCAAGGAAAATAGGATAAGAGAAGAAAGAGATTGCAAGGCAGTGACGAGACAGAAGAGTTAACTTTGGAGGCAGGTCCAGCAGCAGCCCAGAGGCCCGGGGAGATGGTGGCAAGAGGTGGTTTTTGAGCAGAGGGGTGACCCAGATGTGCTCCATTCCCTTGAACACCAGCAGTCTCCAAGTGAGCTGCCCACACCAAGCTCCTCCTGCCAAGCACAGGGAGAAATGGGCAACTCGGGGGCCTGGCCGTCCTTCCAGTCCTAGACAATTATCTGTGGATTTTCAGGAGAATTTTGAGCTAAGACTTGAACCTTCTTAGATTACAAAATTCTTTAGTTGAGATATATTCCGTACAAAATCACGTAACACGGGAGGGAGCCAGCAGCTGAGACTGAGATCTGAATGAAGTTGCTGGAGCTCCACAGGTCCCTTGAGACAAAGGTGATTGGGACTGGCATCCAGAGGCGTGGAGGGAGAAGAGAAGGGGGAAGGAAAAATGTAGGGATGAGCGGGGAAGGAGATGTGCATCTCTGGGGAAGCAGAATTCCACCTCAGGGACCCGCAGTGGGGATGAGGAGCCACCAGCCACAGAGGGGAATGGAGAACCTGAGTGAGAGGGAGGGTGGAATGAAGTCCCAGGTGTGTGCTGGGGTGAGAGGAGATGCTGAGCTGGGCAGGGCTTTTTCCTTCCCCAGGCAGGACAAGGCTGTCTGCAGGTGCCCCACAATAAAGGTTCTCTTCAGGAGCTCTGGCAGCTCACACTCACAAACTGTGTCCCAAAACCCACCTGGCTCCTGAGCTCACACGAGGAGAATCCACTGAGAGGATTCAAACAGATTTCCAAGAGGTTCAGAATTTATCAGGAATAATAGATATAAATATGATACATAAAGGAAGCCCCCAGACCACTCTCCCCACCATGAAAAAAACAGGTATTTTAAAAAATACCTCTCTGATTTCATTAACTTTATGTGGGGATGGGATACATCCGGCCAGAGAGGAGTTCAGCAGTTGTGAGGACACTGGGGGAAATATGTAAAAGCAGATGAGGATCCAGGCACAAACCACTGCTGTCATTGCACCTATTGAATGTGTGGCAATATTTCAGAATATAAATTGCATGGGGGGGGAAAAAAAAGCAAAAAAAGCAGGGATTTTTATATATATACTGGTGCATCAACATTTTTTTAGGAATGTGTGAATGATGTTGTGGCAACCAGGGATAGGTGTGAAGCTGTGGAACCCACAACTGAACCCGTGGAGATGCTGCAGCTTCAGAGGATCGTATTCCCCGGGCTGTCCACTCCACCCACCGTGCCAAACTGTGGCACCAAAGCTCCCATCAGCCTGGAAGGAGTGAGCTGAGGAGAGTTACGTGTCCTGGTGTCTCGGTGACAGAGACTGAAAGCCACAGGCCGAGAGTGGCTGTGAGTGATCCCGGTGTAACTCCGGGATGCTCCCTTTGCCGAGATGATATCACCTAAGAGGGATGGTCTGGTGCAACTCCCACTGGTTAATTCTTCATTAGCAGCCATTACACACCTGATAAAAACATCTCACACCGCCTGCAGCAGGATGTGGCCTGAAGTGTCACCGAGCCAGGCAGGTTACATGGACAACCCCGATGGAGTGGAAGTTTTTTAGGCACGTGCTTGCTCTGGAAAAATGCTGCAATGCCTGTCCACCCTTTGCTGGCAGGCAGCACTGCTGGGATGGCAAATGTGATGAGCAGTGATGAGGCCACTGTGCTGAGCAGGATGTTGTGATGAGCAGCACGTGCTCCATTCTGCTATGGAAATGTAAATATGCACACAGGAGGGGAGCAAAACCAAACCCAGCAACAAGACAGCCGCCCTGGAGATGAGGCTGGTGTGGATTTCAGTCAGATGTAGTGGTTGGGCCCTTCTTGGCATCGTGTCATCCTGCAGGACACCATCGTGTCAGGCTCAGGACATCGCTGTGCTGGTGGCAGAGCAAGCAGAGATGAGGCTGGGATAGCTGGGGTGAGCTTTCCCAGCTACAGTGAAATGTGTTTGTACCACATAAATGGCACCTGAGCTCAGATGACCTGGCCAGAAAGACTTGAAGCAGCAGGATTTTTGCTGAATATTATCGACGCTCTTGTTTCTGAGCTAGCAAATGGGCTTTGGGCTACTTTGAAGTTACTGCAGCGACACGGAACGATGAACATCCATCCCTGTGACCTGTAAAAATGCCCCTGTAAAATGACACCCAGAGCTCCCAACCACTGGTTAAATCCCCAAAAAGCAAACTGTGTCAAACGTTGTGGGCAGACTCTCCTGGCAGGTGTCAGGCTTTCAGTGGACAGGAGATGCATCCAAATATTGTGGTGAAGGCACCAGATGAAGCCACTGCTCTTCAGTGTGGTACTTCCAGGACTGGGCACTGCTGGTGGTTGAAGCAGCAGCCCCAGGGATGTGACCATCTGAAATTACAAAGTGATTTAGTCAAACTCAGGACTGGACTTTGCATATTCCTGCATTCCCATGGGCTGTGGCACGTGTAAGGCAGCTCCAGTTAAAATATTGCTCCCACAGGTGCCGCTCGTGCTTTTTGCTCTGGAGGGTCTCAAGTCAGTCCTTGACACGGGCTGGGATGCCAGGTACCAGAGGAACTCTTGAGAATTCTCTTGGATCTTGCAAAAGTGCATTTTTTTTCCCCCTGCAGTGCTCAGTTCCCAATTATAGGAAGAAATTTTGTGTGTGTCTGTGTCTGGGGGAAGTGGGCTATATACACTGTGAAGTTTCTGGTCTTGGTGAGATCAGAGCAAAATGAGAACTGCACACCCAGAAAGCCAGAAGAACAGAAATCAAATAAAAGGAAGGTTATAGTAACATGAAAATCAAATAGTTCTTGAAAGTAAAAAAAAAATGTTTTGAGTTTGGAGCTTTCCAGTTCATGCCTTTTTTTTTTTTTCTGTAAGTTTGCAATCAACCATAGTGGTCTTGTCTACTGTAAAATGGAGTGATAGAAGCTTTTTCCAGTTGTTTTTCCTTCTGAGTGATGAGAAGCAGTTTCCAGTAAATGAGCAGCAATCAACTGCTGAATCATCACCGTTGGGCAGAGCAGAGGTTTCAAAACCTGAGCCAGATAATTGTGTGAGTGCTGCTGGCACCGTGTTCCTGCTCGCTCTGACTGACAGAGCCAACCTTGGGCTCACCTTACCCCGGCCACGTGGTTTCCTTGGCTTTGGGATTGCTCCGGAGTGAAGCTGCCAGAGCCAACCCTGGGAGGTGAGGAATGAGGGACCTGTAGGTATTTGTCAGCCCATTCAGAGAGGCAGCTCAGCTAATGTTCCCTTCACTTGGCAGCCTTTCCCTCCATATGCCGAAAATATTTACTCTGAAAAGAGGAGAACTTCAGGCTGGCTTTGGTGCCTGCAGTCAAAAAATAACAGACCTTGATTTCAGTCCTGTGTTCCTAAAATGAGCAAATATGTGACTAACAGAGGAAAAATAATAACTAACACAAAAACATGTGCATTCAAGTCTTTTCCTGTGGAACCACAGAATGGATTGGGTTGGAAGAGATCTTAAAGATCATTAATTCCAAACTGTGGGCAGGGATACCTTCTGCTACACCAGGTTGCTCCAAGCCCTATCCAACCTTGCCTTGAACACTTCCAGGGATGGAGCAGCCACAATTTCTCTGGGCAACCTATTCCAAGGCCTTTATGGTCACCTGTTTTTAGGGAAGAGGGAAGATTCAGACATTCACACCATGAGTGTCTCCAGCTCATCTACTCATCTACTCCAGGCTCATTTCAAAGGCAATGGAAGGAGGAGGCCACGTCCTCTTAGAGCAAGATTTGCTCCATTCCCTGGCGAGTTTGCTGGATGGGTCACTCAACTTGTTCCAGCAGTGCCCAGAAATGCCCGTGAAATGGCATCAAAAAGCATCCACCAAATCTCCCTTGTCAGGTTTAGCTGGGATAATGTTTTCCTGAATCCAGGATCTGCCTCTTTCTGTTAAAAGAAAATTTTACTACAGCAACACTGAAATGCATTTCCATAGGGGCCCCTTTTCCAGCACCATCAGTGGGGAGAACATGGTACCTGCTGTCAGAAAGACTGGATCTCTTGGTTTTTATTGGTCTTCAAGGGCTGTAGTAGAGAGATCAGAATGTGACTCAGGAAAGGAATTTTTCCTTAGAAAGTCCACTTGAGTGGAATTCCAAGGTGTATTTGTTTATTCATTACAGTGACTTGGTACCTCTACTCAACCTCCTTTAAAAGTCAGTTTTTGTAAGTTGGAATCCACCCACAGGACCAGCGTGGTTGGTTTGGGTTTGAATTGTGGCACGCTGCACACACCTGTGACTAAACAGAAACTGGTTTGCGTGGCTAATTTTTCTCTGCACCTCTTCTAGAAGAGAATCGATTAAAATGAGATTTAATGACACCTAATTAGTCTGAGTAATTTGGATTCCTTGAATTTTTGCCAGAAGTAGTGCAGGATCATAAAAATAACGCAGAAAATTACAATAGCCCAAGTTTAAAATGGTCGGACAGAATAGGGATTTCCAGTTGTGGTAGCAAGCAACAAACAATAATAATTCCAACACAACACTATGGACAAATAGACCTAAAAAACCAGGAAATGTAGAGAGAAAAATGATTGATGTGAGTAAGGGTAACTCCGAAAGCTGGGCAAGAACCCAAAGGATGAATCATACCCTATAGGGAGGAGTGGCTGAGGGAGCTGGGGAAGGGGCTGGAGCCCCAGGAGAGGCTGAGGGAGCTGGGAAAGGGGCTCAGCCTGGAGCAAAGGAGGCTCAGGGGGACCTTGTGGCTCTGCACAACTCCCTGACAGGAGGGGGCAGCCGGGGGGGTCGGGCTCTGCTGCCAGGGAACAGGGACAGGAGGAGAGGGAATGGCCTCAGGCTGGGCCAGGGGAGGCTCAGCTTGGACAGCAGCAGGAATTTCCCCATGGAAAGGGTGCTCAGGCCTTGGCAGGGGCTGCCCAGGGAGGTTTGGAGTGCCCATCCCTGGAGGTGCCCAAGGAAGGGCTGGAGGTGGCAGTCAGTGCTCTGGGCTGGGGACAAGGTGGGCATCGGGCACCGCTGGGACTCCATGGGCTGGGAGGGCTTTTCCATCCTCAGGGATTCTGTGAAAAATTAAGACCTAAGCAGAAATAGAGGGAGAGAAACACAAAACAAGGAGAATGAGAGAAGCACACTAACGAGCTTTGGCCGAAGGGCAAGGGGCCGGTCACCACGTGGGGGTTGTGCAAGACCTGAAATGTCTCAGCGATGGCAGCGATAGCAGAGACGCGGCAGTGCCAGAACTTGTGCTCTGAGTGACGCAGGGAGGAGCTTGACTGAGCATGTCCTCTCCTATCAGAATCTCAGCTTCTGATAACTTTTCCCCGTAACATTTTTTTAACATTGTGAATCAGAGTGTTTTTCAGATTCAGCTGTTTGCCATACAGGAGAAGTGGGCAGACTTCATATTGCCAGGTTGGAAAATCTCTTTACTCTCCCCTTCTTCATTTGGCAGAGGTGAGGCACAGGTTAATGAGCGAAGACATTTTTTTCCAGGCTGTGAAAAATTCAGTGAGACTTAGAAACATGAAATCATGGAATAGTTTGGGTTGGAAGGGACCTTAAAGATCATCTCATTCCAATTCCCCTGCCATGGGCAGGGACACCTCCCACTAGACCAGGTTGCTGAGTCCCATCCAGCCAGGATTTGAACACCTCCAGAGACGGGGAGTCCACAACTTCTTGGGGCAACCAGTGTTCTAACACCAGGCTAGACTTCTTACTGATTCCAGAAAGTTTGAATTAATTTACTATAAAAAACAACAGGGGGAAAAAAAAGTATCCAGAAAGAATGGGAAACTCAGGGTTGGCACCAGGGTTGCAGAGGTCAGAGTTAGCGAGGTCACAGCTGTGCTGGTGTCTGTTGCACACGGGAGGTGATGTCAAGAGGAAAAGGAGGTGGAGAGAGCAGACTCCAGGAGGAATAGGTGATGGAGACAGGTGAGGATTTGAAGCATGAGCTGGAGATGACCTCTGCCTCCCGTGCTGACTCACAAACCAGCCCTGTAGTTTAGACAGACGTGACGCGGTGTGCGCCGAGAGGGAAAAATACATATCTGTGAGGGGTGTTGTGTGCAATCCCCACGGATTGCAGCCGCAGCCTTACTCAGGGACATCATCCACGGGGATGAATAAAGTAATCTAATGAGGGAAAAAGCCAGGGAGCAGCTGGCCACGCCTTGGGAGCCGTGCGTGGCTGCCTTCCTTCGCTGGGAGGAGAATCCCAGGATTGCAGCTTCCATTTCAGCTTGAGGTCCATAGCAGGTGGGAAAGGGCTGTGGGTTTGGCCCCAAAGAGGACGTTCCAGAGTGTGAAGGAAGGCAGCAGAGTGTCTCTGGGGGTGTGTGGACTCTCCCGTGCTGCAGCAGAGGCGCTGGGGGCTGGGTTGGAGGTCTGGCAGGCCCGGCTGTGTGGTCACTCGGGCTGGAAGGGACCTCTGGGGTCCTCTGGTCAGCCTCCCCCACCCCCAGAGCAGGGCCCTGCGGTGCCACAGCAGGGCCAGGTGGTGTGCAGACATTCCTCGTGGGATAAACCCTGTGCTGGTGGCAGCCTTTGGCTGATGCTTTGGCACCAGCGTTTGAAATCCAGGTGGGGACTCCTCAGTAGCTCCTGTGGGGCAGGGGACATCCCCTCCTGAAATCCCCAGCCCATCCCCAGCCACCTCCTGTGGGGCAGGGGACATCCCCTCCTGAAATCCCCAGCCCATCCCCAGCCACCTCCTGCCTCTGCGGCTCCGGGCAGAGCTGCAGTTTCGTTTGTGCGTTTTTGTTCCCAGAGCCCTTGTGTGAAACCAAATTTTCCTTTTCCCCGTCCTCTCTTTTTCATTTTAAACAAAATCTTATGTTCTTCTGCTTCGCCATAATTCTAGGACTTGTGTATGGCACATTTCGTGGCCTGAGAGCTCATGATAAGATCAAGTTGTAAAAAAATAAAGCTGATTCCAGACAATTTTCCACTATGGAGCCCTGTCTAAGTGGTGTTTGCTAGGACATGGTCCCCCTTGTCACCACAGAAATTCAGATACATTTCCCCACTCTTCTGGCAGACACTGTTTACATCTCCCAAAGTTTTGAAAGGAACGGCAATTAACGAAGCTATTTATGTGCCTAAGTAAATTAAAAAAAAAAAAAAGCTCTGTCATAACATATTTGTTGTATCAGCATCATCTGCTTAGCCTGGATTTTTGAGCAGCATTTGCTGGGAGTGTTTTTTGAAAGATCTCCAGAAGATGCGGCTGTGTCCAGTGGCACAGGAGACCTTTCTAACCCCGGGCTGAGGCAATTCTTGTGCCTCCCTCTGCCTTAAATCACCTTTATCTGATCTGCTCACCTTTACAAAAGGCTCAAGTGCCTCTTCAGCCCTATCTGGATGGAGATAAACTGCTCCTGGGTGGAGTGCTGTAGGAAGAGTGAACTTCCTCCCCTCCATGGATGGCTGAAATATATAATCTTGGGGAATTAAAGGTTCTAATTACCTCGCGGGGAGCTGTGTCCATGGGAGCACTTCCCACAGGGGTGGAGGAGAGCCAGGACACCTCGGCAGGGACGTCTCCTCCCTGGATTGTGGTCTGGATGCCCACACAGGGGCCAAGACCCAGGGAAAAGGCAGGAACCACAGGGTTTCATAGGAAAACAGTAGAAATCACCTGGAAAAGGCAGTGCATTTCCCTTTGTGACTTTTTTTCACCATGCTCCCTTGCTAGAAAGCCGTAGGGATGAGGAGGTTGTGGCGTTGTGTTGGCACCATCCAAAAGACAGGAAAGGTACAGCTCTGCTGGTTTTTGCTGTTTGCTCACCTGAGCTCTGAAAAAAGAGGGGAAGAAGTGTGGCCAGCAGGGCAGGAGAGGGAATTCTGCCTCTCTGCCCTGCTCAGGTGAGGCCCCACCTGCAGAGCTGCCTCCAGCCCTGGGGCCCAGCACAGGAAGGACGTGGAGCTGCTGCAGAGAGACCAAAATGTAAAAAAAATCTAAATGATGATGACCTAAAAAGCACCACCGCTGGCTACCCAGTGGTGGAGGTTTACTTTGAGTTCAGTGCTCCAGGTGAACACGCCCAAGGAGAAGAAAGGCAATTCCATCCAGAGGAATCAGTGGAGGGCAAAAATCCTTCGTCCTGAGAGGCAAACATCACCCGTGGGGTGCTGTGGGTGAAACTCAGCCTGGCTGCCTGGGTGGACAGGGACAGCCAGACCTGGGATGCTCCTGGTAAAGAAAGGTCTCCCAGTGCCTCCTGGAAGCTCTGACATTTCTCCCTAATTTTGGTGGTGAATTTACGACTGGCAACAAAAATGAGCCCTGGCCGCCTGGGTCTAGGGCAGGCATGGACCAGTCAGGGCTACTCAGGTGAAAGCTGTTCTGCAGGAAGCTGAAAATGCCAAAAAATAGCGGTGTTTGGGTAAATCTTCTGTTTGCTTGCAGATTTTGTGGGTGTTATCAAAGCCTCAAGGAGATGCATGTGGTTATTTCTGCCTTCAAGCCAAGCTTGCACCACTCAGGAGAAGAATCACCACAAGAAGACCCGGTTTTGTGTTGTGCTGGACACGTATTTTGCTCCCTCCATCTTTAGCTAAATCTGAAAAAAAAGTACATAAGCACCCAAAATGTGAAACTCTTTGTGCAAGGATATTTTCAACACTCACACTCTTTCTTCTCTTCCTCTCAGGTCTCCCTTTAACCCTTCTGGTGGGTCTTTTTTGATTTCCTCCAAGCTTATTTAAGGACAGGCTATTTTTTCCCCTGGGGCAGCTGAAGACAAAGACCACTTGTCATTTTTTTGCTTTTAAAGAGACACAATGTCCGTTCTTAGAGTGCCAAGAGTCCCCGTCCAGGCGCTTGCTGGTTATGGCTTTCCAAGAAAAAAAAAAACAAAACAAAAAAATAAATCACTTGCGAGCTAAAATTAATCCTGGGAAATTTCAAACCAACAGGAACATCCTTGAGAAAGCCAGAGCATAAACAAGGGGTGAGAAAACAAACATTGCTTTGAATGCTGCTGCTTGTGATGTTGAAGGAAACGGGCCCAGGCTTTAATGGATCAAAAGAAACAAAGGACTGGCTCGGCTTCACTCACCAAAGCCAGCAAGCTGTGTGCGCTCAGCCACAGCTACAAACACACTATTTCTTTCCTCCTGCAAGAAAAAAGAATGTCTCGACCACCTATCATTTGTGAACCACGGTTTCTGAAGCAGGGGCCGGGTTTCTGGTGCAGATCGGGGTGAGCAGGTGGCTTCATCGCGTGGCAGGTTTGGTAAAATACTCTGGGACACTGGGCTGAAAGTCGTGGCACTCAAATGTGCATTTTAGGGCACAGCAAGTGCATTTAAGGTTGTGCATGATGAAGGCATTGTGTTTGCTTAAAAGAGTATCAGCCCAACTTTTGTAGTGACGGCATGGCTTTTTATTTAAATACAAAGACATAAATATATTGCCACAGCAAGTATATAATACAAGAGGAACATACATATCACTTTAATAAAAACCCCAAAGATGGTTTACAAATGTTACAGTTCCCTGTGCAGCCTTGGTGTGAACACCTTTAGTTCTGTAATTGAAGAGCACCACCATAAATACACTGCTTTTTTCCACATGCCTTGGCCTAGTGGAGTGCACAGCATGGCTGGTGGTCTGAAAAGATCTCTAAGAGTCAGGCCCAATTGTAATATTAATTTTACAACTAACACAGTCAAAGCAACCACTGCTGCTAAACGTGGTTGCACAAGCTCAGATTAAAGCCCTCTCTAATTTACCCAGAGCTATGCCATATATCATGTTTTACACTGGTTATCATCAGCTACCCAGTTTGTCCAACACTTTAGATGTTATTACTTCAAGGAGGAGCTGCAGTGCTCCGTGCCAAAATTGCCAGTTGTCCTGGGTTGAGACAACCATTAAACTCCTGCAGACTGAAGCCAATTTCGTGATGAATCATGGATTTTGTGGATTACCACGTGCTTACTTAAAAGGACAAATAGCTTTGCTACTACAGGAATAACAGTCTCCATGAGATCAAAAGCAAGAAGGCAAAAAAAAAAATGCCTCCAGTCATGAAGAACACTCAAAGCAAGTGGTGGCACAAGGATTATATATTACCCATGCATGTAGAGCAAAGCAAACTGTCATTAAATGTTCCTTCCCAGGAATGCAGCTGAGGAGTGCTGGCAAACTCTTAGAGCAGGGGAGGTTTTGGAGGCCAGCACTTTTAATTTTAATTTTTAAATGGAGTCTTTCTGTTAAGCCCCTTGCAGCAGCTAAAGGAAGATGTCAGGCTTGCCTTGGGCTTTTATGAACATGTTTGAAAATCAGGGCCAGGGCTGGTGATCTGCTGCTTAAGGACTTGGGAGCTCAGCACTGGATGGGAGGAGGAGATGGCTGGAGTTTTGCCCTCTGAAAATCTAGATACTTACCAGTACTTAAACTAGCTTAGAAATATAAATTTCATTTTTAATTGCAAGTATTGAAATCCTGCATATCTTCCACTCCTGGGAATGTGGGAGAAGAAACTGAAGAAACAGCCATTTTGCCCCAGAGGCAACGTACCCTGAGTGAAGACCTTTGCAGGAAAGGACCGTGGGCTTTTCAGAAAGCCAATTTTCTTTAAAAAAAATACAGGTTTATAATAGAGTATCCCTTATGAGCTACACACGTGGCTGCTGCAGGGATAACTCTTCCTGTCTGCACAGTCTTCAGGAGCAATGCAGGAGTTTCAGACATTCTTCTCTCCAGGGCCTATTTTTAAAATATTTTTTAAAAAATTAACAAAGAGCAAAGTAACGAGTGTGGCGATTTAGCCACAGGTTACTTGAAGACATCCCTGAGCTGCAGCACTTCCCAGGACTTCCCTTTGTGTTCTTCAGGGCAACAGAACTGCACAGAGACCAAAAGCTACCACTGAGACTGAGGATTTTTTTTCTTTCAGTGCTATGACACACTGCCCAAGAGTTTAAGTATAGTTCAGGGCAGAATAAGAGAGGGGCGACTTCTCTTTTAATTCTTTTTCATCTTGAAAGGACAAAAGTTTGAGATGTTTTTGAAGGTCCCTCCTGCCCAGTCCAAATTTCACAGAATCATAGAATGCTTTGGGTTGGACAGGACCTTGAAGATTATGTTTTTCCAACAAAATTGGACATGGGCAGGATCTTTAGGGTCCCTTCCAACCCAAACCATTCTATGATTCTACAAGTCTTTGATGAGCAACCTCAGCCAGCTGCAGGGAGATTTAACCCCTTCCCTTTCCAGTGCTTTCCCAGCTGTGGATAAGGGGTTTTGATGATCCCATTGCATCTGCTTTGCATATCCTAATCTTGGATGTTACACAAATAATTTGGCTTGGGCAGCTGAAAATGCTGCCTTGGGCCTGGCAAGAGCACTTTGCTTGGCGATGTGCAGAGAGCCCTGAGCATTTCCACGGGCTCCCTGAGGGACAGTGAATCACCAGAGATAAGTGAATGACAGGACACAGCCCCTGTGACATGTGCAGAGCACGGCAGGTCACAGTTTCACCTCCTCCAGATCCAGAAAAGGCGTAGATGGGATTTCTGCACTCCTCGTCACGGCCAGTGACACCTGAGTTCAGTTTTCTCTGTGACAGAGGTGACAGGGTGTTCGTCCCCCAGGCAGACCCTGGGACACTGTGACCTGCTGGTGTTGCACCATCAGTGTTGGTAGGAAACGCCAGATGGAATCCTGGAGGCTCTGACATCGAGCTCTTGGCTCGTCCTCCCTGGCTGCGTCCCACGGAGCGCAGAGCCCACAGCCCTGCCTGGGCTGCAGGACTGCTTCCAGCCCAGCCTGCCCACACCGAGGGCTGCAGGGGCTGCTGTGTGGATCTGGGCAGCCGGGCAGCCAGGGAAGGCTTGGAACTGAACTCTGCTGGCTCCTGTCCCACCAGCTCAGGCCAAGGTCACAGCCGCTCGTGTCTGGCCTTTGTAAATGCACTGCTGCTCAGCGGTGCGCTGGGTGTGAATCCCTCTGCGCCTTACTCCCAAAATTACTGTCCCTCTTCTCACCATCCCGCTTTCTGTCGCCTCTGGCCACCCCTGAGCCTGCCCCAGCCCTCCTGTGCGCCCCGGGTGTAAGAGACAGTCTGAGGATCCCTCATCTGTCTCACGACCATCGACAAGGACAGAGACTGAAAGACCCTAAAAACTGCTAAGGGGACAAGGGCACAGGAGTCCTGGCCAGACCAAGGTGGGATGTCTGCCAAGTGTCTGCAGGTGTGCACGCTGAACAGGTTGCTCTGGTGCTGTTCCTTGCTGCCCAGGCGGGAAGGGCTGCACTGGAGCGAGAAGGAATGTCCCGTGCCCAAACCCTGCAGTGTTACCCCAAAATAATGGGTATTGTTCTCCTACCTCTTTGGCTAGTTGCCCTCCGCTTCTGAAAGTTACCCCAAAACAATGGGTATTGTTCCCCTACCTTTTTGGCTGGCTGCCCTCCACTTCTGAAAAGACTTTAAAAGGACTTTCTGAAGAGACCCCCTTCGAGATCTCCCCATGGAAAGAAGACGGACCACGAGGATCCTGACACGCCGTTGGTAGCTATTAACCCCTTTCCCCCCTTTTTCTCTCTATCCTTTGTTTCCTTATATCTCTCTCCCTCTTCTGTCTCATAATCATGTTGTTGGCACTTAATAAAAGTGCATCATTTTGATTGAAGCAAAAAACTTTCCCCGTTTGTGTTTCTTTTGCACTCTGAGATCAAGGTAACGAATCATCACGACCCTCGCTTGCGTTAGCGGATCGTGACACCGGGGCACCTCTGTCCTGAGAGTGACATCACTCCGTGTCAGGGCGAGCTGTGCCGGCAGATTCCCGGATTTTGCTTTGTGAGGGCTCAGCCATCACACCCCTGTGTGCTCCAGAGAGGTGAGTGGCTTGTGGCTGAAAGGACAAAGTCCCCCAGTGTAGGTGACACGGCTCGTCTGGCAGCCCTGAACCCTTGCACTGAGCACACCTCCCACGCTGCCGGGCGCTCGGCCAGGAGCTGCACCCACACCACCAGCATGAAAGAAATCAGCTTTTTGCTGGCGTGGGGCTCCTCTAGCTTGTGGGGTTTCTTTTTTTCTGACCCCTCTCTTTCTCTTTTTCTTGACTGCCGTTCAGTGCTGCCGCCAGATCTCGTTCTTACTCTTTTTTTTCCCTCAGCAAGAAGACTGCCCGCATCCTTCCCAATCATATTAAAAAACCTTCTCCAGCTTGTAAAGAAACATCGAGAATTACCAAAGCTCTAATGATAGCTGTTAATGCTTGACTATAAAACATCATCCACCGGGCAGCACACAGGTGCTGACAGCAGCTAAATGCTGGCTTGGGCAGCCCTTGTGCTGCTTTCTGCAATGCCCTCCACACCTTACCAGAATTGATGTGCTGTTGCATTACTGCTCGTCCTGGGAGTCCCAGGATGGGGAGCAGAAGGGGACTGTGCAGCTCAGGGACCCCACTCTCCCTGCTCAGTCCCACTCTTTGCCCAGTTCTGCCTCAGAGGGGATGACCCAGCCTCTCTCTACACCTGCTCCCAGCTTGGACCTCCCAGGTGTGTCCAGGAGGGTGGTGAGGAGGACAGTTCAAAGAGGCAGCGGGCTGGCTGTACACAAGTGGCTGGAGATAAGGCCCAGACGGTGACGGGGGTATGATTCAGGTGACGGATGAGGGCTGCTCCCTCTCCCACTGCTGAAACCTTTGCTCCCCTCAGACACAGAAATGGAAAGCCGACACGCTCTGTGCGCCCAACCTACTCTGAGGACAAGGCTGCTGCCTGTCCTGGGTTTACTCACAGGTCAGGACCTCAGGTGTTAAGCCTCACCTCCGAGGTGGCTCATAAAATGGATTTGTGAAAGCCAGGGAGCATTGTAGGAGTTGGCACACCCTCGGCCTTTACTTTCTGAATCTGAAGGAAGGTGCTGCCTCAGGAATTGCCGCCTTGTGAAGGGATCTGGCTCCAGCTGCCACCCTCTGTGTGTCCCCTGCTCCCTCTGGCAGGGGTGGTCACTCATCCCCTGAGCATCTCCTTGGTCCCCTGGCAGCAAGGGAAAATTCCCTGCTCCGGGAGCTGTGCCTGTGTCACACAGGTGGGACACAGCAAGTCCTGGCTGCGGGGAGCACAAATGGGCTTTAACGCGAGGCTGGGTTCGAGTGGGCGGCAGAGTCCTGCAGCAAGGCCAACGAGACCAAGAGTATCTAATTGTACTCCTCAAACCAGCACAGTCACCCTCTCGGGGTTGTTTTGGAAAATGTGAGGGAACAGATCGGCTGGAGTGACCTCGTGGTGTCAGTTCTCCTCTCAAACTCTGGCCAGTCCTAGACTTTTCCAAGGAGTGCTCAGCCTCCAAATCTGGAGGCAAAGGCCGGGTTCATCCGGGTGCCTTCATTCTTGCTGCCATCTTTTCAGTGTATGATCTGTGGCTGTTACCACGGGAGACGCTCAGGGGTCAGGAATCCCACTCTGGTGACTGGCAAGGAGGGTTCCCAGTGGGCACTGGAAGTTTTCTCCAGCTTTGTACCCCTCCATCCTGTTTTCTGGCACTGCAGGGCAGGAGGAGAACAGCTGCAGAGTGGAGCAGCTGGAGCCAACGCTGATGCTCAGCCCTCAGGCCACGGGTGCAGCAGGAGGGGAGAAACCACCCCTGGTGCCCAAGGGGTCAGTTTTGGCCAGGCCAGCTCTGAGCAGTGGGCCACTGCAGGAGATTAGGCCTGGACATCCTCCTTGCTGGGCTCCTGCCTCCCCTTCCCCACTGCACATTAAAATGAAACACTTCTGGACATTATAAACAGCCTGTAACAAGTTTTGTCAGGTTTTGACGACCTTCCAGAGCTTGGCTGAGCAGAGAGGCTGGCAGAGATGCACAAACACACACACACTGCTCCTGCAGGTCTCTCTGATGCTCCAAGTCTCCAGGGAATGCTGACTGGGAGGGATGGCTGCTATTCTTAGAGGACAAGAAAGAGGCTTCGTGCTCCAGAGAGGCTTCAGCTTGCAAAGGCTTGTTCCTCCATCATCCCTTTCAAGTAAGTTGAGGGCTGATTTAACTGTCAGAGATAATTACTGGAACGGGCTTGCTTTTCTCGGAAAGATTATACTCCCTCAAAACCAGCTTCTTCTGAAAACACTTTGCAGACAATAAAAGGTTATTGGCAGCTATTAAGTCCTAAACATTATCTGCCTGCTGCAGAGCAGGGGCACAGGAGCAGCAGGGGTTCAAACTCCATGGCAGGGGCATGGCTGCACCTCACCTGTCTCCCCTGGGCTTCCACGGTGCCTTTGGCCTTGGGGGACCCTCACCTGGAGCAAACTCTGGCTCCAGCTCTGCAGCAGGCAGCCCTTGGCTCCCATGGCACGGGGGCTCCCAGATTCTGGGGTGCTACCCTTTCCAAAGGAGATTTGGTTTGGGTTGGAAGGGACCTTAAAAATCATCCAGTGCCACCCCTGCCATGGGCAGGGACACCTCCCACTGTCCCAGGCTGCTCCAAGCCCCAGTGTCCAACCTGGCCTTGGGCACTGCCAGGGATCCAGGGGCAGCCACAGCTTCTCTGGGAATTCCATCCCAGCCCCTCCCCACCCTCCCAGGGAACAATTCCTTCCCAATATCCCATCTAACCCTACTCTCATTCAGTTTGAAGCCATCCCCCTTGTCCTGTCACTACATCCCTTGGAAATTGTCTCTCTGCATCTTTCTTGCAGGCTCCCTTCAGGTACTGAAAGGCCACAATTAGCCATACATAGATTTAAAAGTTGTCCATATATATGTAAGTTCATGCATACTCTCTTTATTTCTTTTTTTCAAAGCATGCTTATTAATTTTGTTAAATATTCAGTCTTTGTGTTTACTCACCCCTACACCCTCCTGAAGTGGTTAAATGAAAAAAATCTGATTTCAATTTAAGAAAAAAAAACAAACCGAGGAAGAAGTTATCCCTCTACTGCAGGACCTTGTAGGTTGGTTGGATTTCAGTGCCAAATTACAAATTTTTTTTTAGCAAATATGGGAACATTTTTTTTCCAGTGGGTTGGCTGAGATTTTGCTTGGGGAATTAACTGTGCCAACTCAGTTGCCACGAACATTTATCTCTTCTCCCTCCAGGACCACGGGGTGCTCCGTGTTCCACACTGGCACCAGTGGAAGAACTGAACTCGCTTCTAAACCTGTTTGAACAAAGGAGCAGCACAAACTGAGCCTATACTGGTAAATTAAACGTGACCAGGGATATTCCGAGCACTGACACCACAAGGCACAGACCAGCCCGTGTCTGTGCTGCTGAACTGGCTCACCACCCAGAACAAGGTGGCTTTGTGCAATCCACCTTTTGGGAACAGTCCCCAAAATGCTCTTCACTGCCAAGTCGTGCCCCAGAGTTATTTGGGGTTAGTGCTGGCAGCAGCACCAAATTCAGGTCAAGAAGCATCTCTTTAGTTCACCAACATAAAGGATCTCATTGCAGGGCCTGATAATGCTTGAGGGCATTGTCATCATCTTGCATCTTGTGACCAGTACAGGGCTTAAATCTTCAGCTGGTGGGCAGCGTGTGGGGAATTCAACCCAATTTTCCACACCCATTTACCCAGACTTCTGTCAGTGCATCGTGCAGGGAGCTGGTGCTGCCTGGAGTGCTGCCAGCACAGGCACACCATCACATCACAAAATCTCTTCCTGGTTAGGTGGCACGTTTCCATCTGGAAAGCTGAAATACTTGGAGTTCATGAAGTCTGTGTGAAAGAGGAGTTGTTGTATCGCCAGGAGCTGCGCTCAGGGCGAGCTGCAGTGGGAATAATTGGCATTACTGGAGTTCCCTTACGAAACAACACATTTCCCCTGCAAAAAAATTTGCTGTTCTGTGTTAGCCACTTCCCCAGAGCCAGAAGTTTATCCCCAGAAGTTTATCTCCATGATATATTTGTGGAATGAGCGCAAAAGAGACTCTCAAGGAATGTGCTTCTGGTTTGCTCCTCCATCACGCTGCTGCATAATCATAAACCCAGGGGTCACTAAAAGGACCCTTTGGGCTCTGCATGGGTCTGGCAGGGAACAATTTGGGGCAGACAGCAGCACGTCCTCGCTTCATCCCCTCAGGGAATAAGGGACTGAAGGGAAGTGAGCGTGGGCACAGGAATGAATGCGCACAAACTTCCCTTTATTTAATTTAGCCAGGAAACAAAGCACTTCTTCTCCATCAAAACAGTGAGATCCAAAGGCAGTTTGAAGCAGGAGTACTGGGAAAACTTCTTTCCAACCCTGTATGGTTTCTGAGTTGAGTTTATTATTGTTTCTAAGTGATATTATTTGAAAATCTAGTAAGAGAGCATATACCAAGCAGTCCAGTGATCTCAAGTCATGCATTCCTACTGGCAACCCAGAGATGAAAGGCTTGGAAATCTGTCCAAAACTGGTTTTTTGGATTTCTTAGCATCAGGATAATTCAACTGGGAATGCCAAGAGTTTTACTAAATAGCTGCTGGAAGGACTCAGCAGTCGAAAACCCTGCTTCAGTCAGCAAACCAAACGGTTTAATGGGCGTCACATGAAAAGCAAAACCAGAAGTTAATCAAAGGCAAAATAGGATGTCCTGACCGGGAATTCAACTCTGCCCCATGACAGTTTGGTATCGTATCTGCAGCGAGCTTCTGCAGCTGAACTGCAGAGCACATTTCACCCCTAACTCATGTGTCAACAGAATCCAGTGAGCACTGAAAATGGAGGAGCATTTTTCCTCGCTTCTGCTTGGGTCTGTGAACGTACAATGAGCTGAAGTCTGCAGAAGAAAGAAGTCTGCCTCTTTTTATTTAGATTTCACTATGTTCACAGAATTTTTTGGAGCTATGTAAGATTCTTTTACTTCTGGAGTAATCATTTGATAACAAAAGAAAAAAACCCAAACAAACCGAAACACCATTTGCCTCCTAAAATCCTACATTTCTGTAAGGTCACATCACGCTACGTGGAGGCAACTCCTAGTAAGATCAATTCGCACAAATTACATGCAGGAAAAAACTATAAAAGCATTGGCTCTTATTGTTGCTCTCCCCCTGGCCTGCACTCCCCACAGCTTGACATTTGCTAATGGCTTTTCTTGACTGAGTAGTTCTTCTCTCAGGCAGTCTGGGAAGAGTTTCAGCTTTGTCCTTCACTGTGCCCATGCAACGACTCTCTCGGAGGGAGGTGCTGAAAAGAAAAGTGGAAGGAGCTTTTCCAGGGTCAGAGAGGCTGATCCAGCTGGGCTAAAGCTGGACTTGTTTGTGCCAGGAAGCCTTTTGGGAAGCAGCCTCACAGGTAGCTTTTGAAAGGCTCGGGTGATTTTCAGTTTAATTTCCATGACAAAAACGGTTTCTGGAATTTTTCTGACCTTGGTTTCTGGTCACCTCTGGTTGACACCTCAGATGTTCTTGGCTTCCACCTAAGCCAACTACCTGAGAGGTGAGTCACAGCCTAGTTTCACCTGGGGGCAGGTTTCAAAGAAAAGTCCCTTGTGTGGAGGTTTTTCTGTTGCTCTCGGGTATCACAGTGAGAAATGGGTTAGACAGAGAAAGCCACCATAATCCCCCACAGGTTAAACAGTGTGTCTTGTGGGTGTAAAAGAGGATAAGTACTCTTTGTGAGGGACATGGAGACAGGAAAAAGGCGTATTTCCTACAGAGTTTGTGTATGGTTTGGGTTTTTTTCCTTTTTGAAGTTCAAACCATTTGTGTAACTTTCCTTGAGACATCACATTTATGGCCCAGCCCTGGGCAGTTTCTTTGCCTGCTATTTCATAGTGAAATACTCCTGTTTCACAATGTTTTAACTCACAGGGCTCGAAATGATCTGTTATTTGTTTTCACCATTATTTCAGTCAAGTTCTGTGTGCTGAACCACTCAGCCCTGCAGCCAAGGGAAGAGCACAGGAGTGTCCCCCTCAAACAGTGGCAGCAATTTTTGGTGACAAAGCTCTGAAATGAGATTCAGTGCATGGGCAAATCTGCCCTTGCTTTGCTGTGTAGGAAGTGTTTGTGACTCGAGAATCCATTTGATTCGTGATCATTGACTGGAATGAAACAGACCATGCAATCCACAAGCTGCTTTTTGAATTTCCTTGTCTTCTCCATTTTGCTTTGAGACAACTGAGCTTCACCACTAGAAGAGCTCGTGGCGTGTCGTGAGCTGCCCCAACAGATGCATCTGCAATAAATGTGTGTCCAATCTTCACAACAGCAGCTGATTGTAATTTGTCCCCTTATCATGAGGGATTTGTCAGCCTTTGGAATCCCTGGCTGACAGGGGTTGTGGGTGATGGATCACAGTGGCTGTCTAAGCCTGATTCAAAGAAAGATGTTGACACATATGGTTCATTTCTGAGAAAAGCAGATTTTTATGGGACATGGAATCCTGTTACCTTGCTGCACCCTTCAATCTTGTGACAGAAATGATCCAGCACCCTATTGACACAGGGTTTGGATTCACAGGAGCACAGATGCTGCTGCTGTTTGTTTTGCTGCCCAGGCTTGGAAACTGGTGCAAGAATGAAAGCAGAGAGCACTTCTGCATGTAAGTTGTGGCTTCTGCTCTGCCCTGCATAAGGAATGTGCAGCTGTGCTCACCTGGGAGTGCCGCCTCTGCTGGTATTTCTCCTCTTGTCCCCACTGTCAGTAAAACAGAGGGCTTGATCTGTGATTAGATATCCTAATTGTCTCCATACTGCCCGTTCAGGTGAGGCTGCTCTTGAGTTGGGCAATGGTGCCATGCCCGAGTGTCTGGAGCTGGCAAGCTGCCTGCTCCTTGCAGCACCTGCAAATTCCCTGGGTGTCTGGAGGGTGAGTAATCCTCAGGGGTGGATGGAGATGGGGGTTTCCACACATTGCAGAATCACAGGACAGGCTGAGTTGGAAGGGACCCACCAGGATCACCAAGTCCAGCTCCTAGCCCTTCACAGGACCGTCCCCAGCAGTCACAGCCTGTGCCTGAGAGTGTCCAAACATGAGCTCTGTCAGCCTTGGTGCTGTGATTTCTTCCCTGGGGACCCTGTTCCAGTGCCCAACCTCCCTCTGGGTGAAGAACTTTTCCCTGATATCCAGCCTAAACCTCCCCGACACAGCTTCAGGCCATTCCCTCGGGTCCTGTCACTGTCACCAGAGAGCAGAGATCAGCGCCTGCCCCTCCTCTTCCCCTCACAAGGAATCTGTACCTGCAGTGAAGTCTCCCCTCAGTCTCCTCCTCTCCAGGCTGAACAGACCCACTGCTCCTCACTCTGCTCCCCCTCAAGGCCCTTCACCATCTTCACTGCCCTTCTTCGGACACTCTCGAATAAATTAATGTCTTTGTTGTATTTTGGTGCCCAGAACTGCTCACGATACCCAAGGTGAGGCTGTCCCAGCCCAGAGGAGAGCAGGACAATCCCTCCCTGGCCTGGTCAGCAGTGCTGGGCCTGGTGCCCCCAGGACAGGGATGTCCCTTCTGGCTTCCAGGGCCCTGCTGGCTCAGATCCAACTTGCCATCAACCAGGACCCCCAGGTCCCTTTCCATGGCACTGCTTTCCAGCGTCTCATTCCCCAGTTTGTGCAGAATCTGGCCTTTTCCTTTGCTGAATTCCATATAGTTGGTGATTGCCCCGATCATCCTCTGGGGCAGCTTTGAGTCCCTTGACAGCTCCACTGCTCCCAGAAAAACTCCATCCATCCCTGAGCTCACAGGGATACCTCCTGCCAGGCTGGAGCACCAACACCACTTGCTGATTTCCATCCAGCACCGCGTGCTGAGTTTGGCTGCTGGAGGTTTGATTTTGGTCTAGAGCCAGGGGCTCGCATTATCGCATTTACAGTTTTGTCCACAAGCGTGAGCCCAGCAGCTTGCTCCTGGGCTGATCACACAGCTGGCTCCTGGACGAGGAGCCACGGCACGTGTGGTCTCAGCCTGGCACAGTGTCAGGAGCGCTCCCCTGTCCAGTGGTTCTGCTGGAGCTGTAATCGTGAGACACACGCCCCAAACACAGAAATCCAGCGCTGCAGGCGGAGTTGCGCAGCCTCAAAATTGCACCTATTAAGGGGCGAGACTGCCATGAAACTCAACAGGAAACTGAAAGAGTACAAACACTTCCAGAAACAAAACCTGCCCCCTTTTCTCGAAATGTCGTCGCTTTTCAAGGCATGGAAAGAATGAGGATTAAGCAGTGGCGTCTCTTTAATGACACGTCAAATGATCTTGAGCAACAGCCAGAGCTGCGTGTTTGGGCATTGCTTTGGATGTTTGGTAGGAGCAGTCTGTGGAAGGTCTTTCCAGGCATTGGCACAAACAGAGTTCCATTGAATTGAGTTCCAAGCTGAAGCCTCCGTTTGGTGAGAAAAGCAGGGAGAATTTAGGGGAATCAGAGAAGCTGTGCTGGGTGCGGGGAGAGAACAGCGAAAGAAAGGGTGAAGGGGGTATTTCTGCCTCGCTTTTTATTGTAATGCTCCATAAATTCAAGTTCCTGTTGAAGGGCTGTAGGTTGTGTCACTGTCACCCCATAAAAGGCCAAAGCTCAGACAGAGACAGTCCCAGTGCTGGCTGGGGATCTTCCCTGCTCAGGGAGAAGCAGGGGCCAACCTGATCTCACAATCTGATGTCAGACCTATCACGTCATCTCTTGGATTTCCTTGAACTGAATTTTCCTTGAACTGATTCTCATCTGAGCCTGAGCATATCAGCTGAAAAAACCCCTTCCTGCCTTGATGATGGCATTTCTAGAGGTGAAGAATTCAGTATGCAACATGAAGCATTGTTTCCACTGGTTAATTCCCTTCACCATGAAAAATGTGCTTATTTTCCGCAGAACACTCATATCTGGCTTTAATTTTTAGACACTGAGTTTTGTTGAATCTTTATCAGCTACTCTATCACCAGATTTGCGTTTTCCAGAGATACATTTTTTACCATATGGCTCAGGAGTGTTTATGGGGAGTTCATCCTGTGAACAGAGACGATTTCCAAGAGCCTGGAGTGACAGGATGAGGGGGAATGGCTTCAAACTGACAGAGTGCAGGGTTAGATTGGATTTTAGGAAGGAAATGTTCCCTGGGAGGGTGGGGAGGCCCTGGCACAGGGTGCCCAGAGAAGCTGTGGCTGCCCCTGGATCCCTGGCAGTGTCCAAAGCCAGGATGGATGACCCAGAGCAACCTGGGCTCGTGAAGATTCCCCTCACCCAGTTGGAACTGGGTGATCTTTAGGGTCCCTTCCAACCCAAACCATTCCACGATTCTAGGATTAGGCACAACTATTCTAGAAAGAAACAACATCATGTTCAAAGTTTCTTCTTCCTTAGCCTACTTTTCCCCCCCAGGCTTTATGGTTTTACACACAGTTATCTTGAGTTTATGGAGTTCAGCTTCCCAGCTGTCCCTGTATCAGGAGTCTGTCCTCTCTATTCCCCTCCCTGATGATTAGCAGCTCTCAGAAATAACCCACAAGGCTGAGTTTTCTGCACCAGACTCGTTTCCCTCCGGAGAGAGAAATTTCAGGAGGAATTTCTTCATGGAAAGAGCTGGTCAAGCGTTGGAAGGGGCTGCCCAGGGAGGTGGTGGAGTCCCCATCCCTGGAGGTGTTCCAATGTTCCCCAGGGAACACCCTGGATGCCTCGGAGCTCTGTGCACTCCCTGAGGTGGCCTTTCCTGCCACATCCAGAAGTTTTGGAGCCAGGCTAGAACACAAATTTCACAAATATTTCTGGGAATTTGTTCTGTTTGGTCACAGTGTGTTTCATTTCAGGAATGGGATGTTTTCCAAGCTGATAAACTTTCCAAACCTGGAAAACGCTTAAAATGTTTGTAATTGTGAGTTTGCCCTCGCCTTTGAATCTAAATCCAGACAATTTTCCTGCTGGTAATGCTTTGGGTACTGGGATTGAATTTGGGGATAATAATAGGATTTCTTTATGATTCCACCTGAAGCTTCAAATAGGAAGACACCAATAATAAAATAATCACAAACCTGACTCACAAAGCTAAAAAGCAGATTTAGCACTCTCCAGATCTAAGGAGAAAACCCAATTAAAATCCTCCTGCTATCTGTTGAGATTTTCTTGTGAATTGCTACACAGTTGTTTATTTCCTTTTAAATAAGCAAACAACCAGAGAACAGACTACTTCCCTAAATGAAATTTTTCAGTGTTTGTTTGTCTTTCTCCATAGAAATTCAGGCCTTGTCCAGACTTGGGACTTGTAACAAGGACTAATTTTATATCCTGAGAGAGGAGGAAGATGAACAGTCGAGGGAAGGAGATGCCTTGGTTTTATTTGCCTTTTCCATCAGTTGGAAAGCCAATTTGCATTAGAACTGAAGGCATGATGATGCCAGTAGTTTGTTTCTTTACTTCCCATAAATATGTCACATTAAAATGTAAAGCTTGAACTGCTTTGTTCATTGCAAGCACAAACAGCCCATCTCCAGCAAGGGAAATATGTAAACCGCCTTATCGTGGTTTTATGCACTCCTAAGTAATTCAAATGAAAGCGTGATAAACATCAAACATTCTTAGTTTAAAACACAAGAATTAAAACTTTTTTTTTGGTGCTGTTTTGATGTTTTTTTCCCCTCACCCCCAAACACAGAGTTTGCTTTTGACCAGATAAAACCTTTCATTCATAAAGTATGGGATGTTCTGGTTTCAGTTCTCATTTTGGGCAAAGTCAGGGAGGGACAGAAATACTGAGATGAAAAAGCAGATCTTTCAGTAGAACATTTTGAAACATAAGACTACAAATACATCCTCTACTTTTTTTTTCCCCCCAACTGAAACAGGGAAAATCTGGTGCAAATCTGAATCATCTAAACTGGCTTTACATGCATTTTTTGACAGATAAATATTCAACCAAGAAAGGTCTCCTGCTCACAAAGCGTCTTCCCTGGGAGTGCTGCATTTAAAAACACCTCAACTTAAGAGCCTGACACTACAGGTAAGAAAAAAGCAGCCTTAAAACAATTTTAAAAAAACCTTAAAATGTTATGAGCAGCTTCTCCTTGTGACACTGTTGAATGTCTAGCCAGGTTTTCTGTGTGCTGACACACATGGTTGCTCAAGAGCTGAGCACTTGTTCCTGCCATGCAGGCCTGCCAAAGCCAGAATAGCGAGGACATTTACAATACAGTGATGTAATCTTCTCCCACATTTTGTAAATGTGGTTTTCTGTTGCAAACTTCCTTGGTTTTTAATAGTAAAGCAGCAGTGTTGAGTGTGTAGAGGCTATGCTGCAACGTTAGAGCCCTTTCCTAGCAGCTCAGCTGGGATTTCATAACTCCGTGGAGAACTCTGTGTTCACAGTTATCACCCATGACTTCACCCGGGGACCACTTTCTGTTCCTCTATTTATTTTTGGGGACAGGGCTGATCAGCACTGCTCTCCTCCATCTGCAGGGGATGGTGGCTTGATAGCCAGCCCTGAAATCCAAGGGGATGAAGGGTTGTACCACCCACAGCCAAAACTTTGTGTCCCGCAGAGGCAGAGCAGGGCAAAGCATCCACAAGGACATTTTACGTGTTTCTTCATGCTCCTTCTGTGCTCCTATTCCAGGTCCCAGAGGAAAGCTGGAGCTGTTTCAACTTTGGACTTTTCTACATGGGAGAACGAATCAGAAAAGCAGCAGTGCAACATTCCCTGGCTTCGTTTATCCCATCCTGGGAGCAGAGTTACTCCAGGGTGCAAGAAGTCCCGCTTGATGTCCAAGCCCTGCTTTATGATCTGATTGTTTCCCTCCCTGCAGACAGAGGCTCTGCATAGTCCTCCAAGAGCTCTGGGAGCTCAGAGCAGCCCAAGGCAGTCCCTGTCCCCTCTTCTCCCTCTGTTCTTGCCAGGAAGGGCAGGAGGGAGCTGGGTCGGCTGTCAGGGGCTGATAACGTGCTCTGGGTATTTCCTGGATGGAGCTGCTCTGATTTATGGCCAGGCCAAAGAGGCTGCTAAGGACCAGCTCTCTTTATTTCTCCTGCCTCCCACACACAGGAACAAGGAACAATGAAGATCATGACCCTCTCTCCACTCGCATTCCTTGCCCCTTCCATGCTGTCCAGAAATGGGAGAAAAAAACATTGTAGGAAATGAGAAGTCAAGTGGTGGTGACAGGGCAGGGAAAGTCTTTGCCAGGCTGCAGTGATGAGGCAGAAGCCACGTTCTCCCTTCTCCCTGCCTTGTTTTAGTGTTTGCAGATCCTCGACTGCGAGAGTCTGGGACCTAAAACCAAGCAAAAAGAGCCTCTATGAGCAATTAGAGAATCACAGAATCATAGAATCATGATGGTTTGGGTTGGAAGGGACCTTAAAAATCATCCCATTCCACCCCTGCCATGGGCAGGGACACCTCCCACTGTCCCAGGCTGCTCCCAGCCCCAGTGTCCAACCTGGCCTTGGGCACTGCCAGGGATCCAGGGGCAGCCACAGCTTCTCTGGGCACTCTGTGCCAGGGCCTGCCCACCCTCCCAGGGGAGATTTTATTCCTAATACTCAGTCTAACCCTGCTTTCTCTCAGTTTGAAGCCATTCCCCCCCTGTCCCGTCACTCCATGCTCCTGCAAGGAAAGTCAGTCCCTGCAGTGAAGAAACCTCAGGAATGCAGCTGTAGGGCCCAGTTCCTTTTCTGAGCCACGTTTAAACTCTGTTTCTGGGGAGCTGGGGGAACTTGCACCCAGCACCACCTCTGCTGCTGCACTGGGGACTTGCAACAGCAGCAGAATCTCACTCAGATCTCAGCTGGATCCTCTGCAAATCCCTCTCAAGCAGAGGGAAATGCAGGGACAGTAATTGGCGTGGAGCAGCAGCTCGGCTGTGCTGGTGACAGAAGATACTGTGGGAGTTATTAAGGGACTGCTGTTAAGGTACCACTAATAATTTCCAGAATCATTTCCATTCCTATTCTTCCCCCGACAGCCTGAAAGTGCTGTGGGTCCTTTTAAAGCTGTTCTGCCTGCGAAGAGTTTATTGTTTTATTTGATAGGTTGCTTAGGGATAGCTCGGCACCTCCTGTGCTTTATTTCCCCCCTCCCTTCAAAGAGCGAGAGCATTTTAATATTTCTTGGAGAAAAATGGATGTAATAAAATATGAACATCTCGGGCCCAATCTCGCTGCCGTGGAAAGCTCTTCCCTGAGAGGCTGTTCCGCGCTGGCTTTTCCGGTTGCTGTGCTCTGCAGAGAGCTGGCAGCACCACTGGCACTCCCGCTTCCCATAAACATCTTTCTCCTGCTAGCAGAAAGCTTTGCTCACTTAGGATGGGGAGATGGAGCAGAGATGGACCTCTGTGGTCTCCACTGATGGGTTGGTTTTTGGTTTTTTTTGTAATGAGTCACTGCACATGGCTGAGCTGGGTGAAGTCACACGATGATGGTCGAAATTGCCCAAGCGCTGGAGTTGCCACTGGCAAGGGTTATTTCATAGAATCATGGAGTGGTTTGGGTTGGAAGGACCTTAAAAGTCATCCAGTGCCACCCCTGCCATGGGCAGGGACACCTTCCACTGTCCCAGGCTGCTCCAAGCCCTGTCCAGCCTGGCCTTGGGCACTGCCAGGGATCCAGGGGCAGCCGCAGCTTCTCTGGGCACCCTGTGCCAGGGCCCCCCATCCTCACAGGGAAGAATGTTTTTCCTAATATCCAATCCAACCCTCCCCTCCTTCAGCTTTAGGCCGTTCTCCCATGTCCTGTCACTCCACACCCTTCTGAATAGTCCCTCTGAGCTCTCCTGGAGCTCCTTTAGGCATTACAAGGGGCTCTGAGCTCTCCTTGGAGCCTTCTCTTCTCCAGGTGAACACCCCCAGATCCCCCAGCCTGGCTCCAGAGCAGAGGAGCTCCAGCTCTGGGATCAACTTAGTGGCCTCCTCCACCCTCATCCCAACAGATCCACATCTTTCCTGTGTTGGTGGCCTAGACCAGGATGCAGAACTGCTGGTGGCGTCTCACAGGAACAGAGCAGAGGGGGAGAATCAGCTCACTCAACCTACAGCCTGGCACTGGAGTCCTCAAGGTTTGGAAAACATTCGAGTGAGGGCAAGGCCACCACTGACAACTGGCCCTGCTGACCCCTGGAGAAGGGACCTCATAGAAGCCACCGTGGGACCAAACAGCCCTGACTGAGTACCTGGGTGAGGTCTGGACAGGGATCCTCCAAGGGGAATGGAAAATCCCCCTTTTGAGAGCTGCCTCGGGCTGGAGCTGCTCCGGGCTGGGAAGAGAAGCGGGGAGAGCTGTGCAGGCACCAGCCTCACTGTCCACTCCTCGCTAGCAGGAATGTCCTTCCCTGTCAGTCATGGCATGAGGGCTCAATCACAGCACTGGGCTTAGCTGGGGGTTTTAGAGATTGCTTAAAAACACGGAGTGAAAAGAGTTCATGTGCACAAAAGAGAGAAGGAGGGATCTGTGAATTCTGGAAGGTGCTGCCTGTGGAAAAGATACATCCCAAGCCTTTGGAACCTGGCAAAGCCCCTTGAGGAGAAAGTGGAATTTTCCCTACATAAACAACAATGGTTGTATGTGTTGAAAAAAAGAAAAAAAAAAAATAAAGTTGGGAAGCCAGCAGACGTAGAGCCCTGATGAGGAAGAAAAGGAGCATTGTGCACAGGACATTGGGGCAGCTGTTCCAAACCAGTCCATCCTCAGGCAGAGATGTCCCTGCTGGCTCAGCAGTGGCTCTAGGGAGGACTGGCTGTGGGGTGGGCAGTGTGGGAGAAGGGGATTTGGGACTCACTCCTGGCTTCAGCAAGATGTCTGTTCCTGGCATCTCCCGGGGCTGGCACTGAGGATGGGGAAAACAAACAAACAGGTCTGTTCAAAGGCACGTAGGAAGAATGATATTTCTCTTGGAAGAGCTCCTCTTCTTCCACAGGGCAAAAAAAAAAGCACCCTGCAAGAGAACGAGAGCTCCCTGTGAATGGCAGGAAGCTAAATGGGAGAACTGCATCTGCTGGATTGTTCTTTGCCTTCTGTCAGGGGGAAAAAAAAAAAAAAAAGTTAGACAAAGAAATGAAGTTCGATTCAAGATACAGCAGGCCAAAGACAGGCAGCCAAGCAGGAACGGGTTTCTTTAGCCTGAGAATCATAGAATGATTTGGGTGTGAAGGGACCTTAGAGCCCATCCTCTTGGGGATGGTGTCTCAGGGTGGTGTCTTCCTCCATTTCCAAACCACATGATTTTGGCTCAGCTTGCACATTTCCCTCTGAGCTCTGGATCTCCCTCCAGAGCCCAAAGAACGCGTAGACAAACCTGTTTTCCTTTGTGTTTCTGCTCAGAGTGGAAGAAAAGAAAGAAGAAACAGTTTTTGGGTATGCAGGCTTTGGAGTAATGGTATCAGGACTTTTGCATTTGCTGTCTCATTTTAGGTCAAGATGCAGAAAATCGTGGTAAATATTCTATATATGGGATTTTGGACAATTTTTCTACCTATATAGACAGCAGCTGGGAAAAATACCTTCCAACCCCCCCACATTTTGCACGTGCAGAGGTTTCATTACATTTGTTATACTTGCTACTCATATTTTGTCGAGTTCATCATTCACCTCCTTGTAAATGCCAAGAGAGGTAGAGGCAGAAGGAAGAAAACTGTCGAGCTCTGATGCTTCTTCCCCAAACCACAGAACTACTTTCTAACTCTTTATTCATACCCAAAAACTTATCCCTTGAAAATCTCAATTTGCACAGAGCAAATTATGCTGTTACTGGCCAGCGTATCTTATTTATTTTTAATAACTTCACTCTTTGTGTGGCTGCAGAGTGCACATCACATGGCACACATTGGACATGAGATCCTGGCCATCTTTCCCAAAGGCTGTAAATCCTAGGCTTTTTCATTCTTCTGGCTTACAAGGACACCTTTTATTCCCTCTTTAGCCTTTTGAGCATTCACGTGCCTGGCATATGAACGTTGCCGCAGTCACATGGTGCTGTGAACTCAGTGGGTTCAACTTGTGCTCCACTTCACACAGAGGAAAAAAGAGAAACATGAGACACAAGATAAACTCACATGGCCGAGGTCTGGCAATTCTTCACCCCGTCAAAATTTGGGCCATCCTTGGAAAGGGCATCAAAAAAGCTGTGGAAGAGATGGGAACTGGAAGCAGCAGAAGGGCTGAATCCTGCATGAATCCCTTTGATCCTTGCCATATTAACAGCCAGCAGGGCCAGAAATTCCAGGGCTGAAAAACCTCCAGGTTTGCAGATAATGCTGAGTAGTTTGAGTAGCCAAATGCCACAGTGCTGGTGAGGAACTCCAAGAGGACCTCAAATCACACATGAAATAGCAGGTGAGCATCAGTGTAGGTTAATTTGAAGAAATCCACCCAAGGAAAAATAATCCAAGCTGGGGGTATGTGATACTAAACTTGGAAACGGTAGCTCTCAGGAAAATGGATCACTGACAGCTCTCTGGAATCATCAGCTCCGTGTGCAGGGACTGCCAAAAAGCCAAAAAGCCATAAGGGTACAGAGAAAACAGCTTTGTTTTGCTGCTGAGCACAACACTGGTGTGCCCTCACCTCTGAGGCTGGGTGACGTGCTGGTCTCCAGGGCTTGAGGACAAGCCAGTAGAGAGTGGCCAAGGGGGATCCTTCCATTCAGGTTGGCCAGGGTAAGAAATCCCAAAATTAGGAGTAAAAGAAGCAGGCAGGGTGTCCCTTCCAAGCGGCCAAGCACCGTGAGGGGCTGGGGGTTCACCTGGGGAACCACCAGCAGAGAGTGGCCAGGTTTACTCAATCCTCCTGCCACTGGTGGAGACAAAGGATAAAGTTGTGGGATAGGTGATCCATCACCTGCCCTGTCCTCACTCCTCACCTGTACCTAGCTGTGGCTGACAGCTCAGACCTAAGGAGAGTATGAGAATAAGGAGCAGCTGACAGATGTTTCCCAGAAAAGTCCCCTGGACACGGAGCATTTGTAGCTCATAGATTTCCCAACCCAGACGTGGTGTTTTACTTGGGATGGAATTCTACTTTTTTGGGTTTTTTTTCTTCTAATTAAAAAGAAAAAAAAAAAAAAGAGCAAAGAAGACTTTGAAGTCCAACTCTGTTATTAGAGGTGATATGCCAGCCGTGGGTAGGTGCCAGCTGCAAGACTTTATTTTGACTGCTGTCTCATGAGGAAAGCTGGCAGCTGGGAGCACAGGGAGGCATGTCCTGAAGGTGAAGAATTCAGCCAGGCTGCTTTCAACAGCCTCTTTGATGCTGGGTGGCTGAGAACACAGAGCGGGGCTTTCTGTGTGCCCTGTGACAAAATATCCTTTAATGATTGTCTTCTGGGTCACCCTGGGCTGCAGCTTGAAGCCCTGTGTGGACCCAGTTCAGTGCAGGAGAGCAGGTTTTCATGGAATAGATCACACAGAATCACTGAGGTTGGAAAAGATCTCCAAAATCATGGAGTCCCAGCTGTGCCCGATGCCCACATTGTCCCCAGCCCCAAGCACTGAGTGCCACGTCCAGCCCTTCCTTGGGCACCTCCAGGGATGGGCACTCCAAACCTCCCTGGCAGCCCTTTCCAAAGCTTTTGCTGGAACAGTTTTACTTCTGGAAAACATACGAGTGTGGGCTGCATGGATCAGGATACTTCCACTACCGTGGAATTTCTTTTTTCTGCTGGGGCATGAAAACAAACAACTTTACTTTAGCCTCTCATTTGGAGCCATCACTGATCACCCACGCAAGACACAACCATGTTTTCAGTCTAAATGAAGAAACGGTTCTGTGTTCAGGGAAAAGAGGCTGCAAATGAGACTTGTACAGGTGGAGAGCACAATTAGTGCCCTGCAGCCACGGTGTGGGAAAGGGAAAAAAAATCCCACATTCATCATGAGAGCTCATACTTTATTTTCGTGCAAAATAAGTAACTCCCTCAGGATCAGGACCACAGGCGGGATGTAGCACTGCTCCTGTCCATGGCAGGGGGCTGGAAGGGGATGATCTTTAAGGTCCCTTCCAAACCAAACCATTTTATGATTCTTTTCCTTCGCAGGGACAGGGAAAAGTAGTGCTGAAGGACAAGGAAAAGTAAGTCTGCAGCTGTTCAGGGCAGACCAGCATGCTGCAAGACACATGCCCACCCTCCCAACTCCTCCCATTCAGAAAGGCACATTACCCAAAAAACCCCAAGCCCCCGCTTTTTCACATGGTGACCACACCGAAAGCAACAGCAAGACAGAGTTTGGTAGAAAGAGCAAGAGGCTTAGGACCAGCATCATTTAATATCTGTATTTTTTACTTTTGACGTCTGTGGAAATGTTTCTGTGTTTCCTGCTTCTCTGGAAGGTGGAGGGATGAAGAAGAGGCTGATGGAGACAGGAGGGTTCCTTTGCACAGGATAGGAACAGCTCAAGCTAAAGTTGTCTTCCCACCTCTGTTTCCTCATCTCTTCCCCCACCACGCTCTTTCACACCACAGAACTGCCAGTTTTCTTTCAGAGGCACAACACAAAGGTGTTAACTTGAATTTCTATCCAAAGACAGAGTGGTTGCACCCACCTAGCTCAGCTCAAGACCATCAGCCTGCGTGCACTCTTGCAGTGTTTTCTCCAACAAGCCCTAAGCCTGGCTGGTTATTTTCTTTTTGGGTTGTTCTCTCCATCCTGCAGATGTTGAGGGTGGCGGGAGCAGGATGGACAAGGGTTGAACAACAAACAGACAAGAAAGGAACTCCTCTGAAACTTTCCAAATCGAAAAGCACACACAAAATCTTCTTTTCAAGAGGTTTTAATGAAGACTCATATTTTTAAACCTCTCACACTGTACAACACATTTAACTGTACATCAAGCTCAGATAAAAAATAAAGCTTTCTTACAAAGTACATTTTTCCAGTGATTTTTTTCCTTTTTTTTTTTTTTGCAGTAAAAATAGCTGCTACATAAAACTCTCCTGATCTTTGAAAAGGAGTCACAGTTATTTCCAAAAATAGAATTCGTATTTTAATCATACAGAATAAACTGCAGGAAGAGACAAGTGAACTGAAAAAATAAGGCTTGTATATAAAGTTTTTTTAAAAGTACATGCATAGAAGTTGAAAAACATATGCCATTTATAAAGAAAAAAAGGTAATTTTACCCATATTAATATTTTAATTTTTCAGTTACAGAAGAAACCACAAACAGGCCCTTTTATGTCCCAGAATACAACATTAGTTTCCTGTAAAAATGCCAAAATGCACAAAGAATTGCCAGCTTCAGTCTTGGCAAAATCCTGAGCCCGGCCTCCCTCCCTGCCCCCATAAATGCATGCACACTGAGCATAGAACTTCTGCTGTCTCTCAGGCCAATTAAATATTTGCAGAAGGTTGTATATCCCAGACAAACATGAAAAAACCCCCCCCACATTTGATAAGTTTACATTCATCCTATTTCAAAACACACATACAATTAGTTTAATTTACACTATACAGTATCTGTTAAATAGGAACATCAGAATTTCCAAAGGAATCACAGAATATATACAAACTGAATATTGAAATGGTATGATTTTCCTTCCCTTCTTTTAAAGGGTGGGGTTTGTTTTGTTAACAGTTGCTACATCTGGTTTTGGACACAGAGTGTTTATGTACCTATGCAGCACATTCGTGGAGTAGTAACAATAGAATAACAACAATAATAAAACGTGCTTTAAACCAAAACGAATACCGGTGTCTCCTTACTGCTCATTTAAAATAAATTAGTTTGCTTGCTTGTTTTTTTTTTTTTTTTAAATAAACTGCATGATACAAGGTGTGAGCGAGGACGGCGGTGTTTCCGAGAACACCCGAGCAAGAGTTTTCTGCTGCATCGCTGGTTTCCCACAGCCAACCTTTGGTTTCAAAGCCAGCCCATCCCTCCAGGGCAGCGTCCAAGCGCTCCGCAGGGCAGGACAGGCAGCTGCAATGCTGAGCCCAGGAGCTTCCCCACGTCTCCACGCCAGAGCCGGGGCCGTGCCCACTCCCACAGAGCCCCACCGACCACACGAGGCCGCTTCCATCGGTTACAAAACGGGTGAAGGTGCCGCTCCGGGCAGCCTCCCCCCACCCCGAGCACGGCGGGCCTGGCTGCCGGGCATTGTCCCCCACCGGTGATTCCAGAGTGGCCAAGCGGGGCCGGGATCAGTCCTCGGTGTCGGGCTGCACGCCCAGCATGGCGTGCAGCTCCTCGGGGGTGTAGCCCAGCAGGTTGTGCAGGTCGCAGACGAAGCGGTACACGTAGCGCTTGCCCGACGTCTTGTGGATGATGTTCTTGTCGTAGTAGTAGCGCAGGCCCCGGCTCAGCTTCTCGTAGTTCATCTTGGGCTTGTTCTTCCTCCTGCCCCACCGCCGTGCCACCTGCCAGGAGAGCAAAATGCAGGTTTATTCAACTCTCCTTCCTCTTCGTGGCGGATGAAATAAAACCCTTTCTCAGCCAGAGCATTTTGTTCGCTTTGGATGGCCCAGCCTCGCAAGAGGAGAGCTGGTGACTGATCCCACAAGAGACCTCAACAGCAGCTTCAGGAGAAAGTTGCTGACAGCAAAGGACACCAGTTTGCAGGGGATGGGCCAAAACATGCTTAAGGAGGTCAGGTTTATGGAGAAATCACAATATCCCAAGCTGGCAATGTCCCACAGGGATCAAAGTCTAATTCCTGGCCCTGCACTGGACAACCCTAAGAAATACAGAATATTCTGGGCTGGAAGGAATCAGAATCAACCGGGCTGGAAAAGACCTTTGAGATCGAGCTCAGCCTATGACCCAACACCACTCTGCCAACCAGAGCATGGCACTGAGTGCCACATCCAGCCTGTTCCTAAACACCTCCAGGGACGGTGACTCCACCACCAGTCCAGCTCCTGGCCCTGCACAGCACAACCCCAAGAATCACAGAATATCCTGAGCTGGAAGGGTCTCACAAGCCCAACCCCTGGCCCTGCACACCCCAACTATCCCACCCTGTGCCTGAGAGTTTTGTCCAAACATTCCTGGAGCTCTGGCACAATCTGCTCTCTCAAAAAAACCCAAGGTTTTACCACAGATTTGCTATCAGGCAGCAGGGGACAACTCTCTACTGGAAGTTCAATGCTATGAAGCTCCTTGGAGTTCCTGGTTTCTCTCCCCTCTTTTTAATTTTTTTTTAAAATAAAAAAGTTTCACTGGACTTTTTATGCCATCTCTAAATACAATAATTTTCCTACTGGAAACAGTATCAGAAAATGAAAATGCATCACTTTTAATGAGTGAAGTTCCCAAAATACTTCAAAAGCAGCACTACCATATTTGATGTGTAGCTAAACACACATCTTTATCCAAGGCTGGGCCCACAGATGTCAGATCAGACCCCAAGTCTTCGTTTTCACCCCAATGAGCCACATACCTCGTCTGGGTCAGCAAGTTTAAATTCCCATCCATCTCCTGTCCAGCTAATGAATGACTGACAGGACTTGTCAGTCAGTAACTCCAGAAGGAATTGCCACAGCTGGATAGGTCCACTGCCTGTTGGGAAAGAGGAGACACGGAAAAACCACAAATTAATACCTCTGCCAGCTCTAACCACAACCAATGTATGTGACCAGACTCACATCACAGGCCTTGTAATTAATCTGATTTATCTTTTTAATAGATCAGAAAGAAACCTAAGGCTTTGCTCTATAGCACAAATCTGCTCCTGTTCATGTAAAAATAAAGTCAGGTTTTTCATGGAAACAAAGGATTTGATGCAAGTTATGGCTTTGCCTCTCATATGGATCCTTTAACCCTCACTCCCACCTCCCAACAGCTGCATTTCAAGCTCTAGGGCTTGTCCTGAAGCCTTTGGCTTGGCAAACATCCTACAGGAAAAAACCAATTTCAGCAAGGACTGCAGCAACAAGGCCTTAACAACACCTGTGGGAATTTCCAAATCTGGGAGATTTTGTCCAAGCTCCCCTCTTTTTCAAACAGATCAAAAAGTGCATTCCATTTTCACTCGATCTGACGTGCCTGCCTGTTCTGGCTTTGGGTGAATAACCCCTGAGACTTTGTTTGGTAACACTTAAAACTGAAATTATTTGTGACTAGCGGTCTCTACCCCCGTGGTGCACACTTAGAGGGAATATTGATGCTACATAAGAAACAGGAGTGACCATTTTGCCTCACTACTCACCAGTAAAGCCAGCCAGGATGGCTGCTGGTATAACTGGTTTCCCTTGCTCCACAGGATCACTCCGTTCTTGAATATAGTCTTTGAAGGACATGGTAGGTTTGCTCAGGCACAGGGACTGGCTGCAGTCATCCTCAAAGCTCTCGTAGGATGGCACACGCTGCAAATCCACCAGGGAGGACTGGCTGTTCCAGGACTGCAGCATGGAATCCGAGCTCTCGTAGCTCTCAGCACCACTGTCACTGGATTCGTGTTCTCTCAGCTTGCCTTTACCAAATAAAAACAGTAACATAAATAAAATAGAAAGCGTCGGGGGGGTTTTTTTCCCTCCCCCTCAATCCAGCCGGTCCCATATAAATCATGCAAAGGAGGAAGAGGCACTCAGAATACGGCCTTGGCCCCGTGTTTATCACGCAGATAACGACTCACCAGAGTTATCCATCAGCAAATTGAGATTGCTCCTTGGGAAATCTTGGTTTACTGCACAGTAGTTCACACCAACAGCATCTGCTTGGGTTTTAGGGAACAATGGGAACTCTTGTTCTGGGTTGAGGAGATTCGGTGCCGTGGAAGTCTGACAGACGTCAGTCAGGAGACTGGGTTTGGGATAACTGAGGGGTTTAGGGTATCCAGGCATTTGCATTCCATAGGAATTCTGATCTACGTTAACAGCTGAAAAAAGAAACGGAAGAATTAGATGATTTTTCCCTGGAGACCCTTAAACAAACTAATACACTAAATACACCAAATCAGATTCCGCAAATCCCCCTCTGTAACTCGCCAGCCACAAATGCCCATTGTTCGTTCTTCAAGGAAACTACAGGAAAAATTGGGGAAGTTTAAGTGGTTTTGAGCAAAGCTCTCCCCGTTAAGTGGTGTAATCAGGCTGAGCTGAAGCCTGACTGTGGTAGAATAAAACACAGCATCAATCAAACAATCCGAGGGAGCCAGCACTGCATCCCACACACTTCCAACAGCTCCAGCACACTTCCAGAGCCGGTAAAAAAGGCCTGAACAGAACTCTTGCTGCTCCCCAGTTTTTGACTCGGTTTGCTAGAGATGGGAGTGGTCATTCTGCTCCACAGATGGAGGGTTTGGCATAGCAAGAGGAAATTTCATTTTCTCAAAGCTCTTCAAACGATTTCCGATATAAATTAGGTGACAGTTGAACAATACAAGGAAAGAAGGCTGGAGCAGCTGAAGTCAAATGTTCTCCTCAAGCACAGTAACTATTCTGGTGCTTTTTGTTTTTACCCTGGAATCTGTGACATGCTTAGAATAAACTGAAAGATGCAAAATAGGAATTTTTAGAAATACGTACTTAAGGAATTATTATTGACCCAGTGAGGAACTGAGGTGAGGTGAGAGTTCTCCACATATTGATCCTGTGTTTTCTCTTGGCTGTCTGGGGAGAGGAGAAAAAGAGAAAATTTGAGTTTATAGTTTTAAAAATCTGACCTGTATGCCATGGAAAGCTGCTGACTCTCGGGATTATTTTGGGGTCACCATTCACAAAAATTTTAGTATCACACTGCATTGCATTCTCTCTCATTACAGAAATCACACCAAAAAACCCAACCAACTTCCAACAGACTTTAAAACCATCACACCAATTGAATTTTAACATAAAACTTAAAACCAACAATAACTGCAGTGTGCTTTAAGGTCCAGCTGTTGGTTAACTTTGTATTTACGGGGTGAACTATTTTATTTATGGGGTATTTACAGTGGTCGTACCCCAATCTCATTCATTCCAGTGATCTTCCCAAATAAAACCTGCCCACAGATGTGCTCAGCCTGCACACAGAACGTCTGCAGCTATCTGCATCTGTGCTTTGCATACCAAGGATGTACTGATAATGCTTCTATTAACCAAGTTTTAAAGTTCATTTCGAGTTTTCATATGCAATAAAAGCCCTTCATAGTGAAACCAGTGTTGAAATCGAGTCCCATTTCTGTTTCTGTTAGGAGAGCCCTAAACCAAAAGCTTTTTCTGGCTCTCTAACTACCTTTTATCATCTGTTCCAGGTGTTCCCACAGAATATCACCCACATAGTCAGGTGCCAGTTCCAGGAAACGCTCCTTGCCCAGGTTGCACAAGTCTTGGCCACTCATAAGAAACTGATGGAAGTTCACATTTGCCAAGCTGAACTCATTGGTAGCCCATGAAAGCCATTGGCAAACTTGCTGTTCAGTCCACAGCCAGGGATCTGCAAGACAGGAAGGATTCAACATTTAGAGATAACTCCTGGCCCTTGTCAAATAATCTTCCTTAGAAAGCAGTGAATTAAAAAAAAAACCAACTGTTTAGCCAAGTTATTTAATTCTGAATGAATTCAGAATGAATGTATTCTTGAATTTTAAAAAAAACAACCCAGTCCTCTCTTTTCTTTCTGCATTCACTTGCAACCAGAGATGTCCTCAGCTTGCTTGATTCTCTCTCATGCTGCCAAAGCATGAGCTCTCCATGCACCCATTTTTAACACCAGCAAGTCTGGCCTTTCCAAGGCAAGCTGTGCCAGATTCACATAGGATCCATTCTTGTATTTCCTACTGACATCATTCTTTCCTTTTCAAAGAGCCGCTATTCAGCCTCCTCCTTAGCATTAAAAAAAAAAAAAAAGAGCTTATAAATAGCAAACACTTACTATTTGGGATACCCAGCCGACACTGTTCCTTTGTGAAACCACTGAAAGTATCTTTCAGGGCCTGACTCATCACAGCCTTGCTGCACGGGGTTAACAGAGGCAATTCACAGTTGTTCGACTCTGCAAGAAAAGAAAAGGGGTGGAGGGGAGGAAGGAGACACATTAACTTCAGGCCACCAAAAGGAGTGACTGGGTTTTGCTGTTTGAAGAATTAAAAAAAAAAAAAAAAGGATGCTAGAAAGTAGAAAGTTGGTGTTTTAAAACCAGAGATCACCTCGCTCTAAAATCTCTGTGCTACTCGTTTGACAAGATTGCATCACTAATTAGAGCTTTGCAGCTTTCCATGCATAGATCCTTATTTACTCTCAGCAGTTACATAAAGTGCCTTTGTTGCAAGGAAACTTTATTATTTTTTTTTAAGGGAAATGACACTGCTTATCCCTATTTTACCACCTATCATTTGCCCCCAGACTTCTTTGCAACTCCAGACAATCTTCATTTAGTTTGAGAGCTAAGTAACTGACAGCAGGGCTGTGAAGAGCCAGCTTGCACTATTGAACACTGCATTTCACACCTTATCACATCTCATCACCCAAGGACATGGTGCAATGGATTATTCCATCATCTGGGCCAAACGAGAGTGACTGGTAACAAGCTGGGGGTGAATAATGCACCAAACCACAAAGCTGGAACCATTACATGTCAGTATAAATCACTAATCTACATCACTGCCTTTCAAACTCACAGGCAGATTCTATTTTAAGGATAAATTTGGCTCCCACTCAGTTACTCTTATTGGTCGATTTTCACCAGAAGATGCCTCATTTTGTCACAGAATGGTGTCACAGAATGGTTTGGGCTGGAAGGGACCTTAAAGCTCACCCAGTGCCATGGGCAGGGACACCTTCCACTGTCCCAGTTGCTCTTGGGAGACTCCAAGTCAGAGTTCAGAGCTGTGCAGCTCTTCTTGCTCTCCCAGACTATCTACAGGCTCCACTTGTGCTTAACTTCTGTTTTTACCACACCCTTCCTAATATCTGCAAGGACTTGCTTTGCTGACCAGAGCAGGTGACTGATTAGAATCACATTAGAACAAAGGATCTGTGGTTTTCTGGGTTTGAGGGCTGGAGGTTTTTTTTTTTTCCCTTCCCTAAGGGGAGATAAAAGCACCATCAGGTAAATTATCTACATTTTGTCAGGGATTCTAGGCAAGGATTTGTAGGGCACTCTCGGTGGGGTACTGTCCTACACACACACAAATAAAATAAAATTAAAAAATCTTTAAACAACCCCACCCTGTCTTTTAAGGTATGGAATAAAACATACTTTGATTTAACACCAGAGAATCAAAAAAGGAGCTTGCAGAATATTTTCACTTTAATGATGGTTGAAATGTTGCAAATTTAAACATACAAACCCCTTTTTTTAAAGATTTTTAAGCTCTTAGCTCTGCTTAAACACCTACTAAGGCTTCTTCCACGAAAAATCAGTCTATTAGGCTACTGCATCCCAGTTCCTACTTCTTTTCAGTACAGAAGACAACAGCTATCCACGAAGAAACTTACATGAATAAAACCAAGCATGTACACAGAAATCTATGTATTAAACCAAGTCTTTTTAGGGAAATCCATGTTGCATTTGTAAAAGCACGCCCAGGAAATGCTAGTTAGACCCCACAAATTTCTGATCTGCTGACTGGACTAAGGAACAAAGTGAAGATTTACCATAAGAAGTGGAGTCAAATCCTGTTGGCACTTCCTGAAGCGTTTGGTCTTCATTGAGTGAGAAAAAATACCCGGCGAAAAGCGAGTTCGAGCTGTCAAAGGTGTCGAACGCTGGCTGACGCTGCAAAGGAGCAGAATAAACACGGAACAACGTAAGCATTTTGCTGGAGAGCTGTGAACTCCAGTGCTAGGAAGTGTCTGGGTCTGGTTTCCTAGATCTGGAGATCATGCACAACCACTGTCTCGAATGAGCCAGGTTTGAAACATAACCACAACACGGGCAGTTTCTGCTACGTGAATAAAACCACTGATAAGGGTGAGGGGGGGGATGTTCTGCCTCTTACAGTAAAGCCAAATCAGGATATTCTTAGTTTTTTCCTGTAATTGAGGCTTTTAACAATAGAGAGTACACACGTGTGTATAAATACATATTTATTTCCAGGTACATTTTAAAGAAATTTCCTTAACCCTTTAAATTGATTATCCCCATGATGAGGATGTGATGGCAGATCAGTAAATTATGGGAAAACTGACAGTGCAAAACCTGCAGTGGATTTATGAAGCTTTTTTTTTTTTCCCCTAAAGGATAAAACTCATCTGAACCACATCACTTGAAGCTACACAGCCAGCTTTACAGGAATTGAGGAAGGATGTTGCAGCAACTTTTACACTTCTGCCTTGCTGGATTGGCCAGCAACCACATTTTGAAGCCTTTCAAGTGCTCAGACGCTCAGTGAAACACTTCTACTTTCATTTTACAGCAAGGGATAAACAAGACTGATAAAAACGTTCTAGCTAAAAGTGGATTCTACTGATATACTGACATTCAAGAAATATTGTTATATTTTGAAACCCTAACTCCTTTCAAAACTTGATTTGTGCCAACTGTGTATGGCAGAAATACTGGTGTGAATTTACTAAATTGCCCCCAACCACTTTAAGTCTTTGGGGGGCAGAAGAAAGGTGAGCAGAGGAGGAAATAACTTCAAAAACAACTTATGAAACTTGCCTGTTAGTCACAGGGAAACCATATCTGCAATATCTTAAGGCAAAGATGGATAGAAGTTGCCACTGAGATTTTTTTTAAAGACACCTGAGGACAGAACATTGTTCTGCAAAGCTACAGCTGGCTCGTGGCAGCTCCTGCCCTTCAGGGAGCTGGAGACAAAGGCAACTTGCAAATGTTTATTTGGTTTAGGCAAACACTAATCTGCCAGCTTGTGCCAAAGGAGTGGATTTAGCTGAGGACAAGGCAAGGATTTTTCAGGGCACCATTCACATGCAATGCAAAAAGCAACCTAAACTATATTCCTGGAACAGCAAATTAGGATTAATTTTCCCTCACATTCCCTAACTTTTCATGTCACCACAAACAGTATCATGCCTCAATTAGTGTGTTCAGAAATCTCCTGGCCACCAGGGACAAATTGTGGACCTCTGGTTCAGGTACTCCCCAACTCAAGTCAAAGCCAGCCCCTGGAAAGGCTCATGGCTGAATAAAACAAGTTAATAACAGCTGCCAAATCTGCTGGTAAAAGATTCTTTATACGTTACTAGATAAAAGCTCTGACTCATCCCTAGCATCTAAAAGAAAGGGCAAGTTCTTTCAACACAACCTGGAAACTCCTGCATTTTGTGTAAATAGCTGACCCTTATCCTGAGTCACTGGAAAAAATGCTGTGGCATGTGAATGAGTAAAATCCATACCGTGCTAGTTTCATATTTCAAAAGGCACAAAATTAATGTGTAAGCACGTTCTTGATTTAAAGTAGTAAAAGAGGAAAAACACAATGCAAAATGAATTCTGCTCGTCCTATCAGTTACACAACCACTTTGTTTGGCTTTTCAATACATGTAATTATTGCAGAACGAAATAAAATGGAATGTGAACAGCTACAGCACAGCAGAACACAAGTCTCTGACTTAATTCTATGACAACTGAACACTGAATAACTGCTTAGTGCAACCACTGTGTTAAGAGCACACAGATGCTAAGTCGGGGGATCTCCTGGATTTTTTTTGTGAGGAGAAAAAAAAAATAAGAGGGGACATAAAGCATCAGAGCAGTCACTGATTCTTAAAACCATGGCCATTCCTCAAAGCTAATGAGAGCAGAAAGGGTCTCCCTAACCTTTCCTTGGTTTACATTAATCAATGCTGTGTAAAAAATTGATACCAGGATTAAAAAGCAACTTGCATGAACAGGGAGGGGGGAAGCCCTTCAAGACTGAGCCTTTATAGTCTGCCGACCTAGGTTTGTAAATTCCTTTCAAAACAAGGTAATAGACACAGTCTCCCTGAAGATAAAAGAAATGTAATAATTTTTGGCATTTGTATATGTATTGAGCTTTCATTAATAACAGCTGTAAGTGAAAAACCTACTTTTATTCCAAACAATGTTCAGGAAAGTACCAAATCTGACCAGTCCTATCAGGACAGGCCTCTGCCAGTCTCATCAAGCTAAAGATACAAACCCACCCCTGCTGCCCATCCTTTCACCTTTGTTTTGGCAGAACTTCCACCAACACCAGTAAATCTGAGCTCAGTTCTTGTCTACCTCTTTAAAATTCTCAGGATTTAGGGAATGGAGAGAGGGAGCCTCGTTGGGGGAGAAGGTTGAGGGTGCAAGATTTGCACCTTCCTATTTCAGTCCTGCTTTTCACATCCCTGTAGAACTCAGAGGAAATACTCCGGCAGAAGATTACAGGGCAGCAATTAAACCTCTGTTCACTTGGCTTATCCAATTCCTGTTCAAGCACTGTAGGAACACAACAAAAGCACTGGAGACGCCCCAGTTTGGAAGGTGACAGCTCCAGGGTACTCACCTTGAGCATTCCTCTGTACATGTTCGACACGGGAGCGACTTGATCCATGTTCCTGATCCCAAAGTCACTCATCTGCAAAACGAGAGGGGCCACATTAAAAACACTGCCAAAGAAGGAGGGAGCAGATGGGAGCAGATGCAGCCGACTGCTCCGGCACAGAGCGTGGAGCAGCTCTGGCAATGAGATACAGGGAGAGCTTTTCCAACATCCCAACCACACAGGGCAGTGCCCGTCTTGTTTTTCAACTGGAAGAGCTTTCACAAAATTCGTGTTTGTCTGAGAAGCCAACAGAATTCCCTTGCCCACCAAGTACCTGTCCCTTTGGGATATTTTCCAACTTTTCACCCATTCCTTTAAGTAATCAGCTTTGTGTTATTTTTGCTTATTCCATTCCTCTCACAGGCCATGATTCACTTCAGACTTTGGCTTTCAGAGGAGGAGGAGTGACAGAGTGACACCGTGAAACACCTTCACCTCCTGCGTTCACCCCTTCATGAATGATCAGTGAAGCCAATTCCCAGCATCCCCAACCTCCTGCCTTTACTACTTTTCTCCAAACCACGTTATCTTGCACACTTTCTAAACACAGGATTAACACATTTATAAAGCTTTAGAGGGCCTAAGTTTTAATTGAAAAGGGGTTTATGCAGTAAAATACCCTTTTTAAAGGGCAGATAATGGGACCACTATCAATATGTTCATGCCACTGAAGTCAAAGCTTTATCATAATGCTTTTATTACCAGGAACAGGGTTGTGTGAGGCCTGTGTAACTTTTCTCCTATATATCACCTAAAAAGAAGAGTGATAAGATTCATATTGTGTGGGGAAGATCAAACGTAAGGAATTAAAGCCAATTTTATGGCCTTTGTTCAGGTTTATCGTGATGCTGCAATTCAGGTGTCAGTGAAGGATACCTTATCAAGCTACACTCTTAATTTTCCTTCCCTTTTTTTTACAGCATTGGGCTAAATTCTATTGCTCCACAGCAACTGCCTGAAAACATGCACTTGTACTTAAATAGCCACAGAGGACACTATCAAGATTTCCACAAAACTGTGATCACTTATTACAAGCCAAATCTATAACTCACCATGTTAACACAAGAAAAAAAAAACAAAAAAATATAACTTTAAATTCAGAAAAAATCGTAAATTAGGATCTTAAAATAAGCCCAGCTTGTTAAAAATTCACACATTCAAAAGCCATCCATATAAACAGAGAGGAAAATAAAATCATCCAACAGCCAAGGACAAGGAACCCTTTCATCCTCTTAAATAGCTGATCACTTAAAAATAAAATTAAAAAAAAACTAGCCAAGAGTCCTTAACCTGAAAGGCCTACTTCAACTTCACTGGGCCTTATAATTGAAATAAAATAGATCAACTGACACTGAAACGAATATTCACTAATGTTACTCAAAAAGTGCAATCTACTGAATGATGTTTTTTACCTCAAACAGCACGTACAAATATTTGATCTAAATTACACATCTCATTGAGCAGCAAAGAATTTCACACAGCGTGAGTCTCACTCAGCAAGCATCCTAATCTGTTCATTAAATTTGCCACAGTTTAAACAACTGTTTATCCTTGCATTTGGCTGGGCTTTTAAGAAAGTATATGGCAATTTCCAACCCCCTTTGTAGTGCCTTTTGAATTCTGCTCTGGTGCCCAGGGATAACTGGCTTAGGGATTTGAGTATTTGTGAAAATATTACATGGATATTCTGTAAGTTTAGGTCTGATCCCTGGTTAGGAGTACAAATAAGATTCCTGGCACTTGTGTGCGATTCTGACCTCTCCACAAATCCTGTTAGGCACTAAAAGGGCTGGGATTCTCTCCTTCCTGTCTTTTTTTTTGTTTGTTTCTTTAGAGATGTTTAGGGCCCTAAGACAAAAGGTTTATACCAAGTGTTGATTACACGGCATTGCTCATTAACCCAAGCCCCTCTTTCTCCATGCTGGGTTTGTTCCGAAGGAAAGCTTTGGAAAAACGAGACACCGAGCTCTGGCTGAAAAACACATGGAGATCCTCAGCATGTTTTGCAACACTCCAGCTTTCTTCCTCCAGCCGAGTATCTCAAGCAGAGGAATTTCTATATCCTCCGCTCATCCCACATCAGCTTTCTCCCCATCTGCAGCACAAATTTCCAGCCCTGAGATACGAAATCCATACAGAGACACCACAAGACAAACAGAGCTGCAAAGGCGACGCGGGTTTCCGCGGCACAGAGGGTTCAATCTGGCTTTCTGCCGGACTTAGAAAGCCGCTGTTTTAAGTTCAGGAAAGCCACTACGGCCCGACACGGTGTGGCTGGGCCTCACCTCCAACTCCTCCACTAATGCTGATGACTGCGACTTGCCAGCTATAATTGGTTTAACTGGCAGGACACCTTCCTCAACACCCCCGCATAGCTGAGTGGGTGAACCAGAACAGGGTCAACAGGATCAGGCACTTATTAACTAATACTCCTGAATTCTGATCGCCTTCTTTTCAGCAACAGCCAGGTGCCTGCCCACAGCTGGACGCAGCTGGGCAGCATCCACATGGAGAAGCGAGGCGCGCTGGCGTCCCCGATGCGGCTGGTTAACCTCCGATGTTATTTCTCCTTCTTTGTTTGGGGGTATTTTTTTTTAGGGGGAAAGAGCGGGCAGGGGGATGTTATGCCCGGTTTTTGGTCAGTTTGGTTTTTTTTTTCTTTTAAACGGCGTTTTTTTTCAGAGGAAGAACAGATTCCGTGAGAAGAGAGCAGGAGAGAACGGCGTGCCCCGTGCTCCGCCGGGCGATAGCCGGGAGCCTGCCCGGCTCCTCACACACATGACACACGCTTCGCCCACGTAAAAAAAACTTCGGTGGGCAGATCACACAGCGCAACGTAATTTTTTTTTTT
>VZTG01001231.1:0-21434 GCA_013397845.1 Melanocharis versteri | reverse complement strand
AAAAAAAAAAAAAGTTGAGCATTACATAGAAACGTCCCATAAATCCTTAGTAATGCATTGGCTTCTCACATCTGATATTCTGCCATTAAAACCTTCCCTCACTTTCCTGAGGTCTCTGTATCCTGGGTCGTTACACGCTCCAGTGGAGAGTTTAGTTACTTAGGAAGAGGTGAAGGGATTTTAAACAAGCACACTCCACTCCTTTTGCTGTTCTCAAGCATATTGAAAACACCTAAAGGAATTTAGTTTTTCTAGGATATTCCCTTCTCCCACCCCTGCATGTATTCCCTTGAAAGGAGCACGTCCCTGAAGAAAAAGTTTGTTTACCAAGTAATTGTTCCAGGGATTCTTGCTTTCTCTGCAAGGATGTGTTTTAGCTTGGATTGAGCTTAAGGAAATGGGAGTCACGGAGTCACTCAGCCTTTTTTTTTCTTCTGGCTTCCTGTTTCCCCCAAACAACTTTTGAACCATTTGGTCAATTTTAACCAAAGCTGGGCAGGATCTCCTGATCTGAGGGAAATAAAGTTCTTACACGCCTCAGAAATAAGAGGCAGCAGAGCAGATAAAAGACACCAGAGCTTGTGCCCCCACAGAGATAAAGGCAAGAAACGTGGGGTCGGCTGTATTTGTTTGCAGAGAATCACACAAGAAATAAATGCTATTAACAGGAACCTTTGATCAGGGCTCACATCTAACTGGGCTCGAGATAAGAATTTGTGTGTTATTAGAGATGAGATAAGGCCCTCTAAGACGCAAGGCATGGCAGAGCAGCATCATTTGTTCTCCTGCTGGCAGAAGGACGTGCTGCTGTGGTGAAGTGTAATATTTACCTCAATTCTGTGGTTGCTCACCCCTCCTTGGGCTCTGCCTGAGCCAGTTCTCCTGTGAGGATGTTTGGTGAGGTGTGAGGGGAGACCTGTGTTGCTGTCTCAGTGTTGCCTGAAGAGCACATTGGTGAGGATCAGCCTGAAATCTCCAAGCCTGCAAGTGGTGGGGCTGGGTGACTCCCAGGCTTTGTGAGGAGATGCCAAATGGAAACATTCCTAGAATCACAGAAGTAGAGAATTATGGATGATTTGGGTTGCAAGGGTCTTTAAATGTCATCAGTTTCCAGCCCCTGCCATGGGCAAGGACACCTTCCACTGTCCCAGGCTGCTCCAAGCCTCGTCCAACCTGGCCTTGGACACTGCCAGGGATGGGGATTCCCCAACTTCTCTGAGCAGCCTCTGCCAGGGCCTCCCCACCCTCACAGGGAGGAATTTTTTCCTAATATCTAATCCAGCTCTGCCCTCTTTTACTTTGAGACCATTCCCCCTTGTCCTGTCACTACAAGCCCTGATGAAAAGCCTTTCCCCAAAGGAGATAAATAATGACTGAAAGCCACGACTGTCTGAAGGCTATTCCAATTCCATTAATTAGTGAGCTGGCAGTTTCACTTGGGAGCCTATTTGGCAAATGGCCACTGCTATTGATACTTAGGTTTGCCAGATCTTACCAGGAATGAGTGATCAAGCATGGGAAATGGGCACCCATCCATCCCTAGAGAGTGAATCACACATCTGATTTCAGGAGTATCATTCCCCCCTTCTTTTACCTTTTTTTCTTTTTTTTTTTTTTTTAATACATGTTCCAGGTCTGTAAGTAATGTGGGGACCTCATGCTGGACATCCCAGTGGGAAAAATGGCAGGGTACCTTCCACACTTCTCCCTTCTGTGACAGTCTGTTGGATTTCAGTGCTCCTTCCTAAATCTTACCAATTTCCCACGTTTCTGGTATTTCAGTATGGATAGTCAATTATATATATTTATAGAGATTACTCTCCATGCCCAGTAGTGGTGGGACAGGAGATATATTCAGTTTTTTGCTATTTGGGACACTCATCATGCGGGTGATGATCTCAAGCGTGTGCTCAGCAATGTTGAACTTGGGACCTGCACATCTTTTGTCTCTGGGTTTCCAAAAATAAATCATCCCCGCTTATCTTTCTGACATCTTTTGTAAACAGTGAATTCAAGAGCAAACTTTGTAAAGCTCTTAACCCTAATCTTCCCTGTAAGCTCCAAAGGTCGAATTACCAATTATGCCCTGTCTTTGTTTTTGTCCTCTGGGTCTCAATTTCCACGCTTGCTTTTGCTGTGTGAGGCTCTGAGGTCGGGTTTTACACAAGGAAAGAAATCCTTTCCTTTTCCAAAGATCTGCCATGGAGTTTAAAAAGGCAGGGGAGTGAAAGAATAGCTTGGACTTGGTAATGCATAAGTGGCAGGTTTTGAGCCAAGGTTTACAGGAGAAGTGAGTTAATTCGTACAGAACACCAGCCTGCTGTCTGACTCCTTTATTTAAACCCCTTTTCTGTGCTCTCCACAAGAAACCCAGTGGATCACCAGCTGCTTTGCATTTTTCAGGTGGAAGAAGCAGCAAAGCCGTGCAGGAGTGCAGTGGGGGCTGTGGGAGCAGATGGGGAGGTACAAAAGCAGGAATGTGGGAAGGACTGAGTCTCCTGAGTCACGTCCCTGGAAAGGGCTGGAGGGCTGTGGCTGATGTGATGTAAAGCCTTGGGGAAAAAGGTGTTGGGGTGACAAAGCACGCAGGTGACTTCAGTGGCAGCGTTTTCAGCACAGCTCTGAGGGAAGCGTTGAAGGTGGAAGAGACAGAGGGAAGACTGGAACAGTCCAAAGGGAAGGAGAAATGTCCATTTGGAGAATTATATCTCCTGCTCTTCCTCTGTGGGATGCTGGTTTAAAGCCCAGCAATAGCCCCTGGCAGCCTGTTTCCCTGTGTCTCTCCCCGGTGGATTCCTGGTTAATTAAAGTTTCTCTTTCCATCAGGACTCTCACAAGGTCCCTCTCTTCTTCTCAGCTGCTTGTTTTCAGTAGAGGTAGGAACACAATTCACTCCTGACCTGTTGTCTGCCAAATGGGACTGCAGTTGGCTAAGAGATCAAAATTTATTATAGGAAAACAGCCAATCATGTGAGATAGAGCATGATCACATATTTCCTTATAAAAATGTGATTAAAATAGTGAAGTATCTGAATCAGCTCAACAGCTTTTAAACTGCCAAATAATGCACCTTAGTGAATGCCCCTTACATGCTGTATGTTTCACTTAAAAATACAGCATATTTAATTTTTTTCTTTTTTCTTTTTTTTTTTTTTTTGAGCTAAAATCATTCCAGAAATTACTTTTGGTGAAGAAAAAATTGAGAGAAGATCTCTGAGAATTAATGTATCATGCTGTTGGCTGATAGTTTGGTTTCCTTATTGGGACAACAAACTATTTCCACCCCAGGAATGACTTCTCTGGGAGAAGGTGTTAATTCTGCAGAGCAGGTGGCTGGAGAGACAGTTTGAATATTTGATAGCACACAGCGAGGTGTTTGGATGAACTGGTCATTCAAAAACAAAACCAATAGGCATGCATCTCTAGGGAATAGTAAACAAAGTTGGAGTCATTCCTAATTATTGGGATACAGCTCTGTCATCAGCTCCTTCTCTAGATACTATTATTTATAGAAACAATTATTATGCAGCATTTAAATTCGGGATGCGCACGGTTCTTTAATTGGGGGCTGAACTTGTGTTTGGCGATCTGGATTCCTATCCTTACTCATCTGTCTATCATTTATAAAGATTATATATCTGAAACGTGACCTGTACGTAATTATAATTAATTAAGTCACCAGCAGTATGCTGAAAAACTTGCATTTAAATCAGGGGTTGAATAATTAAGGCAATTAGTAGAACTGACTATTTGCAATATGGCTTCTTGAAAATGTGGAATAATTGCTAATCTTCTAGGCAGAGATGGACAGAGCACCAGCCTGGTATTTAATTCTGTAAATACAAATTAGCTGAGGTGGTGCAAGTCTAGAATTCCTTTTTTTTTGCCCAAATTTCCAGAGGTCATAAACTGGGCGAGTGACGCGCAGCCCAACGGATTATTGCAGGGCACGGTGAGTTCAGGGTGTCCAGATGAATCCTCAAGCTATTAAAAAATTCCCTTCTCTCGGCTTTCATCCTTTTTATTTCTAATCCTTAATTTGTGCGGTCGGCAGAGTAACAGTCCTCGTTCCTCACCCCGCCGCTTGTCCCTGTGGATTTGTACGAGCTCCAGGCTCCCCTGAGCCAGCTCCCCGTTGATCATTTCTCCCAGGAAGGCGCCAGGGGCTGGGACACCCACTCTGGGCAGCTCTGTGAGCGCCGGAGCGGGCACGCCACGTGTGGGAGAAACCAGCCAGAGCGTGGAGAAACCAGAGGCAGCCTTCCCAGCCCTGCCTGGCGGCATTCCGCTTCCCGGGAGATGGCCTGGATAGGGCTGGAGGAGCTGGGCGCTGCCAGCAGCCCAGGCCTGGTGTTCCTGGAGCTGGGGAAAGGCTGGCGGGTGACTCGGGGCACGGCTCGGTGGGAAGGGATCCCAGCAGAGCAGGGCTGGCCTGGCTGCCTCGCTCCGTCAGGCGCTGGTTGGGGATGCTACCGGCGTCTTTCCCAACCCAGGAGCCGAGGAAATGGGTCGTGGTACCCATGAGTGTGAACTGGGAGCCTTCAGAGAAAGGGCTGGGGGCTCCTGGCACCAAGCCCTCCTCTCACAGTCCCAGCACAGGGGTGGAGGGGTCTCCACGAGCTGAGGTTTTGTCCTGTTGTTTTTTTTATTTTTTGTCCTGCTGCTTTTAGCGCTTCCAGCTTCTCATCTCTCTGCGCCTGAGGCATAACTTGGGTTGGTGGGTTTGTGTCTGTGTTGTCAGGCGTGTGTGGCATCCAAGAGGTGAGCTCACCGTCAAACAATCTGGATTTGACACACATTTTTGTTGTTTTTCGAAGACCTGTTGGGCTTGTGGTACTGGGGACCACGCTATAAGACAAGTTGGTTCAACTATTTCATTGAAAGCTCGGTTAAATAATTTATAGTTTTTTTTATTTTTTTAGCTTTTGTGTTTATACCCCAAGAAAGTTAAGAGAATATTGCCAGATTTTACTCTCAGGAACACACATGCATTTTCCAGAACTCGGATAATTGCTTTCTATGTTTTTCCTATGTCTGGGGTTTTTTTGTATGTTTGTTGTTGTTTTTGTTTTTTTTCCCTCAAATCCCATTTGAATGAGGCACTCCAGGACTGTGGCCAGTGTGGAATTTTTGCATGGTTAACACGAACCCATCTGCCTGCCCCAAGGCTTTGCCCAAGCAGGATTTGTGCCTTTAAAGCAAACAGAGTGATTCAATGTCCTGTATGCGACAGGGACAGCTCCTAACAAGTCTGGAGGTATTTTTAGAGCTTGATAAAATGACACTTCATAAAACACCAATCGAGCAGCTCGAGAGAGGAAATAAGAGTGGAGAGACTTTGGGAAAACATTACTGTATTTTTAATTATCAGCCCTTTTGATGTTGTCAGCCCATACCTTAAGCAACGGGAATAATTGTTTAACTTCCTTCCTATTTAATGCGGTCATTTTATGGCTCAGAGGCACGGCTTTTGCTCCTGAGTTACCATTTACAGCTGTGGCCAGCCTTGGGGATGGTGTTTTGGGCCACACAGCTGCCCTGGCAGTGGTGTCTGCCGGAGAATAGGGACAGGACAAGAGGAAACAGCCTCAAGCTGTGCCAGGGGAGCTTCAGGTTGGACATCAGGAGGAATTTCTTCATGGAAGGGGTGGCCAGGCCTTGGAAGGGGCTGCCCAGGGAGGCTTGGGGGCCCCATCCCTGAAGGTGTCCAAGGAAAGACTGGAAACCTGCGTTCTCCTCAAGGAATCCACTGAAATTTCATCTTTCTGGGACTGAAATAGTCCCATTTACGGTATCGACACATAAATACCTGTATGCTGAGCTGAGGAGGGAGGACGAGCCCTCTGCTCCTAAAGGAACACCTTTCTCAAGGCAAAATAGAAGTCTAACTTTCTGGAAATAAATCAGTGCAAATAGGGATAGGATCTTGGGGGGTTGGAGTGTACAGAAATGTATAGAAAGGCACAGGTCTAAAATTAAAGCAAGGTTTCATCGTCCTCTACATTGAATACTCAAAACAGCTGTGTCTGCCTATTCTGAATTGGTGTCTCCACTGAATTTTGCCAGTCCACACCAGTTAAAGTTCTGGCCCTGTGGATGAAGCCTAGATTTACTGCTCTTTTTAAAATTTGCATTTTAAGAGACCTGCTCAGCCCTTCAGATAAAGGTATCTTAGGTCAGTGTTAGCTCAGATTTTTTTTGACATCACTTACACTCACAAAGAAAGGAAAGAATTCAAATTCTTTCAGCTGAAACTTGTGCTTCTTCATGAGTTAAACTTGCAGAGAAGACCAGCAAAATACGATGTTCCCTGCTCAGTATGGCAGCTTGCAGGTCACTACAGGGAGAGATGATGATACTCAGCAGATTCCCTTTAGGATGCGGGTTTTTCCAGTGTGGAAAGGAGCTTGGATAAATGCAGAAGTTTGTTTTCCCTTCCCATTGACCCCAGAAGGGATGCTCTGAGGTCCTGACTCCATGTGGAATGCTCAGTCAGGGAGATTCACACCCATCCCCAGAGCTCCACAGAGCCTCAGCAGAAAGGAGAAAAGTGCAAGGATGATATTCCTGTGTAAGCAGCTTGCTCAGAGAGGGAATTCAACTCCTGGAAGAAAGCTGGGGAATGGTGGCCTGCAAGACGGCTCAGAGAATTTACCTGGATGCAGCTTCCCTCATCCACACATCCATCCTGAAAAAAACAGAGGTATTCTGGGGTTACAAACCCAATGATGCAGATGTGGCACCCTGCAAAAACCCCAGGTATGGCAGAAGAATTTCCAGGGAGCAGAGGGGTCTCTTTTGTAGAACCTCTGTGTTCTTCAAAAAGTTCAAAGGGGCTGCAGCAGCGGCAGAAGACAGACTCTGACTTAATTTGAAGGAATTATCCCAAACTAGGAGAGGCCCAGCACCCCAGCAGAGCAACGTGGCTGCCCCAGTGCCCCTTCACGATCAGCAGCGAAGCTCTGGGGTGACAAGGAAGCACAGCCTGGGAATAAAGGTTGGGAGAAGGTTCCCTGTTTTGAGAGAGACTTTCACATTTCTTGCGGCTTTCCCTTTTCACCGTGATGCAGTGGAGGGCATCTGCCACAGGAAAGCTGTAACCCCTGGAGGATTCCTCCCAATGCCAATAAACCCCAATACTCACATCTCTGTATTTGTAAACAATCTCAGCACATCTCTTCTTTGGGATCCATCCAAGCTGCACTTTACCCAGATGCTGTTCTTTTCCTGCTGCCTGATGCAGTCCATCCCACTTTTTGCTGCGTTTCACTTTTTTTCATTGTCACCAGAGAACTTTCAGCGAGGCAATTTTTTGCTGTTGTGACGGCTGGTGAATATTGTGTTGGGGGGGAAATAAAAGTTGAAGTGGAAATTTTCTAATCAAAGTCACTGTTCTTTGTTGTTTGCAATCTGGATGAAGACAATGCAGATGGGTGAGTCAGTGTAAGTGGTGTCTGATGCTCTGAAAGAAAAACTCCTTATATAAACACCTGAGTGATCTGATGAAGTTTTCTACTTGTATTCATGATAAATGAATTTTTAGAATACTAATTAAGGGCCTAGGAAATCTTTGGAGACCCTCTTTCAGTGCCACAGTTCTAGAGGAATACATCTTTCGGACCTTCCAGGCAGAGATTTTAGTATGCTTCGTTTGTTTGTTTGTTTGTTTTCTTTTTCCAAATTGGAAACAATTTTAAAGCCGTGTGTAAGCACTCACTTATGCTCAGCTATGTGTAACTGGATTTAGAACAGTAACCGTGGCAAGGGTTTTTCTTCCCCTTTAAAATGCATATTTTCCATTAAGTACTGTGGCTAATGAGTGTTGCTATTTGTAACGAACTCTTTTTTTTTTTTTTCCAGGTTAGCAGTGAATCACTTCGGGCTGTGACCTTATCTGATCTTGCATGTTCAAAAGGGCTGAGTCTAATCAATAATTGGTGAGGTTTCATCACGGAGCCCATGGGTGCTGCCGGAAGCAGTTTGGTGATTAAGTAGTTGACACTCTTGCTCTCAACCATTCATGAAACTCTGTCCCATCGAAGCCCTGGTAGGACCCTGCAGCCTTTCAGAAAACTGGGATTTTTTTGGCTCAGCCTTCACCACTATACCATGGTGGTTTTTATGTTTTTATGTTGGACTATTCATCCAGGCAGTCCTGGCCGAATTCCAGTTTTGATGATTGTTTTCTGCCCAGCTTCCTTCCCTTTCAATTTAGACTGCTATTCTGCTTTGTTCCCTAAGCTACCATGGTGGTTTTTATGGATGATTGCTTCCCAGGCCAGCACTGGCAATGCTGCCTGGCACAGGGTGGGCGCAGCTCTGCTGCCTCTCAACTTTATCAGGTATTTTTTCAGCTTCTCAAAGGGCTCTCTCTGTGAACAACTGATAATGGCCTGTGGAAACATCTGGACGGGGTCAGCTCCCCAGCTTCCTGGGCTGGAAAGACTTCAGCTATCGAGGTGCACAGATGTAGCGTGAGCTGCAGTTTGATGTTTAGATCACAGACAAAACTCGTGCTTTTTCTGTCCTCTGACAGCCCCTGGGAATTATTAGTGTTGGCGTTAAAGTGCTCTGTCGAGCACAGAGGGGATGTCTGAATGCCTTTCTTGTTTGTTTGTTTTCCAAATGTGTAAAGGCAGCCTGGAAAGCTCCCGGTGTCTGTTGGGGGTGGCATTCCCTGAATGCCTCCATCTCCCTGCTCCTCCTGGAGAAACAGGAGATTTAGCAGCTGATCTCCTGCCCCGCAGCTTCTGTTTCAGTGCTGCCCCTCCAGGAGCAGAGAGAGCATCCAGGATATTTGGAAGGTGGAAAAGGTTTGATATTCCTGGTGTTTCTGAGAATCACACACTCAGTTCCCAGCCAGCAATCTGTGCTGCTGGAATGAGCATTAGGTTTTGGAAATATCAGTGTTCCACCTCCCCCCGGGTGGAGCAGTCAGGTTACAAAAATCATTCTGATGGTTTCTGTGCATCCCGGGAGAGGCCGGTTTCCAGTCCCCACTCCTCCTTTCCCAGTTCAGCTGCTGGTTTTGCCTGGGTTGCTTCTTTGCAGCAGGAAAATTCAAAGGAGTAGGAGGAGGGACTGGTTTGCTGGAGATGGAGCTGCTCGGACAAAGCCAGAGCAAAACAAACTCGTCCGAATGAGATTGGTTCAGGGTGATGTGAGGGGTTTTAATTTCTGTGGGGAAAATAAGAATCCTAAACCCCTGGCTGAAGCCTGGGCTGTGGATGCACTCCTTGTCCTGGCTGCAGCCCTGCCATCAATGCTTTCCCCATCCAAAATTATCCCTCCTTGCGTCTCCTGGAGGACCTGTTCCTTGGGCAGGGGTGGGGATGGGAGGGCTAAAACCAGTTTTAGACAAAATGAACAGGTCACCTTGCACAACACACAGGAGGTCTTTGCTAACTGGAGTCATGAAGTCCTCAAGGAAAATCCACCTCGCCCTCCAAGAGCTTCGACAAGTTTCAGATTGAGTTTGGTGACCTGACTCGTTGATGCCTTAACTTTCCTCGCAGATGAACTCTGAAAGGCAGATTGAAGCTGTTTCAGGGGAGGTTTAGGTTGGAGATCAGGGAAAGATCCTTCCCCCAGAGGGTGCTGGGCACTGCCCAGGCTCCCCAGGGAATGGGCACGGCCCCGAGGCTGCCAGAGCTCCAGGAGCATTGGGACAGCGCTGCCAGGGATGCCCAGGCTGGGATTGCTGGGGGTCTGTGCAGGGCCTGGAGTTTATCTGGATTATCCTTGTGGGTCCTTCCCAACTCAGGATATTCCATGATTCCGTGATAGGTGCTGTGGCCAGCCCCTGGCCAGCTGTGCTGGGTGGATTTACACCCTCAGCCTCCCAAACCCTCCCTACAGGGCCATCCTGCTGGGCCTGTTCGGGCACGCGTTGTTTTTGTGGGGTATTGTCACCCGGAGATTCCCCAGTGGAAATTTTTTCCCCATGTCCTGTGTACCTCATAAACATATGGGGACAAATAGACCCTGCCCAGAAGAGTTGTAGATAATAAAGAGAAAGGTCATGGCTTGTGTTGTGTCTAGGTGGGAAACTGAGGCCAAGAGGGTGAGGAATGAGCCTGGACGTCCTTCCAGTACCCTACAGAATCCCTCCATCATTGCTACCCCAATTCTGAAAATGATCAAATCCCTGAACTGGTCCCCAGCGCTCAGGACCAGTTATTTCCTGGTCCGAAATCTCCTGTAGTTTTAAGTCATGGCTTTATTTTTAGATCAACACCACCTCAGCTGTAATTACACTTGTACCAATCAAGCGTGTGGCAACGCTCATGGGTCTCTGAGTAGTCCTGTAGTGTAAGGATTAATTTGCGGGGTTGGAAAAGGTGGAATGGCAGGTGTTGCACAGGAGCTGATACTGAGGTTTCACCTGCCCCATAAAGCTCCTCCAAGGTGATGTCCCAAGAGAGGAGAGCAGCAACAGCAGGCACTTGGCTCAGGGTCCTTTTTCACCCTCTCCTTTCAGAGGGATCCTCCAGCCCTGACCATATCTTAGCCCTAAGTCACGCCAGGGAGCACATTTTTAATGCTGCTTTATTAGAGAGTCAGAGGCAGTTGTGGGATTGGTGTGGGAGTACGAAATTGTTTTCTGATGAGGAATTGAGCCGAGGTTTGTTGGCGTGTCGTGTAGTGGCTGTTTATGTGTAAACTTGAAACCAAACCAAGCAAAAGGAGTGAAACCATCCAAGGTCTAAAATGTCATCTGGCAGTGAGGAAAGGCTGCAAATACCAGATTAGGGGAACCCAGAACCAGCTGGCTGCTGTTCATGCTGAAGTGAGTGCTCACCAGACATTCCAAAGCTGGCCATAAAGCCTTCCTAAGCTCACTCTGGTCACTGCTACTCATTTCAGGATCACTGGCAAGCGTGAAGGGCGCTTCTGTTCAGCTGTGGGAAAAGAAGGCAGGGAAAACAGCACCAATTCCATCATTTTAGTGTCCTTTCTCCTCTGGTTCACAGCACAGACCTGAGCCCAGCTCCATCTGGAGCCAGCTCCAAGGGTTCTGCTGGTTTTCAGCAGGACTAGGGTGAAACCAAAGCGTAATGACAAGTCACAAAGGCTGTAATAAAGCCATGCTCCCTGAGCAAACAGCTGTGGTGGTTTGGGAGGTCCTTGCCTCTCCCACCGCTCCGACAGAGGCTGCGGCTCCCAAAATGGTGCCAGCAGAAGGGAATGTGGGATCATGCTCTGCTTCACAACCTTCACATCACCCCTCTTTCCTGGGAGACAAGCCCATTTGGAGCTGCAGGCTGTGGCCATCTCCAGCAGGAGGGTGAGCCAGCCCCACGGGGCGATAAGAAACCCACAGCACCGGGGCTTGTCCGAGCCCATTCTGGAGCCTGTCATTACCCATTGTTCCCCTCACTGAAAGCAGTTGTGCCTACTGCACGTCCCCATGCTTCAAAAAATCAGACCTGGAACACAACGGATGGGGCTTGCTGCTCGGGAAGTGTTTCTTTTCATACATTAAAACACAGGAGGAGGATTATTGCTGCCGCAGCAGCAATATCCTGACACGCTCACTGCGCTGATGGCGAAGGAAGTTTCATTCTGAATACAGCTTATCTCACCCTAAAAACGTAACCCTTTGAGGCCTGGAAGCAGCCACCACGTGTGAAATCATCTCAACTGTCATGTGGAAGGATGAGTTTTAAAAGCCACCCTTGAGAGGTTATCATTAAACTGAATCTTACGCAACGCTGGACTCGGAGGGATCGGTGTTTGCACATCTGTGGTTTCAGTGACCTTGACAGAGCTGTTTCTCAGTATAAGTAAAATCAGAAGTGGAACTTGCAGCAACAAGCAAATGTGTTTTTGCACTGTACTCCGGGCAGATAAGTGATGTCATGGCTGCTGTGTGCTGTAGCTCTGTCTCCTTTAATGCCTTTTTTTTTTTTTTTTAATCTTGATGCTAATGTGGCTTAGAATTTCTTCAGCTGAAGAACTCACAGCTCTTGGCATCCTGCCCCACAACATTTACCTGGAGCTCTTGCAACCTTCTGTGACATCAGTTTTACTGTTGAGGGTGTAATTGATCTTACCCAGTCTAGAACATGCTCATTATAAAATTCATTGTGGTTCTTCTCCGACACTGGTTCATGCCCAGCTCAGGACATCTATGCAATATCCACCTCCATAGACTTTCTTTATTTGCATGGGGCTTATTTTTCTAGGGTTACAGGGGTTTTTTGATCCTTGCAAAGTGTGAGGATCAGAACAGCCCAGGGCAAAGAAGTTAAAACAAAATGGGGAAAAATATTAAGGAAGAACTGCAGGCTGTGTTGTCTTTGTGAACTTAGCAGACTGAGTAGGTTTTTTATGTGTTTCTTCTTTTCTAGTGCTGCTGGTACCAGATGGCTGATTTACAAGTCAAAAACTTCAAGCATCCAGTAGTTCAGCCTCTTACTTCCAGAAGCCCTTGATGGATTATGCTAATGTGGCCCATGGAAATTCTCTTCAGATGAGAGGCTGTGGGGTGGAGGCACTGGGAGATCTGTCCTGGTGCTCATTTATCAGCTCTGCTGTGGGAGATCTGTCCTGGTGCTCATTTATCACCTCTGCTGTGGGTCCCATCCCAGTGCTTGGAAGTCCAGAACCCATGGAAAAGCTGAGGAGGTGGGTGGAATGTGCAGCAGACTATCTGTAGACAAATACAATCCAGTTTGCTCATGGTTTAGGGTGGGTGCTCTTAAAGGAAGAGGGGATTTTCCTCCAGTTCTTTCCAGGAATTTGAGACATGGTTTCATTTTTCTCACGGTTAAGCACATTCAGTAAACAGCATAAACATCACAACTGAAGTAATACCTCATCAAATGCTGTGAAAAGGATGAAGACATTTAGATGACACATAAATACACTGAGTTTTCAGCCACAGTATACAGGGAACTACTTTCAATGGAAAATCAAGGCTTTCAAAGCAATTCATTTAACATTTCCATTTTAACACTTCCTCAAAGTCAATTGCAGCAGAGAACATGCAGCTCAGTTTGCTTCTTCAAACCACCACACAAAATAGTCCAGAACTTCTGCTATGAAGCAACAAAATCCCTCCAGGATAAAAATGCAAATTTTTTGTCCTACCACCGATGACACGGCTTAAGGGCTTTTCCAGTTTGTTGTCAAAGAAAGGATATGTCTTCATTGCTGATTAAATGCACTGCCATTAACTAAAGTTTCGTTTGGTTTGATATTCTCCCCTCCCAAGTTATGTTAATGTGGATAAATAGTGTGGATAAAAGCAGCCCCTCCTTGAAAGGAAATGTGGGCAGTTCAGCACAGGCTGGCCCTGAACTCAAGTGTGGCTGTGCTGAGGATGCTGAGGGGTTCATCCCAGGTGTCTCTGCAGGAATTTGGCTCATTTTCTGAATTTTTACAGCTGTATTATCTCAGCACACAGGGGAGCTGGGGGAAGTCAATGATGNCCTCCCAGCAGAGCTGCTCCATCCCTCTGCTCATCCTGGTGCCTCCTCTGGACTCACTCCAACAGGTCCATGACCAGTTGCAACTGAAAAGAAGAAGAAATTGTCCTGTGAGCCATTGAGATTGCGTTAGCTAAAGCTTCAGCCTGTGTTTCTTTTGGCTAAGATTGGTTTAAAAGGTACAAAATGCAAGGGAAGATCTTTATATCTCAGGGGGTCTCAACCAAAAGGCACCACTGAGGCTCCTTGTTCTGCAGCAAGGACAATCCCTGAGTATTTCTTTCCAAACTACTTATTTTTGTTTTATTTATTAATTGTTTCACTGGAATTCCCTTTATAATCAGATTTTAAGGGAATAATAGTATTGAGAAAAAGCCAACATAAGCAACCTCTCATCCCGTATTTTACAAATAAAAATTAAAAATAAAGTCCACCAATAACAGTTTGTTCCTTGGTAAGGGGCTAATGGGACACGGGACTTGGCATGCTGGAACAGCAACTGGAATGGAGATATTATCATAAAAATCACTAAATCTTGCCTTCATTAAAACCTATTTAATAGGATCGACATTTTTTCCTGGCCAAAATTTCTCGAGTTATGTAATAAACTCTGTGTGCCTTATCCTCCAGGGTTATTTCCACACTCTATTAACAGGCTATAGCAGGTTTTTAAAATATGCAGCATGGTGTGGTGTGTACCTGGGAACAAGGAACAGAAAGTTCTTTTAGAGATTGTATGTACATATGTCTGTAGGCTGCATGAGCTTGCCTAAACAATTCACACCATTATCAAGAGGATCTTGGCAAAAACAAGAGAAAAAAGAGATGCAGTGAGTTACATAACAGGCACATATCTCTTTCCTTCTTGAGCAATGGCTGCTTCCACTTAACAAATGATATTTGAAGCATTCCATAAAAACTGCTAACAGACTCAGTTCCCATGGCCTCTTCAGGAATGGAATTGGTTATGTGTGGGATGGTGACATGCTGGCTTCAGTTGTTTAATCTTCTGGATAATCCCAGATATTTGCATTTCTGGAGATTTCAAAATTTATATTTTTAAGTATTTACTTGCAAAAGGTGGACACAGAAAGCATCAAGTTAGGAGGAAAAGTGGAAGGACAAATAGTATTCATTTTTTCCAGGCTGAGACAGACCTCTACTGTAACTTTTGGGAGCAATCCACCTGGAAGTCCCCCCTAAACGCTCATGACCATGAACAAATCCGTATTTCTGGATGTATGTGGACATTTCAGAATTTTGGGCTGGTCAGATGATCAGACCTGATCACAGGATGGGTGGGTGGAGATGGGGGTGCCACTGCTCCAGCCTGACCATCTTCCCCAGGCTGCTGTACTCGCTCTGGGAATATTTGGCCACTCGTTTCTTTACCTTCAGATGCAGCAAACCCAAGATTCTTGGTAAAATTTATAGAATTGGGAAGAAATTGTCTGAATGCTCACAGAAATTTTTCGCTGATGGGACTAAGGGGTGTTCATGACTCGAATTCCTGAGTGCTGAATGTTTTGACCAAAGCGTTCGGCGCCTTGTGGAGGAGAAACTCCGCTGCAAGGGGACAAAAGGCAGCCAGCTGAGTGTCCCAAATCTGGGCAGGCACACCCCGAGCAGGGTGCAAGAAGGGACAGGCACATCCTCACGTTTCCTCCAGCTCATCCTCCCCTCTCCTGGCAGTCGCTGCACAGGGACTTCCTGGCCCAGAGGCCGGATCTGTATTTCTGTGTTTTATAGCTCACCGTGGACTCTTCTTCCCTGAACTGGGCTAAGCTTTCCAGTTGTGTTTCTGGCTCCTGTGACATCCGATGGTAAAGGATCCCGCAGTGTGGCTGTGTGCTTTCTGAAAAAGTGTGTGTGTGTGTGTGTGTGTTTTAACCTATTTCCTCTTCTCTCCACATCTTGCAGAGTGAGAGACAAAGGAGAAACATCCCATTTTTGCCTCTTCCCAATCACTCAGGTCACGCTGTCACACTCGAATTACTCATGTTGTGTCTTGTGCAAACCAAGGGCTTCCCATCTCCCCAGAGCTATTTTTACCCCATTTGCATAAAAGCTGAACTTCTCCAGTCCTACTGTTGCAAAATCAAAGTTGTGGGTGTGTTTATATTAATATTATTTATATTAACATATATACTATTCATTAACATATGTAATGTGTTAATATATACCATATACCACAACATCTATAATGTACATATGGCACATAAAATATATACAAATATATAATATAAAAATATGTCAATTAACATTTCTGATATTAATTATTTATATTAGCATTCCCCGATTTGTATTACCACAGTAGCTGTGCTACTTCTCAGTGGAGCTGTGCTTTGTTTTGGTCTATGCCATTTTTTTCCCCCTGATAATGTAAATTCTCTCTGCTCCTTTAAGCACCACCTCGGAATAACAGCTCTGAAAAATGCAAGGCAGGCTTGAAGGGAGTCTCTCTTTTATGTGCTGAGTTTGCTGCTCTCTAGCCAAGACAAGAAAGCTCTGGGAGCAAAGTGCTTTGTCCAGAGGGGAAGAAGTCTCTTCTATCCTTTTCCCACAGTTAAGAAACAGCTTTTGTTGAGTTATGAGTGAAGCCACTTACATAATCTATGGTCAGAAAGCTGAGCTGGCATGTTTTTGGGTGACTGGAAGTTGAACAAAGAGAAAAATATCAAAATTTCCCAGCTGACCCCAAAACAAAAACCTCCCATTAGGCTGGCGCTTACTGCACATCTACTGTGTAATTTGGTTTTGTACTGACTGCTCACACTGAGATTATCTTTGTGTAACTGTCAGTCATTTGCAGATGGGTTTTCTTGTAGAAGATGCCTCAGTGTCACAGCTCTCATGTCTGGAAATAGGTACTGTAAAATCATGGAATGGTTTGGGTTGGGAGGGACCTTAAAAGTCATCCACTGCCACCCCTGCTGTCGCAGGGACACCTTCCACTGTCCCAGGCTGCTCCAAGCCCCAGTGTCCAACCTGGCCTTGGACACTGCCAGGGATCCAGGGGCAGCCACAGCTTCTCTGGGCACCCTGTGCCAGGGCCTCCCCACCCTCACAGGGAACAATTTCTTCATATATCCAGCCTAAACTCCCCCTCTTTCAGTTTGAAGCCATTCCCCTTGTCCTGTCACTCCAGTTCCTGCTGAATTGTTCCTCTCCAGCTTCCCCGTAGCCCCTTCAGACCCTGGAAGGTGCTGTGAGGTCTCCACACAACCTTCTCTCCTCCAGGCTGAGCAGCCCCAACTCCTCCATCCTGTCTCCCCTGGGGGGGTGCTCCAGTTCCCTTATCAACTTTGGAATTGCTCCATCAGTTCCAGGTCCTTCTTATTTTGGGGACGCCAGAACTTTTGCCATGTTCCAGGTTGGGGTCTAACCAGAGGAACGTCTTACATCCCCAAATGCCTTTTCCCAGCTCTCCACAGGGACTTGTTCTGCTCCCTTCCCTATGACAGCCCAGTTTTGCTCTGCCTGTGTTTTAGAGGAGCTTTGCTTGGCTTTGCTGGATGTCAGCTACTGGATATTTCTTTTTCTTTGTTTCTTTCTTTCCTTCTTTCTTTCTTTCTTTCTTTCTTTCTTTCTTTCTTTCTTTCCTGTTCATGCCCAACAGTCTTGAGGATCTTCTCAGGATACATGTTCTAAATCATAATCTTGGTCTCCTGTGTAAATTTTGATGGGCCAGCACCTTCCTGAGCTTCTGGCCACGTCTGGAAGCAATCCCCAGGTCAGCCAGTTTGTCCGTGTGGGATGGGCAGGATAAGCTGCATCCTGCAGGACACCCAGCAAACATTACCCAGCTTTTCTCCATTTCAGGAGAGGTGGGATGCAGGAATCTCCTGCCCTCAGCAGCACCTCAGCGAACTCCCCCGAAAGTCCACCAAAGTCTGGCACGATGTGATTTTTGTACAAACACAATGAAAGCTTTTGGTTTGTGCAAGTGAAGGCTTATGTCACAACTGCAGGAAAAAGCATTATGACAGAAGGCTGGGAGAACAGTTTCAGTGGGATTCATTCAGAGGCTTGTGTGGGACTATTCCCAGGCTATAAATTTACCTATTCCTTGGGAAAATTTGCTTTGAAAAAGCCTTCACTTACAAGTTTTCCACTGTGTTGTTGGACATCTCAGCACACCAATGTCATGATTGTGCGTGCAGTGCATTCACCTAAAAAAAAAGGTGCAAACCTCATTTCCTCACTGGTTGAAATTTGGAAGCCAGGAAGGTATTTTAATGGAGCATCACCTAATTCACGGTTACTCTCCACATGAATTTTTACCATCATTCTTTCTCTCCTCCTCTCCTTTCCCTCCTCCATCCCCAAACTCCCTTATTTGCAATTACAGTCTTTTTTAGTGAGGAGCAATGGCTTTTTAATTTTCCACCAGAAATGGAAGTGTGCAATTATTATGCAAAGCAGCTATCTTTTAATTCCCCAAAATTTCCGGTGTACACTGTAATCAGTCATTTTCTACTGTACGTTTTACTGTCTGAAATTGTAAGCCTGGAACATTAGAAAACGATAATAAATAATTCAGTGATTTCCTTTCAGCTTCATATTCTACTTTGCTGAATATGTTCGGAGGTGTAAATATCTCTCTGGAGGGGGATAATTTTAAGTTTCGTTTTCTAATTTGATTAAGGAAGCGGCGCCTGCCTGTTTCCTCCACAGGCAGGAGTATGAGTGCACCAGGGAGATATTTAGATATCTGTGTAGGTGTGTTTAATATGTTCCTCCTAATTGTATTTCCTTTTCACTAAATAAGAAAAGTCGTAATGCAATGGGATTAATCCTCCCAAATTCCCCCACCTCCTTTTTTTCCTGCTTTAATTGTCTTGTTCCTCACAGACAGAATCCCAGAGTTGGAAAAGACCTTGACTGAGTCCCATGCCCACCTTGTGCCCAACCCAGAGCACTGAGTGCCACCTCCAGGTGACACCTCCAGGGATGGGGCCTCCAAACCTCCCTGGGCAGCCCCTGCCAAGGTCTGAGCACCCTTTCCATGGGGAAATTCCTGCTGCTGTCCAACCTCCCCTGGTGCAAAACGTACAGTCTGTTCTCTCCACCTCATGGGTAAAAGAGGGGCCATTTTACATGAACAAGTCTTTAAAGAACAAGATTTTAGAACCTCCGTTTCCATATGGAGTTGTGGCTAGCAGAGAGGTGTAACAAAAGAACAGATTTCACTGAGCGGCTCTCAGGAAATATTTCGACATATTTTGCAGAGGTGAATGTGATAATTCATTAGTACAAAATGGCCATGTGTTATGTTAGAGGAGAGAGAAAACAGTGCAGAGCTACACAGAAGTACAGGTGGCCTTAAAATTGTGATTTTTTTTTTTTGGCTTATGTAAGCTAAGAGTTCTTGTGTTTGTTTTCAAAATGTGCGAGATGAATTTGCTTTATCTTTTCAAGCTCTTCCTTGAAACCAGGATGGCTCTAAGTGCGGCCTTCCAGGACCTGAAGGGAGCCTACAAGAAGCTGGAGAGGGAGTATTTACAAGGGTCTGGAGTGGCAGGACTTTAAGACGAAGGAGAGAAGATTTAAATTGGATATTAGGAAGAAATTGTTCCCTGGGAGGGTGGGGAGGCCCTGGCACAGGGTGCCCAGAGAAGCCGTGGCTGCTGCTGGATCTCTGGAAGTGTCCAAGGCCAGGCTGGATGCAGCTCTGAGCAACCTGGCCTATGGAAGGGGTCCCTGCCCTTGGCAGGGGTGGCACTGGATGGGCTTTAAGGTCCCTTCCAACCCAAACCATTCCATGATTCTATCATTCTACGGAAATGTAAAGAAAGCCTAAATTAGAGCATTTTGGAAAATGCGCCAGTACTACTGCAGGTCGAATATCTTTTTTCTTATTCATCACCAGATATCATAGTGCTCTTTTGGACTCTCCACAGGCTGTAGGGTGCTGCTTCCAGCCCTTCCATTTCCTTAGCAGGTGTGGATGTGCTGTGGCTTTATTTAAAATTAAATCCTTCTGAGTACCTTTGGTGAGGAACCTGGGCCTGCTCGAGGTGTGCTGCAAGCATCCTTGTCAGGAGCTCCTGAACCCAGGGAAACTCCTGAATCCAGGGAAGCTCCCGAATCCAGGGAAGCTCCTGGACCCAGGGAAGCTCCTGAAGCCAGGGAAGCTCGTGAACCCAGGGAAGCTCCTGAACCCAGGGGGGCTCCCAAATCCAGGGGAGCTCCTGAACCCAGGGAAGCTCCTGAATCCAGGGAAGCTCCTGAACCCAGGGAAGCTCCTGAACCTAGGGAAGCTCCTGACCCCAGGAAAGCTCCTGAAGCCAGGGGGGCTCCNCTCCCGAATCCAGGGGATTTCAGCTCAGTGTCTGGGCACCACTGGAGTCCAAGGAGGAGTTAAAGGCAAAGAGTGGGGCAGTGCTTGGAACAGGGGGCACTGAGAAATTTTAAATCCATTTGAGAGACCGGATCCTATCCGAGGGAGGGGGGGTGTAGAGGTGTGGAGGAAGGTTATTATTGCCCGTGAGGTTGAGGTGGGTTTGAATTCTTTGTGCTTCCAGCCCTTTGTCAAGGTTTGGGTCACTCCACAGCTTTCGGCAGGTTCCTGAAAGCAGCCTGTGCTCTGAGGGAGGGAACTCCCTTCAAGGCCTCACCCATCATCTCCCCTTCCACCAATCTTTGGTTCTGCACAGCACCAAAAGCAGACATGCAAAAGCGCCATGAAAAAATGCAACTGGAGCATTCTTGGCATGGCTTGGCATGTGGGAGCAGAGAGATGGGGAGCTTGATAGGCTTCCAGACATGTTCTGCAGACTGAAGAAGTGCGAGCAGTTGGATAAGCATCTGAACTTTTGCGTGTTTATCTGAACTGAACTCGAACTCCCAGCCACTTCAGGGTTTGCCTAGCAGTGGCTAATAATTACTAGAAAGCTCGTTAAAATTGGAAAGTAATCTCAATAATGAATTAATCCACAAAAGGACATAAACAAACCCCTTCATTTAAAATGTGCTGGCACAGGAGTTTGGAGCAGACATTTCTCTCAGCAGACAGTCAAAAAAAACCTTTGAAAAAAACAAAGTATTGCAAATCCTCCTCTGCTTTAAAAACTGTTGGGAAACTGCAGCTAAAGAAAACAAAAAAGAGGATTTGATAAACATAGAGGTGACAGATCTGATTCCAGTCCTTTGTAAGTCAACAGCATAACTATGGAGTTACCTGTCAGAGTGATGTGAAGCCAGAATGGGATCAGACTGTGCCGGACACATCTTAAGGTGGAGTTGCATTATCAAAACATGGGCAGTCAGTGGAGGCTCATTACTGTGAAAAATGTGTTTAGGGTCCTGTCTGGGAATGATACGGTCGGCTTTCTCAGTAAAATGCATTCTTTAATGAAATAAATAAAGCCTTTCTGGTTATGCAGGCTTAGTTGTCATTTACTGCCTCTTTAGTGATGTTAAACTTTAACGTGATAAGAGCGTGGTGAGCAGAGAGAGCAGTTTCCACCCACAAGGATAAATATTGATCCGGGTGATAAAGAACAAACATTCTGATGAAGAGGTAGGAAAGAAACTGAACCTGATATGGGAGGGTTGTTTGGGCAGTAAAAGAAAGTTAGTCTTTCAACTCAGAACAGGGAAGGGCAAGGGGAGGGCTTATCAAAAAGCTGTTTACAGGATAATAAAGTTTCTGCCTTCAAGCTGTAATATGTTCCAGTACACAAACAAAGAGATGATGGCCAGGGTGAAGTTCTGGTGGCAGTGGAAGAAGTGGCAGCTTTGCTGCTGACTCGAGGAGGGGCAGATGTTTATAGCAGCAGGGCTGTGCAAGGGCTCTGATGCTCTGTGCAGGTCTCCTGTGAGCAAATTTCTTCTTTAAGACCTTCCCAGGCCAATGTCTGTGTGAAACTAAGCCTGCACTTCTCTGCCCCACTGAACCTGAGGTTGATGATTAGTCTGACACTTTAGAAAAGTTTGAATTCTAAGGTTCAACAAGTTTTGTTTTTTATTTTCTGGGTTTGGGGTTTTAAAACTTTT
>VZTG01001230.1:1199521-1213844 GCA_013397845.1 Melanocharis versteri | reverse complement strand
TTTTTTTTTTTTAATATAATTACGAAGGCGGTTGCTGACCCCTGTTTGGCAACTCCGAAAATAAAGAGAGACGGCACCTCATCGCGCTGGCGATGGTTCCTGGCTCCTGGAGGACGCGGAGAGCGGCTCGCAAGCGCCTTCCCCCGGCCCCCGGCGCACCCCATCCCGCCGTGCACCCCGGGCTCCGCGGGCAAGCAAGCCCCGTCCGAGCTATCTAGGGCGGCTGCGACCGTAGGATTCATCGGGTTGGTGATTGTGGCCATCATTGTCATCACTCTCCCTGTCGCCTCAGCATGGTTGGAAAATTATGCCAAAAGCATCCAAATTCGGGACTTGCCTCGACCTGGCAGGGGTGACTGAAGGCGGCGGCGGCAAGAGCCAAGCATCGGAGGCGAGTGCCGTCTCTCAAGTCATAACCCCGCAGCATTTTCGCTCTGTCTGGCACCTTGAAAACAAACCCGCTACCAGCCCATATATTTCCTGGTAATCGAAAATACTCACCAGACCCAGCCTACTACGGTTATTAAGCAAATTATGCCAGCAGACGGGAGTATCGTTTGCAAGCTAAGGCACGGGATATATACTTTTTTTTAAGAGGCAGCAGCCAGACGCGTTTGCAGCCTCGCGATTTGGCTCGCCCAGAGAGGTTCTTCTAGGGTTATGTTTTACGGTCCAATCCCGGGAAGCCAACTGGAGAGGGAAGTCATGAAGCGCCAGGGCTGCTGCCTATGTGACTCTTCCCCTCGAAGCAAGGTTGCTGAGGAAGATCCTGATAAACAATGGCTCAGCACCGGCGACCAATTGTTCTCCGTACTGTACACCCGATAACCACCAAAAAAGAAAAGAAAAAAAAAAAAAGAGGAAAAGAGGAAAAAAGGAAAAAAGGAAAGAAAAAAATCAAACAAGAACACAAAGCCAAACAAGCAAACAAACAAACAAAAAATACAAAGGAGCCCATTGAGGCTGAGTCGGGAAGGAGAAACTAGTTTTGGAGGAAGTGCTATTCCTAGGAAAAAATCAAGACCCTCTGCTTCAGACTCCTGCCTGGGTGCAACTTCTTATGCGGGGGCCTGACGGTGTCAAAACTTTGAAGATTAATGGATTACTTTGTTAATGACTCAAGGCGTCAGATTGAGGTGCTTAAATGATTTGTGAGGTGCAAAGCGTTTTCCTGACAGTCCCAAACAATGAGAGAAGAGTGTGCGGGTGGATGCGAGGAAGGCAGCAGGCTGCAGGACAAGCAGCCACACACACACACACACACACGCACACACACACACACACACGCACACACACTCTCAGCCTCTCTCACAAACATATCCACGCACACGCACCCTCCTCCCCACCCCCGATCATTTCAGATTAGGACGCCAAGGGGATAGATACTCGAGATATCATTTCCCCTTTTTAAAAAAGTGTAAATAAAGCCTTTCTGGCCCCCAATGAGGCGTTCCTTCCCGACTTTTTTGGATCAATCAAACAGACAGTGGCTTCTTTTGATTAAAGCCCAAATTGTCATTGGGCAGAGGCAATCATGTGACAGCCAATTCGGTCCAATTTCAACCTTGTCTCCATGAATTCAATAGTTTAATAGTAGCACGGTCCCCATACGGCTGTAATCAGTGAATTAGAAAAAAAACACCCCACCAGCGATCTTCTATGCTATATTTTTTTCTCCTCTCTCTCCTTTTTCCTGGGCCTTCCCCTCCCCCCGAGGCCCCTGAATCCGAGGGAACTTTTTCTCCGCGGGGGCTGCCAGTTGAAGGCCATGAATTTCGCATTTGAGCGAGAGATCGGTTTTATCAATAGCCAGCCATCGCTTGCTGAGTGCCTGACATCTTTTCCCCCTGTCGGTGATACATTTCAAAGTTCATCAATCAAGAACTCGACGCTTTCACACTCGACACTGATTCCTCCTCCTTTCGAGCAGACCATCCCCAGCCTGAACCCCGGCAGCCACCCTCGCCACAGCGGCGGCGGTCGCCCCAAGGCGAGCCCCCGCGGCCGCAGCGGCAGCCCGGGCCCCGCCGGCGCCCCGCCGCCCCCGGAGTACCCCTGGATGAAAGAGAAAAAGGCGTCCAAGCGATCCGCGCTGCCGCCCGCCTCGGCCTCCGCCTCAGCCGCTGGACCTGCCTGCCTCAGCCACAAAGGTCAGTCCAAAGACGTGCAGCCAGCCCCGCCGGGCCGCTATTTTGGCTCCCCGCGTCCCCCCGGCTTCGCGGGGGGACGAGGCGGAGGGCNGCTTCAGACTCCTGCCTGGGTGCAACTTCTTATGCGGGGGCCTGACGGTGTCAAAACTTTGAAGATTAATGGATTACTTTGTTAATGACTCAAGGCGTCAGATTGAGGTGCTTAAATGATTTGTGAGGTGCAAAGCGTTTTCCTGACAGTCCCAAACAATGAGAGAAGAGTGTGCGGGTGGATGCGAGGAAGGCAGCAGGCTGCAGGACAAGCAGCCACACACACACACACACACACGCACACACACACACACACACGCACACACACTCTCAGCCTCTCTCACAAACATATCCACGCACACGCACCCTCCTCCCCACCCCCGATCATTTCAGATTAGGACGCCAAGGGGATAGATACTCGAGATATCATTTCCCCTTTTTAAAAAAGTGTAAATAAAGCCTTTCTGGCCCCCAATGAGGCGTTCCTTCCCGACTTTTTTGGATCAATCAAACAGACAGTGGCTTCTTTTGATTAAAGCCCAAATTGTCATTGGGCAGAGGCAATCATGTGACAGCCAATTCGGTCCAATTTCAACCTTGTCTCCATGAATTCAATAGTTTAATAGTAGCACGGTCCCCATACGGCTGTAATCAGTGAATTAGAAAAAAAACCCCCCACCAGCGATCTTCTATGCTATATTTTTTTCTCCTCTCTCTCCTTTTTCCTGGGCCTTCCCCTCCCCCCGAGGCCCCTGAATCCGAGGGAACTTTTTCTCCGCGGGGGCTGCCAGTTGAAGGCCATGAATTTCGCATTTGAGCGAGAGATCGGTTTTATCAATAGCCAGCCATCGCTTGCTGAGTGCCTGACATCTTTTCCCCCTGTCGGTGATACATTTCAAAGTTCATCAATCAAGAACTCGACGCTTTCACACTCGACACTGATTCCTCCTCCTTTCGAGCAGACCATCCCCAGCCTGAACCCCGGCAGCCNGAAGGACGGAGCTGGCGGGGCTCGATGGAAACCCAAACTTTCCCCAAACTTGCCTAATGCGGGATGATTTATTTGAGTTGGAGCTGACCTCTCTTGTCTCGCCGTCCTAGAGTTAGGATATTTGACAGTAATGAAGAGTGATAGATTGCTCCCGCTCAGCTAAGCAGCTGATGCATTAATTATAAATTGCGGTATGGCTAATATAAAGTTTGCTCTGGTGTGGGGAGGTTGGGGAGCTGCAGGCAGCGATTTGGCGGAGGTGGCCGAGGGGCGCGCAGCACCGGGCGCTCAGCAGTGCAACACAATGGGTTTACTGCATCCAAAGGCGGCCATTTTGTTGCAGTTGCTATTTTATGCTATATGGACATATAGATATAGACACATACATGCAGAGAGAGCACTCCCCCCCACCCCCCCGGGATGCGATGTGCTGGGGTGCTGAAATTCAATCCGTGCATTTATCTGTTTTGTGTCTGCATCCGTGTGTCTTTGCTTTCGCTGTTCTGGCGGTGATGCTTTGGGGTGCGTGTGGTGGTGGTGTTTTTCTTTTTTTTTTTTTTTTTCTTTTTTTTTTAACAGACCCCCTTGAAATCCCCGATAGCGGTAGCGGTGGATCTAGGCGCCTGAGGACGGCTTACACCAACACCCAGCTTTTGGAGCTAGAGAAAGAATTTCATTTCAACAAGTATCTCTGTAGACCAAGGAGGGTTGAGATTGCAGCCTTGCTGGATCTGACTGAGAGACAAGTCAAAGTCTGGTTCCAGAACAGGAGGATGAAGCACAAGAGACAGACCCAGTGCAAAGAGAATCAAAACAGCGAGGGGAAATTTAAGAACCTAGAGGACCCCGAAAAAGCGGTGGACGAGGAGGAAGAGGAGGAGGAGGAGAAATCCCTCTTCGAGCAAGCCCTCAGCAACGTCTCCGGCGCTCTCCTGGAGCGGGAAGGCTACGCTTTCCAGCAGAATGCCCTCTCCCAGCAGCAGGCGCAGAATGCGCACAATGGCGAATCCCAAACTTTCCCCGTTTCGCCTTTAACGAGCAATGAGAAAAATCTGAAACATTTTCAACATCAGTCACCCACTGTTCAAAACTGCCTCTCAACAATGGCCCAGAACTGTGCAGCTGGCCTGAACAATGACAGTCCTGAGGCCCTAGATGTCCCTTCTTTACAGGACTTTAACGTTTTCTCCACAGATTCCTGCCTACAGCTTTCAGATGCAGTTTCCCCCAGTTTGCCAGGATCTCTGGACAGTCCCGTAGATATCTCTGCTGACAGTTTTGACTTTTTTACAGACACACTCACCACAATTGACTTGCAGCATCTGAATTACTAAGAAATTAAAGACGTCTTCTCCAAGGGTCTTGCTTTCTCCTCCTTATTCTTCTTAATTTTTTCCCAGTGAATTAATTTTATTTTCCCCCTCCCTTTCCCTCTTCAGTATTTTCTGTTTGTTACTTCCCTCTGATATGCCATTTTGCCGTTTCTTATGAAGTTTTAGTTGTGTTCAATTTTAACCTAGCCACACTCTAGGTCCTTCTATGAAAGCAATATATGAGGTCTGTAAGAAAGTGATCATATAGGAATGTATCTTCACTTTCTTTTTATTTTTGTATCACATTAGGATGCGTTGTCATAAGTATTTTTGGTAGAATAAATTCTTGTTTGCTACAAGGAGCTTTCTCTTTTTTCTTTCTCTTTCTCCTCACTCTCTGCTTTCAAGACGGATAACGTGGCAGGTATCTCTCCCCATCCCTTCCACTATTAATTTACTAATAATCAAAATCCAACGTTCTGACGACGAACTTTTCCCTTTTGGCTATTTAAGACATTCATTAGAGAGGAAAAACTCGTCCGTTTTCTTTATTGTAAGGATTCTCACAAGGGAAGGAAAAACAAACTAAAGAAATTAAAACCGTTAACAGGTTTGGTGGAGATTTGCTCCTTTTAATGTATAAATGTGGCATCTTATCTCTGTGAGGATACAAAGCTTGGAAATGCTGACCTCTAACAAAAGCACGAACGAGGACTTTCTCTGTTACAGGCAGAACGTAAGAGAGACTCAGTAGGATAAGCGTCTCTTGCAGAAACCAGCCTGCTACATGAACGAAAGGAAAGGCGCTTTTATTTTTTTTATTAATCCTGTTTTTCTAGAAAGCAGTGCTTAGCAGCCAGCAAGATATTTCAGCAAACGTATCTTAAAAAATATCAGAGCTCACAAAGAATGTGGTTGGTTACTTCTCACGTGCTGAGCAATCCAAGAAATCAGCCCTAGGAGGAGAGGAAATGGAGAAGTTAGTGCCTGTGAAATCAAAAGGGTGGCAGAAACGCAGGGGGAAGAAAAAGTATTTAGGGAGGAACCGGTCTCTGCACTCCATCCTTCTCGGGGGCGGTGCGGGGGCAGACCCGAAGATATTTTCCTGTGTAAACCTTCCTGAGAGGCGAAGGACTGATAACCAAAAGGGGAAACTCTGACTTTAAAGTTACAATTTCTTCGGGCTCCCACTCTTCTGCTGGCGCCAGCAAAGACGGGCTTTCAGAAATCTCCACCAATTTGCCTGCCACCCGGCGTTGCCGAACCCCAAAGCGGAGGGTGAGCCCCGTCCCTCGGGCTAAAACCGAGCAACAGATGCCAGCGGGGCTCTGCCGCTCCGGGGCACGGGGATCCCGGGCGGGAAGGTTCGCGGCTCCTTGCGTTGCGTGTGAGCGTGAGTGAGTGCGTGTGAGTGCGAGTGGTTACATTGCACGAGCGAGTGGGGCTTGGGTGGGGGTTTGGGAGAGGGGCTCTGCTGTCCGTCCGTGCGAGGAGTGCTGTCTCCCAGCCCTGTAACGCGTTGTGGAGCTGGGATGCGTGGGTTATAGCTGGAAGGGCTGAACGCAATTCTTCCGAAAGTCATAAATCAAACTCTTTCTATGAATGAGAATGTCATCAAAGAGATCAATTGCAGGAACACATGCACAAATAAAAATCCTCTTACGTATTTGCCGGGGCTGGGGATCCCCGTCTAAAACCATTAAGTGAGAAGGCGTTTAGTCATAATTCACTTTTATTGCTCTTTTAAAACAACAGCTTGGCTGAGCTGCGGGCGCGGTGAAACCTCGGCCTTGGTTCTCCTCCTTCCCTCTGCTCCAGCCGTGTCCCTGCGGAAAGCGAGCAGCCTCACCGGCATTTTCACTCCTCTGCCACTGGGTTAAATTGGACCGCAACGTGCATGTAAGGGTTGGGGCTTCTTTTGTGCCCAGATTTCCGGATGCTGACAACGCTTAAAAAAAAACCAAAGCAAAACGAACTAAAAAAACCCGCAAACAGTAAAACAAAACCCCAAATCAAACCCAAACAAAAATCAGAAACATCAAACAAAAAGAAAAAAAAGAAAAAAAAAAAGGAAACGTGCTACAAGGTTTAAACTTCTCGCAAACTCCATTTAAATAAATGGGGGAATTCAGCAAGCAGGAGCCGCCTCCGAGGCTCCGGGTGAACTCTGGGGCCACAGCGGGGGCACACTCCCACGGAAAAGCCTAAAGAGCCGGGATCACCCCCTCAGCCTCAGTTCCGTGGCAGGAAAAGCGGAGCGAAGCCGCGGAGGGGCGCGGAGGGGCCGAGATGGCCTGAGGGCAGGGGGAAGGGGCAGCAGCTCCCCCTCGCCTGGCTGCGGAGGAGGGAGGGTGTGGTGTGCGTTCCCCCTCTGCTCCGACCCTTCTCATGATGTTGCCCCCACGCTTAGTGCGGGCAGCAAAACCCGAACGCCCCGCCAGAGAGACAATGCAACAAGAGACAATGGCACCAAAAAGGCAGAGAGAAAAGGATTCCAAGATGCTGGAGACTGTAAGAAAACTGAATCATCGGAATTTACGGGTAAAAGGGATCTACTTGTAGTAATTTTTTTTTTTTTGGCTGAAGGAAAAAGCACTGAGAAGATGTCAGCCCTTTTATTAGTAACCAGTCCCAATCGCCTGCCTTTTTTCTCTGCTTTATGCAGTATTTATCACAACTGGTTTACAAGAATGAAATAAATGTGTTTACAGCTGTAACCATAGCCAAAATTGGCGCAGTATAATACCATAAATGCCTCTGGAGTGTTGTTGCTCTTGTCCTCCACTCCGCCCCCCTGCAGTTTAAGAAACTGAACCTTTCCAGAGGGCCCTTAACCACCCCTGCCTCTGTAGTAAATCAGAGCAAATAGACATACTGAGGGCACCGGCAGAGACGCGTGGTGGAGAGAGGCGCCCTTCGGCTTTGGCTGACAGAGAGAGGCCGCGCAGATGCCATGGGATAAGGGCTGACCTAACAGCAGCAGGAGAGCTTTGCACCTAGGAGAGAGTGTTGGAGTTCATGCGGGAGGGAGGAGCTTGAGGGTGTGTATGCGGGGGGGTGTGTGTGTATTCGTGAGCAGGGAGTGGTGGTGTGGTAGAAGAGCCTTTTGGATTTCAAAACAAGTAAGAATCGAGCGTGAGAACAGAGGGACGTAAGAGTCGGCACCTGCAGAACTAGAGCGGGTAGCCCCTCGTGGGGCTGGTGTCAGGAGACGTGACTTTCCATTCGTCTTTCTCCGAGGCTGACGTTTGGCAGAACTTCTTTTGAAGACTTTTGGTGCCGTCCTTTCTGCCTGCAGACGGCTGGGTGCGCTGGGACAGACGGACGCCCGGCCTTTACCTCGCCTTTCCTTTTCCGCATACATAAACCGCATATGAGGTCGTAACCCGCATCTCACCTCCTTCCCTCCTTCTCTGGCCACGGACCTATTTTTTTGACCCACCTTCCCACGGGGCTGGGGAGGGATAGGTTGGAGTCGATGCTCAGCGCGGTTCCCAAGGGTCCTGGGGCCGCCTCTGCCACTGGCCATCTGCCACCTCTCCCCACCGCCGACCCGGATGGCGGAGCGCAGGGACAAAGGGGCCGGGGCGGCGGGCCCTGCGTCTCCCGCAGCTCCTCTGCCCCTGTCCCGGGTCGCCTCCTGGGGCTGCGACCCGCGGCACCCCGGACAGCCGTCCCCCCACCCTGTCCCAGGGCGGACGGGCGGCAGCGGCGCTGCGGGAGCACAGCAGATGGGCTGCGGAGCCCCCGGGCCTCCGTCCAATCATTCGTCCTCCTGCCCCCGGCTCCTCCTTCCCTACCCCAACCCTGGGCTGGCGAGGGTGAGCCCGGCGGAGGTGCGGGGGGAGCAGGGATGAGGACCAGAGGGTGGCCGGTGAGCCTGGGAGAGCACAATGGCCGTCAGTCCCAAAAGCGCCTCATTTCCATGCTAATGTCCGCGGCCGCCTGGTGATGCGGCTGGACAAGCCCCTTTAACTCTTGGCGTGGCGTCGCGTTGGGACTGCGGCGGGCAGGACCAGCGAGATCCCTCGGCACCGGCACTGTTACCGTCTCCATCTCCACCCGCATCCCGTCCACATCCACACCCTCGGTCCCATGCCTATTCTCTACCTTATCCTTACCTTCATCCCTGTCCCCATCTCAATTCCCATCCCCGTAGAAGTCCCCAACCGCATCCACGGTCCCATTCTCATTCCCATTCCAAGGGCTGNCGCTCGGCGTTTAAATGCCCCCGACGCGGCGCTGTATCAGCGACAGGAGCCGGGGAAGCCCCGCGGGCGCCGCAGCCATTGGCTGCCGCCCCCCACGTGCCTGCCCGCTGCCGGCGCCTTCGTGTCATTTTCCTGCCGGCCCCATGGAGGAAGTGGGAAAGTTGGCGCGGCCCCGCCGGACGCTGAAGACCCGGTGGCGGCGTGACAGAGGGACGCGGCGAGGATGAGCTCCTTCCTCGAGTACCCCGTCCTCGGCGGCGAGGCGGGGGGCTGCGCCGCCCGCGCCTACCACCCCGACCACGGGATTACAACTTTCCAGCCCTGCGCCGTCAGCGCCGGCAGCTGCAGCGGAGAGGACCGCTTCCTGGCGGGCCGCGGGGTGCCCATCAGCCCCCACCGCCACCACCACCACAGCCCGGCCCAGCCCGCCGCCTACCAGCACCACGGCGGGCTGGGGGTGTCCTACGCGCACCCCGGCTGCGGCCCGACCTACAGCGCGCAGGGCTTCGGACCGGCGTACGGCCCCTACCCCCTGGGGCAGGACGCGGAGCTGGGCGGCGGCTTCCCTCCCTGTGCCCCCGCCGTGTACTCGGGGAGCATCTCCTCCTCCGCCGCCGCGCAGCACCCGCTCCCGCACCAGGGCTACGCGGGGGCCCCCGCTCAGTACGTGCCTCCCCCTTACGGGCAGGAGCAGCAGAGCTTGCCCCTGGGCACCTACAACCATGCCCTGTCTCCCCTCCACGCCGGTCACCGGGAAAACGCCCGCTCCCCCTCCACCGAGACCTCGCCGCCGGCGCAAACCTTCGACTGGATGAAAGTGAAAAGAAACCCACCCAAAACAGGTCAGTGGCCGGCGGGAGGGCCGGGGCGGGGGCCGCTGCTCTCTCTCTCCGCTGCGGATGCGGGGAAAGAGGCGCGGTATCCCGCGGGGCGCTGGGCAGGTAGGGCGGCCTGCACCTCTGGGAGCAGTCGTGGCTGTCTGCCCGCGGAACTGAGAGCCAGCGCGGCTTATTGCTCAGTTATTCCTGACTCCCCCTTCTCCTCCTCTCCCGTGGTCATATTTCTCGTAATTCATAAACCACTAATCAGGTTTGCTCTGACGCTAGAGGCTGACTCCGGTTTAGCACCTCGCACTCCATCACTCACCCTGCCGGGGTTTCCCTGTTATCCTAAGAAGTTCTTGCTCCCTATCGCTTAGCCGGTGTGGACATATTGATTACATCGCCTATAAATCATTTGCGCTCACTTACTTACCGCTGCATGTCCCCTCGCAGGCAAGGCTGGCGAGTACGGCTTCGTGGGGCAGCCCAACACCGTCAGAACTAACTTCACCACCAAGCAGCTCACCGAGCTGGAGAAGGAGTTTCATTTCAACAAATACCTGACCAGGGCCAGGCGGGTGGAGATCGCCGCCTCCCTCCAGCTCAACGAGACGCAGGTGAAGATCTGGTTCCAGAACCGGCGGATGAAGCAAAAGAAACGGGAGAAAGAGGGGTTGCTGCCCATCTCCCCCGCCACCCCCACGGGCTGCGAGGAGAAGGCGGAGGACTCATCGGAGAAGTCCTGCTCCTCGCCCTGCAGCGCCTCGCCCGCCTCCNCGCCCCCGCCGCCGCCCGGCCCCGGGGGTGCCGGCTCCGCCGGGTCCCGGCGCCTTGGTGCCAGGGGATTTTCTTCCCGGCCCCCCCTTCCTTTACTGCTGGAGGAGCTGTGTTGGCACACGCGTAAGGGTCTCCCTCCTCCGCTGCAAGGACGCTCCACCGAGTTTCCCTGAGTGAAAGACAGGTTATTTAGGGTACATAACCTCACAAAGAGATGCACTATTGCAAGTGTTTACACGACTTATAGGACTTTCATCCCCTTAATTTAATGTATTCTTTGTTCGTGTCAATGAGTTTGTTGCTTGTAAATACTTTGTCCGAGAGATTTATCTTTTTACAGATTTTTCTAGAATGATGTTTCGATTATCAGGTTAAGCAGGGTGAGTGCATTCGCCAAACTGGATCCATTTTTATATTGGTAAAGTAGACGACCGTATCAAGTAAACTTCTTAAGCTCAAGCAGATACCTCAAAAAAGTAGCGCTATTTCTTTAAATGTGACAAACAAGGCTTCAATTGCACTAGGTTTTTTAAACCTTACCCAGTGTGCTTGCTCCCTCTCCTTTTCCCCCCTGCCCCGAAAGCTGTGTTGGATTATGCTCAGATGAAGGGTACAACCATCCAAAAGACCTCTCCTCTACCTATTTTCATATTAACCTTCCTTTAGACTCGATGTCTTTTCAAACTACTCGTGAATGTGACAAATGGCCAAATGAATGTATAATTTCTGTGGTTGGTGTCCAGACCTTTGCATGACGCACCGTGCTTTGCTGTACTGCGGGTACACTGAGTTCTATCAGTTGTCGTGTGTGAGCAAAATGTCCTCCTGATTTTTCTGTACAATCATGAAATGCTCTGTGATTCCACCAGTGGTGGAACCCGGGGCAGGATTTACGGGTCCTTATAATGTCTGTAATAAATATATTCCACTTTCAGGTAGCCCTCGTCTGCCTACCTCTGCGTGACGTCAGTGCTGAGTCACAGGCTGCGCTCAGCAGTTATGTTTCCCTTATTTTCTCTACTAGGGTCTTTCCAAGGGGGAAAGGGAGTAAGAGTCTCACAACCTTACTCCTCCTGTGTTGTTTTGTCAGGGTCAGAGCTCTGGCTGCCCAATCTGACTTCTTACACAAAACTTCTTCCTCTCCTATGCTCAAATAATATCATTTTTAGAAAATGTAAGGCCCTTCTCTCCATTCTCCGTAACTGGGAGGAATTTATGATCCCAATCTATTTCTGAAGCACAAACAGGAGAACTTCCTGGGTCAAGTGCTAACCTTTTCACCTCGGGATGGATGCTGACACTTAAATAAACAGAGCACCCTTCAAAAGCAGAAACTCTCTTCAGCCAGTCTTTCCTCACACTGCAGGCCCCTCTTCAAGGACTGCACATTTAATTAACCTGGGCACTAAGCTTGTCCGGCTTCTCTCTCCCACGCCAGGCTGCTATCCCCAGCGCTTGATGGGGTGCCAAGGTGGGAGATGGCTCCCAGTTTGTTTTTGGCGTTAACCCCAGCCCGTTCCCCCGTCCCTCCCCCTCTTTCCCCCCGTCCCGTGTACACGAGCAAGCTCTCGCAGGTAAATATAATAAGTATTCCAAGAAACGTCAAGTGAACAGCAGGTCGGGAAGGGAGAGGAGCCTCTGTGGGGAGAACCTGGGTGGCAGGACACAGCAGAGGCATGCTCAGCTGGACGGGGGATGCCTCAAGTCACTGATGCCTCTTGAATTACAACGCAAACACGCCTAACATCTCCTTCACCCGGCCCAGCTGCGGGAAGTGCTACCGGGCTTCTCCTGGGGCTGGTCTGCCCACGCAGGCTTTGCTTTGCGGGATCCGCAGAGAGTCAACGAAATTTTCTTCACTTCGGTGTCAAAAGAGACAAGCTCTGATTTGCAAGGCGCGGCGGCCATATCAAGAGCTGAGCTATCTGCAAGGCAGCAGGGCTGTCTCCAAAGGCTCCCGCCGATGCCTCTATTTCTTTCATTTCCCCGCCTGCCATATACTTTACCTTTTGTTTATTAGTGTAAAGCCACAAAGCAAAACAGATGGCCTTCTTCCAGAGTCTTGGATGTGTTAAAGTGGCATTTACATGCCAATGAGGGCATTTCAATATCGAAATCTGGATCTAAACGTTGCTGGAATCCGGATCTACAACTCGATTCCACCGGTATTGACTTAATGTGTTAGAAAGAGCGGCCATAAATTACAGCCCAAATACGAGAGACAAGACACTTGTCAGTGCATCAATCTGCGATAAGCAATACGCGGGCAAAGAATTCCATCTTCTTCCAAGCCCAAACCCCAGTTTTATATATATATATTTTTTTTTTCCGCCCCCTCCCCACCCCGCAGTCATAATGTATTTCGAGTAAAGGCGTTCCAAACCTTCCGATCCTGTCTCATTTTGTTAGCTTTAATACTATTTCGATATCATCAGCCTTTGTGTTCGGGGGTGCGGCGAAGAGAAATGAGTATTTCCAGCTTATAGTCTCGACCACAAAAATATCGCTAAAAAAACCCCACGAAGTGCTTTCAATGAAGCCACTAATTTATTCTTCAGGTTGTAAGGTTTCTCTTTTTTTTACAGATTTTAAAATTAAAAAAAAAATTCTCTCTAGAGTCTCAGGGGGGAAAATGAAGAAAAAACCCTCATCTCATCAAAACCCGTCAACACAAATCACATTCAAATGTCAAACGGAGTTTAGTATCTTCCTATCATACTTAAGGCCATTTCTGCTGTTCACCTTTAAAGTTTACTTTTGGAGGCTATTGAGATGCTTTGGTGTTTTCCTCTGGGGCAATCAGATTGAAACCGATCAATATTTACTCAGTCTGAAAGGGCTGTTGAAAAGGCAGCTAACAACAAACTGCTTAGCTGCTCTCCCCTCTTTAATCTCAGGTTCACCGAAAGTTCAAGCAGAAATGAATTCGGTGATGGGTCACTTTAGAATAAATCCCAGTAGTTAATCTCACAGCCTTGATAAAGGCAACAATTACAGAGTCATCCCTCTCCCTCTCTCTCTCTCGCTGTCTCCCCGGCAGCGGCAACTTTCCTCTCATTTTTGTCCAGCATATTTTTACCAAATTTTAGCAGCTTTCCGCTGTTTTGCGGAGACAGCAAAAACTCGACATCTCCCCCGCGCTGCATCCGACGCTCAGGCGGGTATCCCCGGCGAGAGGTACCGGAGTGAGGGAAAAAAAACATCCCGCAAAGGACTCGGCATTTTCAAGCGGGGGTCCGGAGGCAAAGGGAGGGGTACTTGGGGCTTTCTCCTCAGCAATGACGGCGGGTGGAAAGGGATGGCTGGAGAGGCACCCGGCAGCTGGAGGCGCTGGTGGAGCCGCGCTCCCCTCTCCATCCTGCACGGGAAAAGAGTAGAAATCTGGGCAAAACGCGATAGACGGCGCCGTTAATTGCTGGGACTTTCCAAAGGCCAAAGTTCACATAATCACTGCATAAATGCATGCTTAATAGGGATTTATTAGTAACTCTCTAATGGCAGCTCACGTTTGGGCTATAGACTCGAGCGGCTTTTTACCGGCAAACTGCTTCTCAAGAGCGATGCCCCCTCCCACCCAGGAATTGCGGGGGGACCCTGGGCACGGAAGGCGATGATCTCGGGGCCAGGCCCCGGGGATGCTCCGAACGGGGCCGGAGCCCGGGGCCGCCCGCGGGAGACCTCGGGCGGCAGCTCCGCGCTGGGGACGGCCCCGGGGGAGGCCGCTCCCGCCCGCGCCACGGCCGGGCCCTGGACCCGGCGGGAACACGGGGCTGTCATTTTTTTTGAGTGGGGAAAGAGTAGTTTAGGAATGTTTTCCGCGTCAGCTTAGGGCCAAGATCTCTTGTTTGTTTTTCTTTAGTAATTAGCTCTGTGAGATCACTGTAAATTGGTAACCACAAAAAAGGATTACATAAATAATGAAATTAATAATATATGAATAAACAGATATGTAATGTGCTTTGAGAATCTTTCTCTCCCTTCCTTCCTTCCTTCCTTCCTTCCATCCATCCATCCATCCATCCACCCATCC
>VZTG01001230.1:1122871-1188266 GCA_013397845.1 Melanocharis versteri | reverse complement strand
TCCTCCCTCCCTCCCTCCCTCTAATGTAGACAATACAAAAACATTACCCTTGTCACCCAGATGTGACTGTAAGATATATGTACCTCCACCTCCCTTCTGGAATGCCCTGCCAGGTTTATACTGGGGTGTGTGGGAAGGAAAGGAAAGGAGTATGTGCAGTTTCCTTCTCAGTGTGAGGTTTGAAAGTGAGGCTTTGATCTGGGCGTTGAAAACTCTGCTGAGGGTAATGGTGGTGTTTTATTGCCATTGGATGCTTGTTTGTTGTTTGCTGTTGATTTCATGTCTTCCCCCAATTTCTTCAGTCTGGAATTCACAGACTCAGACTTCTGCTGCAGGGAAGACATGGAAATTGTTTTTTCCCTTGTCACAACGTGTTCTCTAATAGTTGCCTCCTTTTCTGCTGTCTTTTCTTCTGCTTTCATATCTTTAATAAGTGTTACCATCTGCTTGGGTGCGGGGTACTACGCATTGTGAACAAGGCCAAGAGTTTCTGAGGGGCTGGAACAGTGTTGTTTACTATTAGACATAATGGAGACCATTGTCTTTGCCTGGGGCAGGTGTGCTGTGGCTGGAACAGACATAGAAATGCAGAACATGTGCTGGGGTTCAGCCATCTACAGTTTTCATAAAAGGAGGTTTGGCTGTTGATCTGTTGGTGTTTACTTGATGTGCAGGGACTCCTTCCTCCTGCCGTTCTCTGGCCCCCAGCATGCTTAACCTTAGAGAGAAAGACTCAACACATTGTGATGCTACTAACTGGTCAAAAGGCACTATCAATTTGAGATGAGATAGGTACATGTCAGATTCAGCATAATTAACTGTAATGACAATCTTGTTAAATGTGTTTATGCCATTGCACTGGTAATAAAGCATGTGTAAATTTACAATTAAGGCATGTCTTTCTTCTATACCTTGGAGACTAGTAACAAACATTAAAAAGTTGTATAGCTGCAGAAGCTGAAGAGAGGTATTTATCACAATAAAAACACTAGGTGATGCATTTCCCAGATTATCTGTCCTTCTTATGCAAATACTCTTTTTGCTGGAAATTTCAGGCTAGGTAATAATTATATTTCTGATCTGAAAGGTGATATTTCACCCCTTGAATTATTGTTTTCATTTTCAAGATGGATGAGAACCATATTGTTAACTACCTCGCATAAAGGTATTTTAAATAGTTCCCGTTTCACATTATGCATCAAGCTGCACTTCCTTTATATTGAGTGCACTGCACATTGCAGATCCACAGAGAAATTTTCAGGGATGCTGTAAGACATTTTCCTACATTGTACATAGATGCTACAGCTCCTGCTACAGTGATGGCTGGAAAGCATCAGCACAAGCAAGATAAAGGTGATTTAAAGTTCGTCCGTGAGTCAGGCAGAGAACTGACAGCCATCTTTAACCAGCCTGACCCTGGGATGACCCTGAGCTCAGCTGGTTGTGAGATAGTTGGGTCTATTATGGGACAAAGGATCATATGTCTGACAGGATGCAGAGAACACATTACAGGATCACAGCTGAGTAGCAGTGCAAGACATAATGTACATTTATTTGACGAACAACACAAGCAAATCTTGCCAAGAAAATTTAATTTCAACTATTTTGTTTATTTCAAGTCAATCTCTTTCTGCTGCCTATTTCAAGAAATTAATATAGCTTTTTCTCTTCTAGGAATGAAATAGATGATCATGCTAGCGAAATTTATAAAGCATGCAGAATGTACACTGATAAATTCTTATAATGGGGTTCCACATTTCTACTGTGTTTCCCTCCCATGTGGGCTCAATCTGCATCTATTCAACATTAAATTTCAAATATCTTTGCCTACAACCACATATAATTTGGTCAAGTGAGGCTGGAAATGTCAGAGCTAGTGGAGCAGTGGCTAGACAGAGACCCATGGGCTTGAAACTGTGTACGGCCTTGTAAGCGAGTAGCTGCACTTATGGGAAAAGTGCCAGGATCCCAAAATTTTGGCATGACAGCCTTCTCAAAAAGGGGGAGAAATACCCAAGTACCTTGATAGACTGAACTTCCTTCACTTCTAGTTTCAGAGATAATACTGTGGCAAGGGATTGGATATCTTCAATCTCAGCACTGGGAAAAGGGCTGACCAAGACACGGTGAGCCTGTATAACCTTGCACATCAAAAACTAGACCAGCTCTAGCCTCTCCACTGCAGAGCTCATCATATGCCGTGGAAGAGAATGGTTGCTGGGCTGAAGATACGGAAGGCAAGGCTGGGTATTGCTGGGGCTTGCCTGGTTGGTTGGTCAGGCATCATCCAACGTGCCCTGACCCTGTTGCTGAGCACACCAGGTCTCTGTTGTGGAGGAAAGGGAGAGTGGGTGTCTCATTGCTAGTGCGTCAAGCAAGAGAGGTGGAGTGATGGGGAAGGAGCTCAGTCCGTCTGTCAAATGACAAGCCTCTTGTCCCCCTGTGAGGGAGGCAGGACCACATCTGCCACAACTCCTGGCAGTGCCGTGCCCGTGTCCCTCTGCTGCCCCAAAGCTGCCATCCGACATCACCAGGCAGGAGGCAAAAGCTTCAATCAGCAGAAGGAAAATTGAGAGTTAACCCCCTGCCCTTCCCGCAACCCCCACCACTGATGTGGAGGGGTGATGAGAGAGGGGGGATGAAGGGCTGCACCACAGGCAAAGCCGAGAGCAGTGCTTTACCTCAGCCAGCTTTCGTGGGGACGGGGGGTTAATCTGCTTCCCAGGCCCTGTTGTCAGTAGCCACACGTCCTATTGCTCCAGGCAGGCTTGGATCTGGCTCGGAGTCCTGTACAAACAGCTCACTCTTTACAGAGCTACTGCGCTGGGTGACCTCTTCTAATGTATTACTGGTTTATATTTGCGCTGATTGCTTCCAAAGGGGAAATGACATGAAGTGAATCAGTGTGACCTCATTAGCGTGGCTCACACTGGTAAATGGATGACCACCATTAGGAAGGCTCTGTTGTGGCAGTGCTTCCATCGTGTTACCTGTGGATAGTATCATCATCTTGCTATAACCTGCTGCAAAGATTTATGCACTATGCTAACTTGCGTGCTGCAGCTGCTTTCTGTCTTATAAATATTGACTTCTGTGCCAAAAACAACAACTTGGTACAACAGGAATTAATCTTCTGCTTGACTGATGCATCTTTACAGACCAGTTTGTCTTTAGAAAATAGAGCTCAAGAGAGTTCTATGATTTAGAAAAATACTTTATAAGTTGATTTAAAATATAGGCTGTGATAAGCAGAGGCATCATTAAAGTGACATGGGGGCCATATTTTGCCTTCTAGATTTTCCTAACTGTGCCATCTGTTTGTCATCTCGACTTGTGTGAAATTTTAAAGAAATTGCCAGACTCTGGGTCCTGAATCTTTTCTGTATGTTGCAGTTTCTCCGATAATTTATCTATCACACTATTCAAATGGTTTTAATTCACTTGATTTTTTTTAATTAAAAAGAAAAAAATTAAATAAAATCTTTAGGCAATCTGATTTACCAGAAGACTTGCAGATGTCCTCCACTGACAGAGGACACGTTTTGTCCTCAGCAATAGCATCAGAGTGCCAGGGGAGCAAAGCACATCTCCCACCTGATGTTAGACACTAGGATGAGGTCACAATATTGCAGAATTCTGGAGCTGACAGTAAATAACAACATACAGAGTCAGGGTTCTAAAAGATTAAAAGACAGGACATCACCTTGTCTTAACCAAGATCCTTCTAGGAAGACTTGTGCACTCTAATGCCTGAACAAAGGTATTTTACTATGCAAAGGAACCATTGAGGATATTTGATCTGAAGATGAACTTCCAGTATTTTGACAATTGCCCTCTGTTGAAGTTCAGGTGTTCACGGCTCCAATTACAGGCATTTTTTGTAAGCCTGTCCATCCTACACATGACAGTGAGAGAAAGTTAGTACTCCCTACTGCGACAGAATTTCTGACTTGATCATGGTCTTATGGATCATGTGAAAATTAGAAAGGTGGTGTGGTTTAGAACAGTGTTGACTCAGATCTGTTATCATGTGTTATGGTGTTATACTGCATAGGCCTGATCTGCTGGACTTGCAGCTGAATTTTTGTTCAGATGGAAACTTCAGTGCTGGTTCTCTAAAAGTTTTCATAAAGCTCATTGCCATGCATCCCTGAATAAGCAGGCTGGCAGCAGTAACTCCACTCCTGGGGTGAAATTTTTATGTCCAAAATGGAGCCAGTCGCTGGGTTTTCTCCGAGTCCCCACCCAGGCAGCTGTTTGGTTTGTGCAGTGTCACAGTGATGCCTTCAGAGACGCTAGCTTATGCTCTCCACACAGAAATACACTTCTAGGTCAGTAAAATTTGTGGTAAAATACCAATAACCACTGTGGGGTGGAGCCATGAATAGAGAGCTGATCTGGCTGAGGCTGTCACTGGTACGAGGTTTGAGAAATCCTAGGCCACAACCTCTCTGAAGGCTGAAGCAATCTGACTGGCCCATTTTAGTTATTCTATGTCAATGGTTATTTTTACTGTAAGTATAAGGTTTATATATCTCAGAAAAAAAAAAGAACAACGAGAAATGCTGCAAGTGCATAACATCAACAAATTAATAGTCTTTCAAAAAGCTTACTTGTTATGTAGTGAAATTAGGGATTTGGGTTTTACATTTGATAAACCAGAAGCTTTTTTCTTTTGTAGCTGATTCCTGTGCTTGCTCAGTGTTTAAAAATTCAAGCAGGTAGATGTTTGCATTGGCTGAGCTGTTTGGCAGTCTCAGAAATGGACTTTTAAAAATTTTCTGATGTGTTATCTGTTGGAGATGGATATGCCCATGCATTTAAAATTATGGTGCTGTGTGTCTTCCAAAGAAGAGTTGTTTTTCCCTTCAGAGGAGACAGCTGGACAAAGAAAACCAACACCGAATTTTAAGCTTCATCCCTGTATGGCTCCCAGTAATGCAAATACCCTCATATGGGAAAAGAGTATTTATTTTGTGGCCAGTCCTCTAAGAAAACAACTGAACTGATTAAAATCACTTTCAATCAATAGGAATTGTAATCAGTAGGAATTTTCATCAATAGGACTTTGGTATTGTTAACTGAGAATTCAATTTCTGTTGTGATTATAAGGTCCACATCTATTTAATTACTTCAGGTGCAACGCTGTTACTAGGAAAACGTTCATTCATAGTAAAAGACATAAAATTGAAGCATTTTAATATATAGTTTCAAATTGTGGCAGTGATTAGTTTACCAAAAAAAAAAAAAATCTTCTGTAACTGACTGATAAACTGTGTATCTAATTATAAATATGGCAAAGCACAGATGGGATCTTCAGTAAATACATGTTTATACTGCACATTAAGGGATTCGTATTAAACAAATGAACATATTTTGAGCTCTAGGAATGATTAATGTATGGAAAGTAACATGAAGCTATAGTTTAGATCTGTTACATTGCAGACTTCAGACTCCTTACTCCTTCGGACTTATGACAGCTTAGTCTTAATTCCAAAGTCAAACCTATAAAGCGAAGGGTCTTTAGTTCTTTTTTCAACACCTTCCACAAATGGGATGCTGATCAACAGCAGAGTAGTAATTGCTACTGATTTGATTTACTGATTTGATTGTCTGGGTTTACCGAAAGCAAACCCAGACAGTGGCACTTGGGCAGCACTCTGGATCTGTGGTGTAGGGCTCATCAGCAGGAGCTGTGACTGAAGGCTCAGAACTGGCCAAGATCATGTGAATCTTCACCTCATCTACAAAAGTTGCCTGCTCTGTCGGTGTAGCTGTCTGTGCTCCTGAGGACTGGGTTGCCCTGACACTTTTTGTTATTTCAGGAAATTATGATTTTGTTACACACTGGGCTCAATGATATCTTTGTTTCTGAGAAGGCGAAGGTTTTGTGGAAAGGGTTTCCTCCCTTATCCAACTTTAATCTTGAGATCTTAATCAAACAAGCAGATCAGAGTCAGTGATATATGGACAATGTTCTGTGTTTTCATGGCTCTCTTTAGGCATAGTCCACTAATATTTCAATCTCTGACAGCATTGGTAGTTTTTGGTGTGTGTGCTACTTGGTATTACTGATTTGCTTAGGCTCTGATGTTGCATGCACTTGTGATTCTGTCCCAGAGGTACGAAGCCAAGCACAGGCATTTGCCTGGATTTCTGGATCAAAGAAAAGCCATGAACAAGTATCCTGTTGCTTCGGTCACAGCTGAGTCCTTAGGTGGCAGCTGAGCCCTTAGGTGGCAGCTGAGCCCAGCTCTGTGCCAGTACAACTGCAAGAGCAAAAGACTTCAGACTGACACTGTCTGCACAAGGTGTGCAACTCCCAAGTTGCCTGAAAAACCCCCTTGGACTAGGAGGTGTCCATCAGAGGGGATGAGGTGAGCATTTCTGTGTTGGAGGTTCAGTACAGTCATTCATTCACATTAGGAGAGGAAGGAGAGATCTTTCCTATTCCCATGTCTCCCTCCTTACATTCCTTCTGCTGTGTTAAGGTGAACTGGAGTGAGACTGCTAGCAGAAAGCCAGCAAAAAGTGAGTGGAAGACCTAGCCTTGAGCCTCATTCATGTTGCTCTGAAAAGATTGAAATTTGTTTTAACTGGAGGCCACGGCAGGGGGAGAGGCAAGAACAGCATTTCTCCAGGTGTCAGGGAAGTCACTCTTGGCATGAATTTTTTCTTCCCCCTCAATTTCAAGTACTTGTAAATTTCTCCCAAGCTTCTCTAGGGCTGACAGCTTTGATGCTTGATCTCAGCTCATGAAAGACCTTTTTTTCCTGCTGAAATTTTGAGAAAAATTCTTTGATCAAACTTGAAATCACAGAAAAGCGAGACAGTGAACCTTCTCACTGACTACAACTTAAAAACAAACAAGCAAACAAACAGAAGTACCCCAGAGAAAATGATATCTAATTTCGACATCTGAAGGTTCTTTTGTCAAGGTTAATGTCCTAGCCTAGATGTACAAAATTCAAGAAATGCCATGCACAGAAGAATCCTATGAAAAATCTCAAGTTCGTAAAACAGTGTTGAGAAACAATTTCTAAGTGTGCATGGCAAAAGTATTCCTTTGAGAAACACGAACAAAGGAAAACCCTGTAGCGTGACAACCTGGGAACTGGAGAAGCACTGTCTGTTCAATGTGGCTGAATGCAACACTGGGACCAGAATGCTGTGGGGGAATTGGAAATGCCTTCAGATGGACACATCTCAGCCTAGTGAGGACTTGCTCATCCCATGTAACTGATGGCCTTTTTGGAAACCAGATCGAGCACTGAATTTTAATAACTGCCTTATGCACTCAAAATGATCCAAGTAATGCATTTGCTACTAGTGTTTGTTGCATCTAAGCAGTAAGTTCGTGGCAAATATCCTACTGTTACATTTAATATTTATTTTAAAATATCGTGATAATGGCCTTAAAATCAGTTTAAATCTTCTAACAATTTAAAGTGATGGTCAAATGAGGAGATGGCAGGGGTATATCTCGATTACCAATATGGATCCATAGACACCGATGGATTTGGGCTTTGCACTGGTAATCACCTCTCTCTGATCCAGTAGTAGGTGTGGATGCTTGCTTAACTGGACTATGGGATGTCCAAGCACATAGAGGTGCTGTTAGCCACAACATTCCCTTGTGTGTTATTGGCTGCAGGAATTCAGTGAGCTTTAACGTTTTTTATCTGATGGGTCATCTAGACCTGGGCAGACATTATATGGATATGCAGATTTTATTTGAAATTCAAGTACTTGTCCTTCATAAATCACCACGTTGATTTTGTGTTTTTTTAAGCTATGAGGTGCTAAGCATAGTCTGATGGCCTGACTTAATACGATGCCAAATAAAAGCCGGTAAAAGAGCTGATGCCGTGAAATAACACCAGCAGGAATATGTAATGAAAGCAAAGTAATAGTGTTTACAAAATCAAGGCTTATCATGCTGTGTAAAGCAAGGCTCTTATTTCAGCTGTATTCAAATCTGGGCTCTTCTCACTGGCTTTGTCCTAATAAAGAAAACACATCTCATACTGGCAAATAGAGCAATCCCTATTGAGAATAAAATGCCCGTTGTTGTCATAATGGATCTCCATTGACACATTTAACAGCTTGAATGTATACGTTTCAGACACTATAACTTACACTAATTAATCTTTATTACATCGTTAGTGCCTTGTAAAAAAGAACAAACCAACAAGCAGAACCTCTGCAAGAACGTGTCATTGACATTAAAGGATAAGCCTGCCTGATGTTACTAAAGTTAAACTTTGTTTTGAAACAGAGATGCTCTAAGAACCTTATGCAGTGGGTGGATAAACCCAGCCAAATGAAATGCTGTCCTCCATCACTTTAGAACATAAATGCAACATATTCTTATCTGATGATGAGTTACGGGTTTCTGTGTTTAGAATTCAGAGGATTACTAAAGAGATTATCTGATCTGTCAATCAAACTGATATCTTGATGACTTGGAATACTGCAACAGATTTAGCAAAGTGTCTTTGCTCTAATGCTCATTCTGGATGTCACGGTTAACCAACATCTTAATCACATACAATGAATAATCTCTCCAATGGCTTATTATACTAATACAAGTCTCAGGAGTGACATATAAGCATAGTACATAGCTGTGAGTCACTTAAAACTTCAGGGCCCCACAGAAGGACTGCTATAATAAAGAATTCAGTAAGCCTTACCCAGACTGAGTCGAATGACTTTGATTATGACATGCTTTGGAAATTAAGCACCCTTCAGCCAGTCCAGGGGACTCAGACGACCATAGAGGAAATCCAGGTACAGCAAGCACATGGCCAAATACTCGGCCACAGAAACTAGATAACTGAAATTGAAATAATCTGCTCATATCTACTGCTGCTAGTATACTGATACACGTGGTGAAGAGAAAAAGCCACAGCATAGTCAGCTGAAAGAAATTTTTCTCATTAACTACTGGCCTGCATCCAGGTGTCTAGTAGGACCTGGAGGCTTTGCAATGCCCTATTGGCCTCTAGGCTAATAAGACTAATGAATTGGCAAGCTCACTTGTCTTTACTTCACCCTCTCTGCTTTCCTGGATCAACTTTTTGTTCTCATCCCTCCATCTGTCTGCTATCTCACATAGGAGGAGGGACATTTTAATGAGGAAAAGAGGATTTCCCAGGTAGTGATGGACACATATCTGCATGCTACCTGAGCACTGATGGTGTGGAATAAAAGGTATTTTGCACTCACAGCTGTGGTGTAAGATTGTTTGAGAAAAGGGCTGAGGGGGGAGAGAGAGGAGGCACAGACACATAACAATGCCATGCACAAGAGAAGGGGTGTACAGACACTCTCTGAAATCCAGTGGAAAAAACCCTATTAAGTGGGAACAGTTGCGGCACAGCACTTCTTGATTTACCTGCCTTAGACTTGTCAAGCATGTTATCTGTGCTATTTAGGCAGCCCTGGGTATAACTGCTGAATGATCTAACATGATTTAAACATGAAAGCTTATCCTGGCTGCAGCTGACAGGGCTGACTTCTCTCCATCACAGCCTAATATGGAATTGCAGCAGAATAGTGACAGTGGGCTATCACTGCCCCCTCTGCAGAGGAAGGGAATATTGCTAACGTAGCTGGATCCCTTAAAACAGGGCATTGCTGAAGGAAGTTGGTTTCACCGAAAATTCTTACAGAAAAGAGCTACATCTATAAGCTTTTGTCATTACAGAAGCCCAGGGATTATTTTCAAAGAGATGCTCTAAAATGGCTGAGTGCTTATTCTCACAATCATGCAGACTCATCTGAGCTGTGCGGTGCACCCTCATCTAAAATGCAGATTCCTAAAAATCAATGCAATTAATTCTCTCTCTGGGCAGTGAAAACAAATAAAAGAGTTGTGGTGGTTAATATATATGACACATTCCTCTGATTTGTATTGGGCATGTTTTCTAGGATGTTCTGCCATAGCTAAACACAGACAGTACAAAAAGAACCAGATTCTCAAGTGGTGCAAACTGATATGGTGCCCCAAACTCATCGCTAGGCTAGCTGATGGGAGATCAAGCATTTCTTTCAAGAAGATCTAGGAAAAAAGCTCAAAGGATGAACAAATATGAATTCCTGTAGCTGCATTTTCTTTATCCGGCTCTATTTATAGCCGTTTTCTGTAGAAGTTCTTGTGTCCCTGTTTCTAGATGCAACTATCCACATGAAGTACATTTGAGTATTTGCTTCAGGATTGCTCACATGCTTATACCAGTAGGAAATGGAAACCATCTGAAATGACCAGCTACAACATAGCTGCATGGCCTAATGTGAGAATAGTCATAGCCAGGCAATGGAAAAGTTGATCAGTGATCAGATGATTAAGATTTAGAAGGAAATATGGTCAAAATGAAGAAAATTATTCACACTTAGCATTAAATTAAAGTTTTGGTGCGTTGTTACAGGGTATCTTAATGTTTGTCTAGTTGAACTGTAGCCAGCTGTGCCTGGTACGTGTAACAGGTCCTCTATAACTAAGACAGAAAGCAATGATCTGCAAATTCTAACTGCGCCCTATAGCAGTTATGACTTGAATGTGAGGAATAGATGAGAGTGCTACAAAGTTTCTTTTACCTCATTGATGCACCCCTGGCATAGGACCCTGACTTGTAAAAGCTGCATGATCCTAATGGTGGGGTGGGCCACTTTGATTTACCATTTGCACATCAAGACAGATCTTTTCCTGCCATGGCGTCATTGATTTCCGCATGGCAATAGACACTCTTCAACTGGAGAGGTAAAAAATCCCCCATGTTTCTTACTTTGGACTCAATAACATCAAATGAACAAATTGACCTTGCATAGATATTACCCAAAATGATGTGCATGCCGTGTTGTTCCCAGTTCAAAGAAACAGCACACTGCTTTAAAAATAAAATGGTAGAAATTGGTAATTTAACGGCATGTAGCAAGCAGTTTTCAGCTTTCCCTGCTGTGAACCAAGTCCATGCCTCTCTGTCTTAATCAGAATTTTATTTAAATAAGTTTCATTGTGCCACAAGAAACAAAACTGTCAACTCATTCTCTTGCAGTGAGCCGTGTTGTCTGCAGGGCCAGCTCAAAGCTTTCAGCAGTGTTAGCAGGATTGAATTTTGCAGTCCCAAGGTTGGAGGACTGGGCTCGTCCTGCTGCTGGATGGGGAAGGACGAAAGAAGGGCTGGAATGGAGGCGAGTCCTGGAGAGCAAGGCTTGCTACTCCTGTGCCACTGGGGCGGGACATCTGCCACATCCCCTTACTTGACTTTCCAGGGCTCTGCTGGTAGGTAATGCAAAAGCTATCTTGCCCGTTTCTATCAGTCATCTGCTCGAGGTTACTGCTGACTTCGCCAGCGGCAGTGCCAGCTGTGGTTATTAGCTTGTCACGTTGAATGCTCTGTGGAAGGCAGAGCAAATACTGGGGCCACTGAGCCACAGTGGGAGAGAGATTTCGATTGGCAATGCGCCTGTAAAACTGCCTTTCCCCCAGTGAAAGTCTGGCTGTTCTTGTTTACTACTTTATGCAGGTATTATTTCCATCTCCCACGGAACTGCAATGAGATGTGTGTCTTGCCTTTGAACTCAAAGATCAGGATGAATTCTCCCCTTGACTTTGGTTGGGCAGGGTGAAAGGGAGAGAGGCAACATTAAATTGATCCTGGATGTAATTTAGATTTACTGAGAAATATTAAACCCCGTGTCTGTCCTGCCTTCTCACCAATCAGCATTCCTACTGCACCAGTTCCAGCCCTGCCCCCCTCATCTCTGCTTACCTGTAGAGTTCCTTCTTGGAGGGAACTCTCTATTGTCCATTGTGCACCATAAATGGTGTCACCTCAAGGACGCAAAGAGATGGAATTCAGTGAGTTACCTAATTTACTCCAACTTGAGGAACACGGGATCATGTAGTCTTCTATTGGTTGTAACTCCTGCAACGTGCTGTTTTCAGGCATCAGGAACAAAAACTTTTCTTGGTCCTGAATTGGTTGAAGAAGCTTTATTAGGATAGGACTACATTGGCTTAACAAAGAAGATGGCCTAATCTTAAATCTAATTATAGATTCCTACCTGAAATAGAGAAACTGCAGTAACTTTGAAGGCAGATGTTTCTGTGTTACCAGTTAGGGGCAACACGATATCCTTGGGGTCAACCCAGCCTACATGTACAGGTGCTTCTGGGGCATACCCCCCGGGAGATGTTTTGAGTGTTTCAGCTCAGCCTCTGGGCTCCAGCTATCCTATCAGCCCTGCCTGGAGTGATTAGGGCAAGAGAGATGAGTCAAGGTTGGTCTTGCACGTGGATCCTTCTTATCACTGATACCACTTGCAACCAGCACAGGCAAGATACAGGCTGCCTACCCTTTGTCTTGCAAGGGGCTGGTTGTGTCTTAGGAGCAAGCTGGGGGTCCCAACAGTTTTTGGAGCACCATCTCTGGGATTGCTGCTGCTCTGGAGACAGTCCATGAACATTTCTCCTGCTCATAAGGTATCCTGTGATGAATATTTGAAACACTTAGTTATGGCCTTAAATACTTGGGTTAAAGCAGTAATTGTAGCTAATCACTGAAGGGAATAATGAGACGCTTCTTGATATCAGATGACCTTACCACAGTAATACCTGTCTTGTCACGTTTTATTGTCTAGTGACATGATGAAGGTTTGGAAGATAATTGAATAGCAGGCATTCACGAGTGCAGCAGTGATTAAAGGAGCAAATAGCCTAACAAGCATGGTCAGGTACTGCATGTGTTTCAGCTGTTCATTTTGCTGAAGGCCAGCAATTTATCCTATGCCCAGTGGCTACTGACTCTCTTCAGGCCAGGTACATGCAATAAAAGTGGAATGTTAATTGGGGCAGAATGCAAGGCCTTAAAGGGACAGTGTTCTAGCAGGTAAAGGTGATACCTTATTCCAAGTTTCTCTATTTGCTCTTAAATTTTAATTCAAACCATGGTCATTGAAATGCTTATGGGAAGGAATTAATAAAAGAGGTAGCACGTTTTGACCCATATTGCGCATCCTCATTTCAAAGTGAAATCCATGGTTCATTTTTTCCTGCAGACGAGAAGATATAGCAAAAGTTTTCAAGTAACGCAAGTAACAGTATATGAGAGAGGCACTGTACTAATAAATGTGGAAAAATGTCAGTGTTGTGGGACTATTGACAGGTCTGACATAAAATTCAGTTTCTCCTACATCATTCCATCTAAACAGAATTGATGGGAGATTAGACTCCCAGGGTCTATGACTGCAGGTATATCACTCACTAAACAGTTTCCCAGCTATGCAGTTAAGGGATAAGGGCCAGTGTTATGCTTATAAGTAGAAGCCTGTCAATACTTTTTGTACAGCTGGATAGCTGTCTTGCTGCTTGCAGGATTACTGACTCACTGTGGAAATAGTTATAATCTGCTCCCCACACGGTCCAAGCTTTATAACAGATGTAGGGATTCTTGAAACTTGGGAACAGCTTGAGAAAGAACTCCTCAGGAGATAGTTTAAATGTTAAGTGTCCAGGCTCAGTTTCATAAAGGGTTTTAAGGTTTAGCCCTCCAGAGACTAAATTCCCACTAAGACCAGAGGGAAGTACTCCTGTAGGTTTTAGTTTTTCAGGTATCATGGTGAATTTGACCTCTAGCATCTATAAAGCCTCCTGTTGAGTGGCATAAAATGTTTCCGCTCTCCAGAGATTAGGCATATTGGTTAGCTGCACTAATCCCCATCTGTCATGGAAAAAGAAAAGAAAAAAGAAGAAAAAAAAAACCAAGAGAGAAAAAAATCTAACTGAGATCCATAGCTGGAAAGCAACTGTCTCTCCCATACTATACTGACTTGCTGGCTTGCTGGACCGTCAAACCAAGCTATGCTTGGAGGTTTGCCACATCTTCTGTTTTCTCATGAATGGGACACTGACAGCAGTTGAGATCCTCATATTGCCCAAGCTCTCCTGACATGAGAACTGTGCAGTGATTACAGATGAAGGGTGTTGGTTACATCTGTTTCAGGGCTGCTCCACTCTCTCTGCTAACAAGCTGAACTGCCTCAGGCCAGTTCCCTGTTGTTTGTGGCACTCCTACCTTTTCTCACACTTGCTCGTGAGTCAACGCACTGATATTTGTTCTGTGTGGAGCTTGGCTGCCAAGCGTGTTCTTATCAGCTCATGTCACCAGCTGCATCAGCTGGACAGCAGGCTAGAAGGGGGAGATACGCTTGTGGTGCACTTTGAACGCTATTAAATGCACAAAGGCTTAGGAGATTTTAGCTTTGCAGTTTTAAAGATCACATATCTTGTAAAGGTATAATGATTCATTCTTAAGGAATTTTCAACGCATTTACTCTTTGAAGAACTGGGTATATTCTATCCTGTGGAAGAGCTGTATCACATTTTAACAGTTTTTGCTTAGATTTTTAGACTGTCTTGGACATGATAGGTTTATATTTTCACTCAAATGCCACAGATTTCTCATACATAACCCCCTTTTAAAATTCAAATCAATAAAGAGGGATCAAAAGTCTACATTCCCAGTCTTATTGAATGAGGCCTTGGACCAAAACCAGAACAATAAGTGAATGCCATTTAGAAAAAAATGAGAGCAGAAATAACATGTGAAAATATGGAGAAAAACTCATTTATGGAACATAGTCATAAGCATCTTGACTTATGTGATCCACTTTATCTTTTTAGATAATTTTTTTTTTTAATTTCAGAGAAGACAAAGTTTCATCTTATGTCGCAGTGCAAAGGAGATGTGAGCCTGGGGAGGAGGATGCTGAGCTGCTGGGATCTTTGCTTCTCATAAGTGGCCAATCTTGGGGCTCTAGTAAGGTTTTGATATTTTCTCAGCTCCTTTCTGCCTCCTCTTGCTGTGTTTGGATAGCACCTCCTGCAGAGAGGGGGAAGCATGCTAGTCAAGGAGGTGGGCACATGCCTCATGTGGCCTCAGTTCCTCAGAGTACATTGTCCTTGTGGGCCATTTGTCACCTAGCCTTACATTTGGGATAAAAGAAACGGGCCTTTCAAGTGAACTTTCCCATCTTTTCGACTCTCACTTTATTCCCAGCCATCACAGCCAGGCAATATTAAGTTCTACAGTCCAGAACGCAGTCTTCAGCAATCTCTGGTTTGACCTGGCAGGGCCAGGGTATCTCAGTTGGGTCTTAATTTTAAATTTTGGGACCTCACTAGGTTCCACCTTATTTTATCCTTGTTTTCTTCTGCATGGGATTAGAGTGCCTCTGCTGTCAAAATTACTAATAGACCCCTGAGGCAGAAAATGTTTCTTCTGTAATGATACGTACTGTGCTACCTCACATCTGGAGTGCTGCAGGGCCACTATTTTGGCTACCTCTCACTTTGCTGGGGAGTGAGATGGAAAAATGACTGTCTTTCCTGGTATACCTTTAACATACTTTAGTTCAGTTTACATTAAATACTCAGGAGTGAGGACAGAATGACAGCTACTGTACTGTGTGAGCTGCCCAAAGGTAGACTCTGTTAATACAGAAGTTAGACAGTGTGACAGATAGATGGGAGATAAGCAAAAGGCTATTATCCCAAGGTAAAGTTATTTCAACACACTGCCAATAACCCCTACTTATAATTTGGATGAGAAGTGGGAGAGGCATGACTTCAGCTGAGATCCTTTGACTGCCATCTACACCTTTCAGTGAGGCTCTGACACTTTATCAAAGAAAGGGGGAAAAAAAAGAAGGATCAGTCTTTATATTCTGGGCAGATGTCCAATAAGAAACTCCAGCAGAAGATTAAAGTCTTTAACATGAAAGGGAGATCTAGTGCAATGTGTAATATCCAGCAGTTCTAAAAATAAGCATGTTTGTCAAGTCTGCAACAATCAGGCTGATTGCTAGCCTTGACAGCATGACATACAGCTCACAATCTGGCACAGGGGAAAAATGTTATTCAAATATCTTCACAGACAAGCTGGCCTTTGCATTTACAGGAGAGAGACTGCACAACAGCTCTGGCCCAGCATGCCCAGAGTCTCTCTCCAGCTGTGACACCCCATTCCTGAGGAGCTCAGGAGGAGCTGGAAGGCAGTTTCTGAGGAAGACTCAACGAAAACAGCTGCCTGATGATACAGGTCTGACCAGACCCTTCTAATTGTTGTTAGAGAGGAAGTCATTGGCACGTTTTCTGGAGTGCCACATGTTGGTGGCTAAGCTGTTCAGGCCGCCATCAGGTGAAGGGGAAAGATAAGCCAAGAGAGGTGATGCCTTTTCAGCACCCAGTGTCTGAGCAGAGGGTAGGACCATCCTCCACCCCAAAGCACAGGACAGGTAACTGGCCAGAGAAAGGGCTGTACACAGCAAATGACTACTTGTGTGCTGATTGATTTCACAGTGTACTACCTTTTGAAGGCCAAGTTCTCCCCTGGGAGTAGGAAAGGAGCACTACACCAGATCCAACAATGGGGGTGGATTTTGGGAGTGGAAAAGACATGTAACTTGACCGTAGCTATAAAGGAAGCTGAAGTTCAGAGTAGGATTCACATATGGAATTGCTATCTTCCCACTTCTAAGCATGCTGAAGGAGCATTAAATAAATGTTCAGGATACGGACAAACTACTAGTCCATGCTCAGAAAGCTTCCTGATTATTTATGGCCAGAAATCTGAACAGTGGCACACAGAGGAATTCAATTTGCTTCCTGGGAAGGAACTGCTGTCTTTGGGCTCCAAGTGGTACCTCTGTAGCAGTGCTCTGCTCCTGGGCCGACCCCTGCTTCTCTGGGGGAGGCATTAATGCTCAGGCAGCCCTCTTGCAGGGACTGAGCTCCACTCAGAACTGAGCTGGGACCAAGAGCAAACTATATAGCCCTAATAAAGAAGTCCCCAGACAGCAAGCATTTGTTCTTTCTAAGAAGCATGATCAACCTGGTTTTCTCTTGAAGGAAAAAAGGTTTTAAAATTAATTTCAGCTTTCAGCTCTTCCTAACCAGGAATGTAATAGGACACTCAGTGCTTTCTGTGAGTCTGGGACCTGCAGTGAAGTCTCTGGGTATGAAACCCTAACTCCGGGTTCCTTGTCTTTCCTAGCTAGCCCTACTCATCACTCCATGATTCTGATCCCCTTCGAGGTGTGGGATTTCTTTTACTTATTTTTACTGTCCAGTAAGCCAAACACTAAAATCTAAATGTGAACATTTTGTTAACCTTGCTATGCCCTGTCACAGGCCAAAAGAACAGCCACATGAATTACATCGCTAATGTTCTTCAGAACCTCATTAAAACCCAGGACAGCTGAATGCAGATGCTCACAAGACCAGAACTGCAGGCATTTGCAACCCTTCACATTAACAAAATTCCAGAGCACTTTATTAAAACATTGCAACTCCACCCACTACCCAACACACCTCTGGGGTCTGTGAGCCTGAGGAAAGAAAGCATCAGGCAACAGAACTATTTCTGGTTCTGGCAGGCATCCTCTGTTCCCAGATGAAGTCTTTGATTGCCGTAGCTTTTTTTCTTCTTTTAAATGCAGAACTTATGACTTCATACTTTCTTCCTGGGGCTAAGTAGCGCTGGTTCATACCCGTTACTGCACATCACCTTCTAGAGTAAATAACTTCTCATGCTCTATTCCTGTGAAAAAAAAATACAAGCTCCTGACTCCTGTCATGTGGGATAGGCCCCGTTTTTATGGCAATTCACTATTTTTCAAAAAATACAAACATTTTTTGGGAAATACAGCCACAAATATCTGGCTTAGTGTCTCACAGCTTGTTCCCAGGGCTGGACTGCATGGGGAACACCCAGTTTCTCTTGCCAGAGGTCGAACCAGAGTTCATTGCTTCTTAACTGTTCCTATGCCAGTCCACAAGGCTGTTATCCATGCTGTTGAGAGCCTACTGCATCTCTGAGGGATCCTAAGGGAATTGTTCTATCCTTGCTGTAGACATTGGATATACTGGGTCCATTAAATGGTTTGAAATAGTTCAGAAAGTTTAAGTAATGAGAAATGACCTTCTGGCAGTGTTTTGAGGGAGGACTGGGAAAGTGTCCCCATACACAAACATGTCCAAAATGTTGCTGTTTTCTGGGAAAGCCTTGTCCAATTTATCTTTGTAAGGTAAGCAATTAGTTAAATACTATAATTTATGTGCTTACTCACCCATAAGTGTGAATTGCAATTCCTTGCCTCCTTGACCCCAAAAAGATATGTCTGGGCTTAATGACTCTAATTCAGCCGGTATTTTACCCACAGACACTGCTGGCGGCATCAGCATTTCTTGCATGGCAGGGTAAGGGCTCATCACCCCAGGAAAGCAAATCCAAACCCATGCCCAGGAACAGATCCAGCACTGCTCTAGCCATGCTCCAGGAACCCACGTCTGAGCACCCAACAACCTGAGCACTGCTGATTGAATCCACCATCAGCAACGTGATTTTCGAGATCCCAGCTCTTACCCTGGGCTCATTAGGAGGACTGGCATGCAAAGCTTTCAGGAGGGAAAGAAAGATCCTGTTTTCTGCCAGTTTCAACGCTGTTGTGTGAGATGTAGGAGGCAGCAAAGCATGTCCAGAAATCAGCTAAGCTGGAAGAACAGCCAACTCTTTCGCGAGCGAGGTTGCCACTTTCAGCTGAGCAAAGGCACTAATGTTTCCTGAATGCATTATTTCTGACATTTAAAAATGTCTGGCTTTAAAAAAGTTCAGTAGAACTTGGCTCTATGACTGTTGGTATGAACTTTGTTATTGATTTCAGCAGAACTAGAATTTTATACAGACCCACAAATCATCTATAAAAATCCACGTATTTAAGCTTAGCCCCAAAAGTTTTTAGATTCAGGTTTATGATAGAGGATGGAAGACCACACTGCCAGTTTAAGTTGAGTCAGATGCTGAAAGCTCTTTTACATTTAAGACATGATACTTGGGAATAGGATGACAGCCCGTACCATTTCACTCTTTAGTAGCACATAATAGAGAAAGTGCCACCTGTTATAAAAGCTGTCAACGCTCTCTTTGGTGGAAGGGTGATAGAACAATGAAAAACGCTTTTTCGATCCAGTCAGGATTTATGATTACATGCTGCTGAGCACATTTTGGGGTTTAACTGTAAGAAAACATACAAACACGAATGCATCTGTCAACATCACTGACCTTTGCCCCTAAGCTGGCAAATTTATTCCTTCCTTTGCCTCTGCCTATTTTGCTTGCAAATATTTTATTCCACATGTCCTAACAAAGTTTCTTCTTCCATAGCATTTCTTTTGATCACCTCTTTCATGCACCCCATTCCTGATTTACCCCAAATCTACATGAAACAAAATGTGCCCAAACTCACCACGATGAAGTCAGATATTTTTTTCCCCAGTTATTCCTTTCCTCCCCTGTTGCTTAAGATTAGGAGAACCAGTTTCCAACCAAGCTGTGTGGGCAGGAGACCTGGTAGGGAATGGAGGCCACTTCTTTTTGCAGAAGTGCCTAGGAGGAGCATGCTCTGTTTAAACAGGCCTTCTTGCTATCACAAAAAGGAATCATATGACTGGCTTCTGTTATTCTGCACTGCCTCAGCTTAGGGAGAGTATTTTTTCTCTCTCACTCATAAATAAATTTTGCAAGTCCCCTGAAGGCTTTGGGTGAGTTGTGCCAGATGAACTTTGTTTGTTAGGGTACTTGGCACAATTTCCATAGAACACCTGTTTTGTTATGACAACATTTCACCAATGTGCAACCAATTCACCGTAGTCATCCAGAGCCTGAGGACTTCACTCTTTGCTTAAGGTTTGTTTCTGTTTGTTTAAATAAGCATTTAAGGCAAAGCAAAATGGAAATTGCAGCATTTGATCAGGTTCTGGCAAGTAGCTCAGGGAGTTGTTGGGCAAACCAAGGAGAAGACTGCAGAGGTTCATTTCTGCCCCATCACTGTCATGCTTGGAGAAATAAGGATGGTGAAAATGAAGGTGACAGAAGAAATTACTGCTCAGGGACTTCGAAGCAGGTGAGCTCCTAGGGTTATCTAGGCTCTCCCCAATGTCCTTAGCTGTCCCTATGATTGCAGGAATTGAGCAAACAAGGTCCATCTTGGGACTCAAGATGGAGCTCATGCCAGCTTATCGATGTCTCTCTTGTATTAGGTGATCCAGCATGGAACTTCACATGTCTGGGATGAAGACAGAAAACCACCAGAAACAATAATACCACCCGCACTGGGTTTTATTTGGTGCCTAATCACAGGCACAGGGAAGTTTTGCCTCACTTTCAGCTTTGTGAAAATGTCGCAAAATAAAACTTTAAAGCAGATTATATTTGTTACTAACTTTCGGATTTTAGACATACTAGATTTTAAACAGAGTTAGGAAGTACATATATGTAGTATCAAAACACTTAAACCAGATAGAGTACCACTGCTATTTCATAACATTTTCTTTTATATTAGTTGGGTTTGCAATTTATAGGCCTACAAGATCTACCTTTTAAAAAAAGTTCAGAATACAAAAGCTTCAAAGTTATTTTCAAGATTTATTTTTTAAAAAAATGGTTGAATCACTATGGAAAACTCTATCAAAATGCCAGATTTCAGCATGTAGTTATTTTTCCCTTATAAAAAATTGCTTACATTAGAAGATGAGTCAATTAAAAAGTTTATGAAGCTAGAGCAGTTGTTATATTAATGTTGAATTTTCTAAGGGGTGAATTCTTATTTGATAGAAAGTGGCAGGCCAACATGCCACCAGCTGCAGCTGACAATCTCATTCTGAATACAGTCTCCTAACTTGAAAGAGTGTAAATGCATTCAAAAAAACAATTAGAAAAAAAGTCATGCACAAAAGACCATCAAGAACAATTCAATAAAAAATATGTAGGTTCTTAAGATGTCCTTATAGCACGGCTTTCTAGGTACTAAGAGGTTTTACTGAACAAAAATATCCTTGTCCTGTTCTGATAATATTCTCTAATCATGAAGTGCCAGACGCTGAGCAAGCCTGGACTGATCTGTGTGGATCCTTGGTCTGGCAGAGTTCTGTCACTCTGATTTTATTTTACTTCTTCCAAACTAAGAACACGCTAGCTGTCGTCAGTCACACAGTTCTCCTTTATATAGTAGGGACTACTGTACTTCTCAGATTTTCCAATGAAGACACGTTTAACTTTATCTACATATATTTTGTGAAATATGTGTACTGCAAAATATTGCTGTGCTTAATTTCTGTAAAATATCAATTTAAGACACCCCAACTGACTTCAGTCACTGAGAAAAATGCATTTAAAATGTCTATGCTCTGACTTGTTTTTGCACAAGAAATCACATGCCACAGATGCACATTTTGTTTTCAGCTACAAATTTCAGACTTTTTTCCTCCCTGCGAGGCATACTGAGCTACCACTGCTGAGTGGTGCAGAGGATTTAGCAGGCACAGTTAGAAAAGAACCCCCTGGAAATCCCATCAGTGTGTCAAGACTGATGTTATTGATGTATACGGGGAGACTTCTCATTCCAACCCCTGCTGCTCCTTTAGAAACCCAGAGGATTGTTAACATGGTTAGAGAGAGTTCATGAACTCTGCTCTGTATGAATGCAAAGTATCTGGAACATTGATATGGAAGTGAAGACTCTCTTGCCTTTGTTTCTATTGATGTTCCTTTACATAATATTTTAATGATTAAGAACCAGATTTAGCCCTCTGGTATGCCTACTGATTCCTCTGAAGTCACCTGATTGTTACCAAACACAGAATTTAGTCCTGGATTTTGTAAAAATGAAGCGATAAAATTCTCACCCCTTTGAACTTCATAGAACTTTCAAATAAAACCACGTCCTTTGGCTACTGCCATCTATTGTCGATTCTACTAGAAAGAAAAAGAGGAAAGGAGGCTTAGAAGACGCAGTACAACCCTGTGGGTGTGACTTTTGTGCTGGAGGCATAAGTACAGGGTAAGTTTCTTGCAGGGCATTTTTACCAGTGTTACGCAGTCCACCAGGCTGGTGAAAGGTGATCATGAGCTATATAACATGAAGCATGGAATTAATTACAGCAGCAGTTCATTAATTTACACACCTAAGCCTCACTCAAGAAAACTTAAGGTTTTTGCTGGGCTTAAGTGTAGCTCCTTCCTGGATGCCAGTCTGCCACCAGCTGCCTCCACTGCCTTCCCTCTCTCTCCTGCAGAGGGTCAGAAGATCTTGTTAGACTGGGTCCCATTCTTCACCCGTGAAGAGCTTTCACATCATGAGCCAGCACCAAGTACTGCCTGAGAGCTTCTGGAAGGGAGGAAGTTCTATGCTAGAGCCTCACAGAAACTTCTTGAACTACCTGTTAATCAATTTGCAAGCATAGCTGAGATGCCCCCCCATCATTTTTTTTTAATATAGCTTTCTCTTTTTGACAGCTTGGACTCTTTTATATTCAGTGGGTCAAATTCTAAGGAGTATAAAATTGATTTAGCTTGCATACAAAAGGTCATCTTCCACTGTGCTCTGAATTTCAATTTCTTGGTACTTCGGAGTTACAGGATGAGTTATGAAATGTACAATAGCTACTAAATAATTTTAAACACCTTTTAGCTATAACTAATACAATATTTACAGCTAGCATGCAATTAGGAAAACTGGTTGACACAGCTCTAGGCTGGTAGGTCACTTTGGGAGAGTAAATATATGCTGCATCAGGAGCCTATTTTTTACCAGAAGTCTGTTCACAGTAATAGCTGGGGCAGTCACTTAATTTTCACAGCTATCATACTGATTAACCTATGAAAGATGATGAGATGGAGCTCGGACATGTAGAAAAGAGGCATTCTTGATTGTCCTCTCTGCCATACCTTCTCACTTTGCTGGCTTGCTTCACGTGTTAGGTATGGGGAAGTTTAAATAAAAGGTTTTAGCCTGTAACAAAATACAGTGATTTTAGATTTGATGGTTGGTAAACATGGTATTCAATGTAACCCGATACCACATTTTCTCTGTAGTAAAGAAAATAAGTAAGAGATTTATTGACAGTGGTTTATGGACAGAGTAATTTGTTCAAACCAAATGCTAAAACAACAAGAAGCCTTCTGCTGCTGCCACATTGAAGCCACAAGCAAACAGCTCTTACCTTGGAACTGAAGTCTAACTAAACACACTGCCTCTCTGCATGTAGAGAGCATGCGGCCAGAAGAATGCTGAGCAATTTTGCCAATTCTGCTTATCTTTGCCTAATGATAGCCACAACTCTTTTATGTTTTTATTCTTCTTTGCAGTAGACATGTATCCAATGGCACATTCTCTTGAAGTGTAAACTTCAACAGAAATAAAACACATTTCAACCAGCTACATTTTGCCACTAAACATAACATTTCTCCACTTAAACTGTCAATGATCCTGTCATTTTTTTTTCCAGAGTGTTGTATGATATTGTGCTTCTGGGTCCTGCTGTAACAAGTGAAGTCAGGAATTCCCTTCTCTGAGTGAAGCCTTCATTGCTGATGGCTGTATTGACATGGAGATGATGGCTGAGGGTAATATGTATTGAAGGCACATCAGTCTGTTGAGATTGGTGATAGTCATTCCTGAAATGCTAAAAATAATTCTAAATTTTTCAACATGTTTTCGTGTTAGGACATGCTTCATTGGAAGGTATAATTTAAAGAGTTCAGGTCTGAATCTAGCTTTGTTTTATATGTATTTTAGACATGGGAGCACATGTGCAGACTCCTGCAATTTTTCCTTGTATCCATGTCTTTTTGCTCGGTGAAGTAAGTGGAAAAGGCATCAGTCAGATGCAACAGTGGGCTGTGTGGGATTTATATTCTTAGCGGTGCCAGTACACTCGCATGTGAGCTCCTGGCATGCGAGTCTGCAGCAAAACCCAAGCTCAGCTTTCCTAGTATTTAAAAAGCTTCATTAGTCTCCAAGAAGGAAGAACCTACTGGTTCTGGCTGCCCAGGTAGACAGCTGAAAAGGGCAGATATCATAAGAAGGATATGGATTCACTGAGGATGTGGTTTCATTATATGTTTGCCAGCAGGAGCACGAAACAGAGACCTCAAGTGTGCAGAAGGCTGTGAATGCAGAGAAACACTGGAAAGGACCTTGGCTTCTGTTTTTCCTTCAACCAAACGTGAAAGGATCACTGAGACCAGTGGCTTATGATTGAATATTGTTACTATCCCTTATCATTAAGAATGTGAGATCTTAATTTATATACTATAATGTTACTGGCTGTGGTGCAATTTTGGGGACCGGATGCAAAGGAAGAGTCCTTTGAGAGGACACTGTTGGTTCCTGTGTATTCTCTTCACATCTCAGGAAGCAAATCTTGTATTTGCTCATCAAGCAGGAATATAAATGATAATTTTTGCTGCTGATGCATAAATCAGAACAGATCCCATGTTGTTCATCAGTTGTTCTAAAGCAATTCTTACACATAGCAACATGTGTTCGCCCACATGCTTTTGCTTGCTGCCTGTACAGGAATGATCTCTTCAATACACTTGAGGCTGAATGTCCCAGATACTTTCTTTACCAGCTTCTAGCTATACGGTGGTCAGCAACCAAGGGTTAAAAAAAGGGCTTAGCTGTTTTATTGATGAATATATGATTGTTCACTTACAAAATTAAATACATAGCAAAAGCTTCAGTGGTTCGGAACTCTGAAATATAACTTTTATGCAAGTCTTTATTTCAATTTCTGATCGATACTTCTCAGAAGATGGCTTCATTTTTATTGCCAAGAGCTGTGTTTTTATGAGGAGTATTTCCTTCAAAATAACCAATGGTTCAGGTGATTTATATCTATTTTTAAACACAATGTCTTAGTATGCACTTTACCTTATTATGGATGTCTGTCACTCATGCTTCAGTCCAGTGGAATTACTGGTGAAACTATGACTAATAAAATTGGTTGTGAACAAAAATTCAATAACAGCAAAGTTAATTACATGTTTACAAGAGTATAAACTTACAGTTTGATCAATATGTAAATTCTGACCTTCAATGGTCTTTTCAGCCTTCTTTTAAGCTTTTAGTCTTGCAAAGATTAACTTAACTGCCTAGAACTTCCTTTTATGAAGTTACCAGAATATGAGAACGAAGAACTTAAAATGGTGACTTTATATTTTTAAAAAATTTTAAAAAATACAAACTGTTGATGCTGTGAGTACTCATTCATCTTACGAAGTAGCAGCATTAAACTGATATATATTTACTACAACAAGGATAGCTACTTAACATTTTTTATATTTATTTTCATATAAATGATGCTACTAACTATATTAACACAGCATTCTTGAAACACATTGTTTGAGACTCCTGTCAAAAGTGAAGAGTTCTGTATAAGGGATGGTTGTTGAATCAAAGCAATTTGAAGTACTTTGTTTCTCAGGGTCGGCCAGATCAGTCTTTATATATTGATGATCATCTTTCCCTGGCCAAATGACTATTTTTTGTCTATCATCTTTCCTGAAGAGCATCTAAAGACACCAGTGCACTTGATTTTATACTGCTTCTTCTAGGGAACCCATTTCTCTTGCAGATGAAACAGGCATATCATTCCCTATTTAACATTACTATGGATAGTAATAAGCTTGATGCATAGCAGCTTTATTCAGGCCAGTCAAGAAAATATGTTTTTGGACAGACAACTTTCTGGTTAAGCTCTAATCTGACTTTGGAATGACATGTTGTCGGAGTGAACAATTTGCAGAATATTGCCAGCTGCATCACAAAAATTCTCTGAGAAGGACATTGTTTCTATCTAGACATTCATCATTTGTATGTATGCTTTTCTGGTTTTGTGCGTTATGATTCTGTCTTCAGAGCCAGCAGGGAATTGCAGAGGGACAGAAACTGAAGGAAGTTCTAGCTCAGACATGAATATATCCTATTGTGTAATATGGAGCTGTTATTTTTCTGAAGGATTTGTGGTTAAAAAGCAAACCACAAGACCAAAGCAATTAGATGCTTTCTAGCATGTTCAGACTAAATGGCTTCTACAGTAGGACATATGTTCTGGTTCAGCACTTAGGCAGCTCTCAGACAATGAAGTGGGTTCCTTGATAGACACAGAAAGGATTGACTTATTTTAAAATAACCTGCAGAATTTCATTAGATGTTTTAAAATGTTTATTCGCTCAGGAAGATTATATCTCTGATTTGTAGTAAGAGAGAACTTTGTTTGGGAGGTGTGAAATCTTGTGGCTTACTCAGCTGTAACTTTCTGCTTCTGCAGCTTCCCTCCATGTCCCACCATCCCACCGTGTCTAGATCTATTGAAGGTCCTAATTGTTCCTTCTCTCCTCTGTGGCAGGCTTTGTCAGTGTGTTAGAGCAGAAGTCCTTGCCCAGGAAGGTTTACTACTTAGTTTTAAACAGCTAAGAGAAACCACTTTTTCTCCTAGTTTAAACTGATATCCTCTGATATGGTCAGCGTTACCTCTGATACTGTCAGTGTTAATGTCTCATGAAGTTAAGTCCTTGATTTCTTTCTTGGTAAGGTAACTGAATTACTGAAGAGAGTAAATCACCCAAACATTGTAATTTGGTTCAGTATCAGCAATCATTTCGGTCCTGACTGAAGGGGGAATAATGTTGCATGGGAGCAGTGTTTTAAATGTACAAATTCAGAACATCATACACGTCACAGGATCGTAGGTGGTCAGGCTATAACAGCATGGAAAGCTCACTCCAGCATCCAAACCAAGGGATACTCTTTAGAAGGAAGTGTAGTTTTAATGACCTGGAGCACGCCTTTTCCCCAGCACTGGGGACATAACTGGGAACCAGAGAACCCAGGCAGCTTGCATGAGGGATGGGATACCTTGCAGAACAGGGTGCAGCATTTCTGTTGATGAAAAAGCCAGAGCTGTATTACGACTCTCTGCTGGAGTACAAAGTTTAGTGTATTTTGCATGGTGTTTGTGAGATAAGGCTAAAAAATGTTTGGTAACATAGAATGAACTATATTTTGTCCTTGTTACTGCGATCTAATTATGATGCTGAAACAAAATAGGGAGTGCAAAGTATCAGGCAACACACAAGAAGCGAACCTAGTGAGAATTACTTGGTCATTGAAATCTAAAAGTCAGGAAGGTTTCGATCTTTGGGCTCACCTATAATTTGTGCACCATAAATGTAGACTGAAGTCGTTAGGGACTTTGTAATGACAGTGCTGTCTATAACAGTATCATCAAGCAAGACATTGGCATAAATCATTGGCACTTTGCAAAGTGTCACTTCTGTCAACCTCCCAGTGATGTGATCTTTAGTCTTTCAAATCTATAGACTGGCATTTGGATCAGCTAAGCACCTAACATCCTGTCTTGCATATTAAAGCTGCTTTAGCCAATATCTAAATGCTGAAGTAACGCCTGGTTAAAAATATTTTTGAATTATTTGCATAACATAATCCCACTATTTTAAAGCTTTCCTTTAGGGCATAACTGTACAGTCTGTCCTCTGTTGATGGATTCACAACTACCTTAATCAATAATAAAAAAATGGTATTAATTGAGGCAAGCAGCCCTGTAAAATGACTACATAGATGTTACGAAAAATTAGATACTAAAATAATCTCAATCTATAAAATACTTTCAAAGAAATGCTACAAAGATTAAAGCTTTTCAGTTTGAAATTGTTTTAGGTGATATACAAGTTTTTATTATGGATAGAAATTGTGCTTGAATGGGTTGAATATGTAGACTATCTGAAAGTGGACAGCAAGCAAAGAAAACTCTCTTTTGCCTCACCAATGAACCTCAAACTAGGACTCAGTAATGTAGCACCTCACTGGAAAATACTGAATTCCTGCTGGAATTGTCTTGCTTTACCTCTGGGTGAGCTTTTAAAGATGATGTATTGCTAGATGTGTAAGCACTGCTGGGTATGTTCCCAGCCCTGGACGTCTGTTATTGTGACTGATAAATTGTTGCACGGTCCCTGGTATGGTCTTGTTCCCTGGCTGTTGTCTCAAGAACAGTGATTGGTACAGACGTTTTTGCAATGGCTGCCTGAAGCTACTAGAAAGAACGTACAGAATTTGCAGGTGTCCTTATGACTACACTGGGGTGACAAACCACAGTCACTCCATTATGCTCTTCTAATCCTTTCTCAAGCTGTTGCTGCTCAGAGTTGTATTTTGTATGAGATTTTGGAAGGGTTTTCTCTTGGACTACTGTTATATTTGTTGCACTTTAAGAGCCCTGGTGGTCTGTGCCAAAGCCAATCCGATTGATACACCCACCACGTAATTAAAAAGATGCTGCTGTTGCATTTGCATGCACAATTTCAGTCAAAGGCATGAAATCATATTTGCCACAAATAAAATTACATGTAACTCGACGAAAGTCAACAATGTCATGATTATTTATGCCCAAGACTAAACTGGCATAGTCACAGTCTAGAAGAGATGTGAATATTGCACTGTTTTGAAAAGGCTGTATTAGACAGGTGGATGTCATTCTCTTGTCCATGGGCCTCTGGAGGTTTTTGGACTACTTCTGAAGTGTCTACACAAGGTTACTAAAACCAGACCTGTTTTCATTACATTTAGGTATTTGTTGAAAAAATGAAAGAGGTTGAATTGAAGGCAATAAGGCGTAGCAATTAGATTAACAGTAAGCGTATTCAGATTCAGGTTGAGTTTTAAGAAAGATAGAGGTGTTTAGATTTTACAAAGGCCTTTCAAAATTCTGGCATAAGTAGCTGTAAAGTCTCATTTGTCAGTAAAAAACAAATCCGAAAGCATAATTTAGAATATTGTGGTGTATATGAGCTCTGTGATGAACAGAAGTCCTATTGTTCTACATTCTTTGTCCAGGCATAACATAATTTTGGTTTATAGTTACCATCACAACAGAAGTGGACACAGAAGAAGAATGGCAACAATCTCACAAAAACTTTGCAACAGCGAGAATCACAGATGGATGACCTTACAAATTGATTTTACTGTGTTTTTGATTGCCAAAGGTAATAAATGAGTAACTTAGCTGGGTTGTATCGATAAATTTGAAGCAAAATGGCTACAGCTGGACATGAATAAACAAACATGCTCAGAGCTGAAAGATTTATACCTCTTTTAGCATAAAAGCCGCCATATCTTTCTAGATATGTTGAAGTCTTCAGTGTCTAGCTTGGAAAAGCTCTTTTACAAGCAAGAGGAAAGAATAAGACTCCACATTAGAAGCCTTTAATGATCAAAAGTACAACCAATAGATGTAGTTTCTTATTTCAAAGACTAGAAGATCTTTTAAAATTAACTTGGAAATACAGTAGGAGCATCATCCATCATCCACCTGAAACTCAAAGAAGACCCACTTCCACCATTGTTATTTGATGTCAACATATTCATAGCATATCTCCTAGATTTCTTTTTGTGTCTGTGTCTTTAAGGTGGGTGAAGTCATAGCTTTCTCTAAATACCAGGAAGGAAAACTGAACTAAACTTGCATTTCTGCTTAGCAATCGTGTTTTGTCTGTAAGCTCAAAAAATATATTTTCACATTTACATAACTTTTTCTACCGTGCTATGTTAAGTGATGAGGGATGAGACAATATGTGTGTATATAAAGGGATAAGAAGAAAGAATTACAAAAATTGTTTCCATCAAGTGTTTGACTAGTAATTAGAAGCAAAAGGAGAAACCATCAGCAGTGAAATTAATGACTGTCTTGCCATAGGCTTTATGGGGTCAAAATTTTCTTCCCTACTATGGAGACAAGAGTAAGAAATATAATTGCACAAATCACAATGAATTCAGGCTTAAGTCTGGAAAAAAAAGAGCTGATACTCCAACCCCATTTCTAGTCTCTCCTTAGCTACGTTTCAACTAACCAATCAGAAGTAAAAGACAAGCTCACTAGACTTCATACTTACCATTTCATTGCCATGAATAAATTTATTACATCCAAGGCACAGGCAGAGGAAGGGTCTTGACAGGAAAAAAACATCAAACCCACCCTCCCCTGATACTCCAGCTCTTCCTTATAATGGACTCTGAATGGAAAGAGCTAAATGATTTCACCAGATACTGAGGTCAGTGAGCTAAATTCTCTGCTCTTATCCAGTGCCACTATAGCATAACTGCTGAAGCTATCTGAGTCAGAGGAGTGGAAAACTAGTCTAAATAAGAATGAAGCTGTCTCAGGAAGGAGGCAGGAAGCTCAGCAACTCAAGAAAATGCTGTATCTCCTACAGCATAGCTTCTTGGCAGAAGGGAGAATAACATTGAGGGAAGTTCCACTTCCTTTCAGGTTTGTATGTGCTCTCTCACTTGACAGAGAATATGGTTTTTCTCCCATGTATAAGCAGCAATGGTTCAAATGAAACACAGCACTTCAAGGACAATTGCTGCGTACCTAGAAAAACCTGATTACATTAATTAAGTGCTTGGAGACACTGAGCGGTGGAGTAGCCTTATATCACTACAGGCATAAATTTCTTCAAGACAGAGCCTGGATCTCTCTGTAGTGCTCAGATGGACAGGCCCTCTCTGTGGTATTTCATCTGTCTGCAGAGAGCTTTGCTGATGGGTATGGGCACACTTGAGAGCATGGCTCCTTGTTCTCTCTCTCTCTCCCCCCAGTTTGCCCCTCTTTTGAGATTTATCTGCATACAAAACACACTGAGGTTTCCCGCATCTTCTTTTCCATCTATTGTTCATGATATTTCTACTTTCTCAGCTGTTCTGATACAGACAATTTCTCTCTCTGCTCTTCTCTTTTGCTCCCAGAGCAAGAGTTTGGGGAAGCAGCATCAGTGACTGGCCCTTCCCAACATGCAAGATTCAGCTGGCCGGGAAGAAGAAGACAGTAGTAGTAACTAGTAAATTCAGTAACTGTGGGCATAGCTGTAGGTGATAAATGTTAAGAGGTCAGCTACCAAGGTAGCTAATTTAACAGGTTGCTGTGCTAGTTTCTCCTTCTGGGACCTTCATTGAGTTCTTACTGGTTTTCAGGAAATTGGGCCTGGCTTTCCCAAGATTTTTGAAGATTTCTGTTATTGTTTAACCAAGTCTTTAAATTCTTGTACCAGTTCTAATACAAGATGTTATTGCTTCACTTATGATTTACCAGGGAGACTGACTACCTGGGATATAGTAGACAGTAACGATTCATCCCTTTACGTGCGTGGTCCTAGGTGGGACATAGCTGTAGCAAAGTAATATCTTCTTATTTCCTTTCTTTCTTCCTCTGTCACCATCAAAATATTCTGTCTCACCACACTTCATAAAGAGCTTTCACCTGATATGAATTTTATAGGCTGGTGTTTATTGTGATGCTGTGTGTGTCCCCGTCCTTTTGTACATTTTGTCAATATAGCCGAAAATGCTTCAAGCCTGGATGTCACAGTGTGTTTGTTGAACAACATAACCTGTGCTGGTCAGGACTGCAGGGTGCTACTGCTGCAGTTAATTGACTAGCTCGACTCTTCAGTAGTAAATTGGGTTTTGCACTAATACTGAGTCATTCTCATGACTGACACATCTGAAGGAGTGGAAAATTCCTTTGATCTAGCCATTGTAACCAAAATAGTGCAAAGGATAAATTTAAAAATGTGTTATATAGTTCAAAATTATAAATCATAATCGTGAACCCTGACTTTTAAAATGCAAAGATGTAAGGGGTACTTGTGCTCCCTAAAGTTTCAGGAAATGGTTCTTCAGCTTTGCTTCAAGTATTACTTACCCTTTACAACCAGTATCTGGTAAAAGAGCTTTGAAAAGTGTTTGCATCCTCAACAACTTATCAGAAAACATGTGTAAAAATACTCAGAGACAATGCACACAACTGTTCCTTATGGACCTACGATGACAATATGTATCAAACACTCAGCACATATCTAGGCAGCAGCTAAAGTTCAGCTACTCAACTTTAACCCCCAAGAGGAGGTCAACAGGAAAAAGGAATGCATGTTAAAGCTCACACCGATGTTAAGAGAGATTCCTTCAATGGGGCTTGAACTCCTACTCGAGATAGCAGCAGCAGGGCTGAGTGCCTTGGAATGCAAATCAAGCTTGTTACTCAGCATCACAGGAGTCATAAAAGTTCTACATCAAAGATGCAGATACAGGCTGAATTTTATCCAAGGGATATTTCACCACCTACCCAACGGCCAGCTTCCAGTCTGAGACAGTGGCAGGGAATACTTTGAACTACTACTTCTGATTAGACTCCCTCTGACTTCACAAATACTTTATCATTGTTTGTTCCACTAAATTAACAACAGAAATGCAAGGTCTTGGAACACAGACCTCATGAAATGCTCTCAAAGATGAAAATCCTCTCGCCTTACAACCTGCATTGTTATTGAATGATCTTTCATTTTGAGTCTTTCATGTACAATTAAAAAAAAAAAAAGGAATATAATTTCTGAGTGTTGCCAGACTAAATAATGAACTGTACAATTCTACTGACCATGAGATGACTCCAAACTATAGTGGTTAATTTAAACTAAGTTACCCACCCTACTTCATCTGCAAGCATAGCAAAAAAATCCCAACCAACCAAAAAAAAGCCAGCAGGGGGACACGTATGGAATGGTACAGGTAACAAAAATGCCTCAGTTTTTGTTGCTCATTGTTCAAAGTTCAAAGCACATGAAAGGGCTCAGCAAAGAACCATAGGGTTCACATTTTATTCATCTCTTAAATTAGGGGGAAGGATGTACCGAGGAAGTGAAGAAATTCAGATAAATTGAGGGGATATAAAGTGGAGCAATAAAATTCAAAATAGTGATCATTTGCATAAACTCAGGTGTATTGCTGTTAGTAGATCAAGCAATTGAATGAAAGAGAAAATAAAACCATGCAACAAAAGTCACACAAAGAATTAAAATAAAGAGAATGGAACAATGGGTTTTTTTGTAGTACTGGCCTCACAGGCTATAAGTTATGAAACAAGATCAATGAAAACAATGCCCAGCAGTTTGGACCCTTTTTTTCATTCTTGTGATGAAGATGAAGGAAGAGATACATCAATCAGTTTTCCTCTCGAATTCTGGAAGGTTTTAAGATATGGCATGGCAGAATGAGGTACAAAACTGCAGACAACAGACAGGTGAACAGGAATGTCCATGAAGAAAGAAGATCTGCACATTTTGTCTTCTTTTTCAATCATATTTTTTTTTTTTACTGCTTGTCTTTGTATTGTTTTTGCTGAGAGGACCTTAGCTGCTGTTTCCTTCCGTGCCATTTTCCGTATGTCTCCTTTTAAGGTGTGAACTCGACCCTTCATGCTGATCACCCTTTGGTGAAGGCTGTCCTGCCATCACCCATACACAATGCCAGCGAGCACCACTACACAGCTGGCCCTAATAGAGCAAATAAAACCATGGGGAGTCTGAATGTGTGTCAAATCTGCCCTCACCCAAGGAAGATGTTTTATTCTGTGCAGTTGTTTCCTGGTGAATCTATGTGCTCTGCTTCTTCTGCAGTATTCATTAACACAAGTCACTTGTACAGTAAATATTTATTTAACTTTAAGATTTATATAGTGTCTTTCCCTACAGCATCTAGGTGGTATTTGCAGAAATTAAAAACATAAGTTATATGAAGCTTTCAATAGTGTTTTGCATTAAATTGCTACTGTTGTCAGAAATAAATCAGCTATATTGTCATGAAATGAAATAAACCTAACAAAACCCAAACAAGCAGAAGTACAAAATCAATCAACCAAAAGCTAACCAAATAAATGTGGCTTGCATAAATAAAAGCAAGAAAGATTGGCTATCAGCTACATCAATGAAATACCTAGACATGAATGAAAGCAGGCATCATTAATCTGCATTGATTGCACTTGTTTGCTGGGCCGTGCTTCCTATCTGACCTGAACACTCGCTGGAAGCCATACTGCTGGTGTTATTTGTAGGCAGATGTCTGTTTGCGGCACAGCCGGTGTTAAAGGCGAGAGCTAAGTTTAGGAATGTGAAAGGGGAGCATTTTTCTCTGGCAGCAAAGGCTGTTTGAAGGGTTCCAGTCTTGCTGATAATTTTCTCCTTTGTCTCTCTGTTCATCACTGCAGCGGTTGCTTAAGGGCAGCCATTAGTGCAGTTTTGCTATATGGTCAATCGGTGAGTTGTTTTAGATTAAATACCTCCAAAAGCACTATTAACAAAGAAAATCAGAGAGATCATCAAGCTCCTTCAGTCACTGCACTGATCCACTTCAGGACACGATATCAAAAACTCCTAAACCAGCTTCACTGAGAGACCAGTGACCTCTGGGAGGGAGAGGAGAGGGAGAAAGAGATGCTGCAGAAAGCTCTTCAGTTGGCTCTCCTGCCAGGGAAAAGGTTTGTGCAATTACACACCAAGTTAGGGAGCCGTGCCAGTCTCCACGTTAGCTGTAGGAGAAAAGGGGACCTTTCCATTTCCCAAGTCCCTCAGATGTCTGAAGCTGACTCTGCTCAGTCACAGATGCAGTCCCACATGTGAGCTTCTGTTTTAAACACTCCCCACACCATTGCTTTACTTTTGCTTTTCGCATCGGGCTACATGCTCAGCCCGGGGTAGGGTGAAGCACTTAACCCACTGACTTCACATATCCAAGTTAGGAAGGCTGCAGTGAACAATGGCTTTCTATTTGCATGCATTGTTGCCACAGGTTTCCTTTAATAATGGATTTCTTCCGTAAGAAAATACACAAAGAGAGGGAAGCAGCCTGGATCTGCCACAGTGCTTCCAACTGAGCAGTTCCCAGTGGAAGATGTCAAATTTATCAGGTGCCTACATGGAAAGCCAAGCACTCTCAAAAACCAAATCCACTCTCAGAGCACCTTCTGCCCCATTATCTATATTTCCATTTTACCTTTTCACCATCTGGTTATTTAAATTATAAAGTGTGCTGGATTAAGTTTTGTTTTCATCATCTGTACCCAGCCAGAGAAATAACATTATCTACCTGTAGAAGAGAGCAAAAATGAATTCAGAGCGGTTTCCCTTGCACATCAGTGCTGCAGCCATGACTCTTCCTGCTTGCATTAGGTGGGATTTATTTTTCACTTCGTGAAGAATCAGTGGTTTGACTTATGGTATTACTTAGCATGGTGATGGTAGTGCAGAGACCAGCTCTTATTACACCAATTTGGTAACAGATTCAGATATGAAAGAGTATACCTTAGAACAGCATTTTCCTATCTTTCTCCTTTTAGTACCACTTTGTGCTTTTTAAAAGATCCTTTACAAGTCCTTACTAAGGAAACCCATCTGCATCATTCACCCCTTTAAAAACCATCTTTGGTGAAATAGGTTTCACGGGCAATGTAGGGTTTAATAGGAAATTGGATTTTTTTTCCTCACTTCGTTGTACAAAAGGTTAAAATTTATTTCTGTTTGGTCGCACTCACCTCAAAGATGTCCCCTGCAGGCTCTGTCTTTTGGCAGTTAACATGGGTTTAAAGAATGCTCTCTAGGCCATTCTGCAGCAAGAAAGTAGTAGGTCTTACATGGAAATGCAAACAAAACCTTTAAAGCTTTTGATCTTCTTGGGGACTTGATGAAATCTCTTGAGCAAATTGAAGGATTACATTCAACAGCAAATATGTACAAGTATAACAAATTAACTGTAAATGATATAACCAATCTAAAATGGAAGTATAAGATATTACTGTCTTATGGCAGTATTTGAACTTTGTTTCACTGAAACTCAAGGATGTTTTAAAAGCAATGGTAAATGACTATTGACTACAAATATTCATTCAAATGCAAAAGAGAATTGCTCTGGGGTTTCTTTTCCTTTAATCTCCTCTTGATTTGATCTAAGCACATCCTTCTAACCTTAATGCAGAGGGGTGGGAGGGAGTGGGGGGGACAAGCTGTGAAATTCATACTGCTAATCCCCTGAGGACTTTCTAATCAGACAAGAGCCACTAGGGAGACAGTTTCCTAAAGGTCTTTTGTTTCTCCTCATGTAAAGAACACAGAGAGCAGGTACTGCTGTGCATGGTACACTGAGACTTTTGCATGGTAAAACAATAATGCTTTGAAAGGCAGCAGGATTACCATATCTTCTTGTACTAATTGTCATTCAAAAAGGTGACCTATAAATTTCCCCCTGCTTTGAGCAGAGGTGGTGTGGTGACCTGGTCAACCCAGGTTCAAGTGTCATTGATTGGATGATGATGGACAAGGAAGAGTCCTTTGCCAGACATGAATCTACTTGACATTTCACTCATCAAGCACCTTGGGTTTATTTTCTAAATCAGCCTTTTCTCTTGCTTTGCTTACAGTTTAGCAACGGTGGCATGCACAGGCACATCATCATGTTTGCATCTGGTCACAGTTCTTGGGAGCAAGCACAAAGGAAGAAAAGCCTAGGGATAATTTTCAATCCACATAACTTTTAAATGAATGGGGTGAGCAGCAGCCAGGACTGAAACACTGAGAAACTCACATCATTAAGAACTTCAAAAGAGGAGGACTGCAAAGCCTCTCTTGCAGCATCATCAACTAATTTGTCTTTCCTTTGGGAATACTTCTGTTCAAAACCCTAGAAAATAATTCACAATCATGATAACAGTTTGAGAAAGAAGTCAAAGAGATCACCTTAAACAGGCCCTTTTGAAGTAAAATGTACCCCACTTCAAGACATGTAAAGTATTCTTAATATAGGCAAACATTAAACAGATGATGTGCAGAAGTCTGTGTCTTTCACTACTCTTGTGTTTACAGACAGGATTACAAATCCATGTTCTCTATTGAAATCATGCAAGCAAACCTTTCAAGCTTGTGGTTTAATTACTACTGCTTCCTGAGATGTTTAACAGGTTGCAGACATGAAGACACAGTTTTAACATCTGCCTTTCCAGTTAAACAGGTATAATCTTGAGTGTGAACTGAGTAGGAGTAGCGTATTGGCATTGAACAGAGTGTTTTGGCCACACAGAAAACGTGTCACTTGAACCAAATTGCCACTGAAAATATGGTACAGTCCCCCTCTCCTTCCCATGCCAAGAGAGGTGTAGTTTTATTATGACAAAAGTGCTTCATTTTGATACGAATAACTGACAATCAGTAAAGTGAATGTGCTACAACACTCCTCCTGCACCAGTAGCAAGGAGCACGTCAGCCCAGCCACTTCAATATAAAATATTGGCAGAACAGGCACCGATGTGTGATCAGGCCTGCTGGTGGCCCACCCCGGGGCCGTGAGACACAAAATGGCCTGGGGGAGTCAAAGGGAGCAGAGCACTTCTGCTTATCAGGAGGTGGCTCTGCCCTGTCAAGCAGACTGAGCCCCACGGAGTGCAAAGCCTTTTCAGCACTGATTTGCCCTGTCAGGATGACAGGCTTATCTGAGACCTCCCCATGGCTGGCTAGGAGAGATATCCAGGGTCTGGTGCATTGAGGCACCACTCCTTCCTTCACAAACTTACCACCAGGGTTGCACTCCCATGTGTTATCATTCCCAAAAATGACAGCAAGTGGTTTGGCTTGCTATACCATGCTGTCAAGGCCCTACACACATATAGAATGAAGCTCTGAATACAACTGGTTCAAATGTGCAAAGAAAATGTTTGTTCACTACAAAAAGCAGCTTTGGCTCAGCTGCAAAAATGGGCAAATTCATGCCAAGTTTAATGATCTTTTCTTTTCCCAGAACAGTTACAACATTTTCTCTGTTATTCAAGAATTTTTCCAGGAAAGAGAAGGTCTAAACCTCTCTTCTCTGGACCCTGCTGTCTAAATGAAACATCTTCATTATACAGAGTTGATTCTTGTTTTTTAAGGGTGACGGATGTAACTTCACATTGAAAACTGAGAGTGCTTTTGGGTGATGCAATATTTCCATTCAGCTTGCAGTTTTCTCAGCTCTAATAATGTGAATACCTGCTCTTCTACTAATACAACGTGATTTAAAAGATCTTGAAAGAAATGAACAATTCTGATACACGCAAGAGTACAGAAAAACTGTGTTTGGCACGTACTATTGAGCAAGCAAAGACTGAATATTAGGTATGAGATGATAGAAGAGCAATCCAGGAGGCACTGGCACTGCTGATTTAGTTGCATAATTAAAAGGTAAAAGAGAGAGAGGATCAGTTCCCTGGCTAGTTATGCAGCTGTCTTTGGTAAAGTGCACAGTGTCCACACAAACTAACAGGAATCCACAAAATATGGCTGGGCAGAAGTAAGCTGCAAGTCGAATACAGCGTGATGCAGTGACTTGGAAGCATCAAGGCAGAAGACAAGCATGCCTTTGTCATGGGCCCACAAATGTTTTCCATGAGGACAAGCCATGAGTCCCCATCACGTGGATAAGAGAAATTCCTTGCAGGACAGATGAGGCCTCCTGTTGCACAGCCTGGTGTCTGACTGTTCAAGGGCTCAGTGTGGCCCTTTCTCATGCAAATGCATGACTGATAATTTTCAGGATTACTCCAAGAACTTGACATATTTGACACCTTTATCCCTCTCTCAGGCTTGGATGAAATTAGTCAGGAAGCTCAGAGAAGAAGGAAGGACAGGCAGATGAGGGCCTGACTAGTAAGTGGACAGACAGAAAACACGACCTGCTTCTTTTGGCTGCTTTTCATGGACAGGCTAGCAAACACCTGGGATCAGTGCACCACGTGTGACAACCAACCACAGACAGCGACCTCACCACTCATCCTAAAAGCCATGCACTCTTCTCCACTTGCCAGTAGGTCATCGCCACTTTCCTCAGCTTCTCTTTTTGTTCACGTGTTGGTTTACTGAAGAATACCCCTAACCTAAGCCCAAATCTAGTGCAAGCTTCAGACCAAATTCACTATTTTAAATCTCTAAATCTTTGAAAAAAATGGCATGTCCTGGACTATTATGTAAATATTGATCATAGCAAATAAAAACAAAAACAGCAGAGCAAACCTTGCTGAAGGCAAAGCAGACATTGCAAGGAACAACACTGTCTTAGATTAAGCACCATTTTTCTTGAGACATATTTTTATTGATACATTTTAAAGAGATTCTCAAATGAGCAGACATAATTAGAAAATGAATAAAACCCACAGCACATGCTTTAAAGGTTTACAGCACCCCATAGACAGCTCTTTCTTTGTTTGCCATTCCTCAAAGCCAGCTTGTGAAGTGGCATTGCAACCTGACTGCTCCTCTATGAATTTTTGCAAGTTCAGCCAATAAAAAGCTAGGAATTTCCCATCTTTGGTTATGAAAAGGAAGTTTCCAAGATTGGAGTCACTGATAAACTGAATAACCCCTCTCAAAATTGCCTTATTACTTCCGTCTCCTTCCCCAAGCTTTGAGCAGAATAAAATATTTATATGCATCCTGGCAACAGCCCAACTCAAAAATATTATACAGCTGGTCCTATTGATTTCGAGTCCTGTGGAATAAATGTCTACCCATGTGAGTAATGGAGACAGAAATAACAGTCCAAATTATAATATTTAAAATGTGTGTTTTAAATATGTATAAGAATTCTCAAGTAATGAGCTTTTATCTTTTTTTTTTAATCACAGCTGTAATACATGGTCTTATCCTGATTTAAAATCTTCACAGAATAATCCTGTTCATGCTAAAGGATATGTCTTTTTGATGACAGGAAGCAATCTTGTTTGGACCATTTCTACATGCATTTACTTAATAACAACTATTGCAATATTCTGGATTTGAGACGGGCTATACAGCTTTCTTTCCTTTGATTTTATCCTTTAGATTGTAGCATAAATGCTATGTAAAACATTCCACTGTCTAATTTTAGAACAGAAACTATGTCTACATAAAAAGGGATTTTTTTAACCAGCTGAGAAAATGTTAAAAATTCAATGTCAACTAAACTACGAATGAAGCCCAGGGCACTTGCTAAATACATTTTGCTTTTTAAAAAAGGTATATAAACAATAATCTTTCACAGCAAGGCTGTGCTTAAATTCACGTTGGGAAAATGTATATGAATTCTCATGCACATGAAATGAAATGATTCTCAGGACTGGTTTGTCTGAGTAAGCAGCAGCTATATGAGCTTTGAAAGGGAAATTCATCTGGAAGAAAAATTATTTTTGCCAAAATGATTAAGCATTTGGGGAGATGACTGTCAAAAAAGAACTGCAAACTTTCTTGGTTAAAATCTTTATTGATTAAATTCCTGTGAAAATATTCATAGGACAGAGCCATAAACACATTTTCTATTCCACAATGCAATGAAAAAAAATCAAATATATCAAAATAACATTATGGATAACTGTAAATTTCAGTCAGATGTGATGATACAATAAATATCATGTGTAGGAGAAAAATGAGGGTATTATATTTAGGAAACACATACTTCCTAATGTTACATTTTGGAAGCATACATTTTTAAAAAGTATTTATTCTCTGGAAGGATTCAAAAGCATTTTTTAGAAATGTAAATTAGGCATAAAATGGCGAAAGGCTTTTTTTTAGGCCTTTTTGAAGCAGTTGTAGATGTGTCATAAGACGTAAGACACGTGCTGTTCTCCATTAAGACTCAAAGCAGAACAAAGCATAGGACAGGAGGTGTAAAGGGAAGGAGGTATATGAAAGATTTGTCTTTGCTCTTGCTATAAAATAACAAAGCTGGTTCTTTCATCAGATTTTTGCCACTGAGCAGAGGCACAAACTCCCCTCCTCCTGCAGCAGGCCAGGGTCTTGATGTATAGCTCAACCAGACAATAATTTTGAAAAATCCAAGCTGCACCTTTTATGTCACCTTTTAAGAATTATTGTATAAATGAGTTACTGGGATTATTACAGAATGAAGGTCATCATCTAGCCTGGAGGCGGCTACCAACCTGTGTAAGAGTTTGGATCTGGCTCCCCGTGAATTCCTGAGATGCGCCACTGTATTTGTATTTCCACTATGAATCACATAGCTTTTATTTGACTGGAATCAATAAATTGAAAACATGTTATTCAACTGAGTTACTACTTAACATGCTATTTTTCAGCAGAATCAACAGTCTTATCAGTGTGTGTAAACACTCTGTGACTATCTCTTAAGCACTAGCAGAGACTGTGATAATGAAGTGCCTGCTATTTAGATATCATTTCCTTAATAACAAAGCTATATGGAGAAGACTACTCACAGCTTGGCAAGAGGTTCTTATTTTTTTATTACTAGCAAGGTTTTGTTTGATTTTCAGACTTTCTAAGGAAACACACCTTCCTAAGGAAGTCTGCTGAACAGCCACCTAGTCCTCAGCTGTTCTGATGTTAAGGTTAACACCCACCACGGCAGCCTGTGAAAAAGCTAATTCTTCTTTCATCTCAGGAAATTACTGAAGGTAGCAGGCTACCCATAATTTGAAGACTTGAGAAATTAAAATACTTGAGAATTTCTGATCTTGGGGGAAATAAGGCTAAGTACATCATTCACATTTTTATCTGATTTAGAAAAGAACAATCAGGAGATTGGGAGGTGGAATATTTATTTCAATTAAGTTTTATCTCATCTTGCTTTAATACTGGTGAATTCAGCAGAGGAGAGACCATTTGTCTATATATTAGCCAAGAAAAGGTTCACCTAGTCAGCACTAACTACTGTAATCACCCCCTATTTGTAAAATTAGGCTCAGCAGTTTTTGAACGAAAAGATTTTAAGGATTGAAAGTGGCATTTAGAAACAACGCCATTGCTTTAAAATCAAGCTCAGCCTTCTTGCTTGACTAGAAAACTGCTCCTTCTCTGGCACTGACACCATCCTTGACTTAAAAGCTGTTAAAGGTCTCACTCAATAGAGCGCATAAATATAACCATATGGTACAAAGAAATAGAGTCACTGCAGAGGAAAGAGACTAACAGCCTGTTTTCAAACTCTCCCTGGTCAGAAACTGCTGAAAAGCAAGTGCAGCTTAATCCTCATCCAGAGCTGTACCTCTCCAGGGAATCTGAGGCTCAGTCAGTTTCTGCCCAGAGTACAACCATCTAAAGGGATGTCGCGACAAATGAGAGGTGAAATGAAGTCGACCGATATCCGAGCAGGCTGACAGCACACAGATTTGGTCAGTCATAGAAAAAAGAGATTGCACTGCTGCACACTACTTCAGCTCACAATAATTAGTTTCAGAGACATCCTTTCCAAAAAAAAGGAAAATTTTGACTGCAGACTAAGTTTATAACTAATCTGTTGACCACTTATAGGGCAATTGAAAAAAATTTGCGCAGTTTGTGACACCCCAGAAACAAACATTTTTTGAGTTGAAACATTCTTCATGTACGAAATATTAATGAAATAGTCATGCATGTTCATGTCCAGTTCACTGGAAACAGCGCTCAAAACCAGCTTGTTCTAAAAGTTTTACCAAATTTAACTGGCAAAGATCACTGGAAACTTAGTTTATTTTCCTCAAGAGGTTAGGTAAGCAAACTGAAACCACAAGAAGCAGTATAAATCTCCAAGACCAAGTTATTAAAAGAACTTTCTACATCTCCTTTCAGGATATTTTAGTCTATAAATTGCACCATTCTACTCCTGTCATCCTGCAACGTCTGTCTGGATTGTGCAGTCTCTGATCAGACAAGTACATCTGACAGTAATTTGTATATTTAAGGAGACTACAATGTACCCTGGAAAGACGTGAATTAGCAGGACAGAAGACAGCTGCCCTAACAACTGTTTCACCCTCTTTATGAGCTTGCTGCAATGCCTGTTTTCACTTCAGGAACCATAATAACTACAGCATTATATTTTTCCTCTTCTGTGGTAGGCATTTGCTCTCCTGTTCTGTCTTTGAGGAACAGTGAGGAAAGAGCTCTCAGATAAAAGATGAAGTTTTTCCTGCAGTTCCTCTTGCCCAGTCATCTGCAGCAGAGCCACACAGGTGGAGAGTTCCAGCTTTTCAGGACAGGTAATGTTATTTATGCTGCTCGTCTGGCATCTCCAAAAGTGGTCTCTAAGCAGGTTGTGCTCATATAATGCCTCCACGACACGAATTTTCTACAACAAGCACTCTCTCAACCACTACCTCAGACATCATTGCTTAGGCTTGATCAGGATGGATGCAAACATTAGCAGGTGTCTTAAGACATTTCATTTGAGGCGGGACAAAAGTGCAGTAGTGTCCTCAAAGGAGAGAAAAAGACAGGTTTTCCTATTGCAGAGATAAACATGATTCTTATTTGATAAGCTATCTTTGCTCTTACTATATACTTCTGTTTATCTTCCTCTTCATGGCCTGACAGGGAGCTTGAAAGAACAAAAAGCTCCACAATACTAGTCTTTCTTCCTGTTGTTTCTGCTTCAGGAGCTGGCTTCCTAGGAGTGACCCCACCAGCTTACTGCTTTGGGAAAGGAAAGGTGTTGGAGCTGCTCACAGACTTCCCTCAAATTATGCTCCCCCTTTCTGTGTTTCCTTCTAATTGCTTGGGATTTCTCTGAAGAAACATGCAGAGTATTGCATAATTCTCCGGTAAACCTTTGAGCCTTTTGCTGAAATATGACAATGATACAAACAGGTTTTGTTAAAATAACCCCAAAATATATCTGAGGAAAATTTTCTCTTGGCTGATTGAAACTTCTGCAGGGAAGAGAATTCCTTTTCATTTCTCTTTTTATGCCTATCCCCACCAAACATTTCATATTTTCTATCTCATTAGTAGAAGATTCATGTGACTTACTGTCACCCCCAAATGATCCGGTATTCCATCATAAATTTTACCTGAGTAAATGGCTCCTTAGAAATAATCTCTGCAAAGCTTTCATTCTAAACAAAACAAAATGGGACTGCTCTCTCTTTTTTTGTTTTTAAAGCTGAAATAACCGAGCAGGTGGTAGACTTAAGCCTAATAACCCAGGATAATGAACTGCATTTTCATGTTATGTGAACAGGGGAGAAGAACCAGTGAATGAGAGACCAAATAATTTCTAAGAATCTGCACCCTATTCCTCTCACAGATGTTGTAGTCTATAGCATTATCTAGGCAATTTCTGTTCTCTTTTTCTCCTGTTCTAGTTTCATACTTGAATGCTTTTGAAGGAAGAGATACTGAAGTGCCCAACTGTTTGCTCGTTTTTTTTTTTTAAAGACAAAATAAGTCCTGTCACTGTGCTTTTTAACAGTCAAAATAAAAATTAAGGTGATATTAAGAAAGAAAAAAAATACTTAGCTATGTTTATAGGCAAATCTTGCTCTGAGATTCTGTCAGTATCTTGCTAGATGCATCGTGACTAAGTGCTGTTTAAGAAAATAAAAATTAAGAAATCATTAAAAATGTATTGTATCTGTTCAATTCAAGGCCCTAGTAATCAACTTCACACCCCCAAGGTCACTTGGCCAGCTTGTGATTACAACAGCAACTTCTGCGCCCGGTATTGTCCTACGGCTGTGGCAGGTCAATGGAAAAATGTTCTTTAAACACCATAAGCATCTGATTGTGCAATACCTAAATCAGTGTCATTGATTATTCACAGTGCTGGACCGCTCAAAGCTGGGGAAGTAATTAGGGCTTTTTGTGTGGATTATCCACTGAGAAAAGGTCAAATAACTACAAACAGTGTCAGAAAACAGGAGTCACCAAGGACCTCAGCCTCCGTGATCACTTAAGAAATGCTAAAGCAGGGTTTGATAATGATGTGCTTATGCCAGGTTCTACAGGATTTGATCATTCTGTCATAGAAATCCAATGAAGCATGAGTGATGGCTACTTTTTCCTTTGAAGCTTGCCTCAGGTCCCTGATGCCCATCAAGCAAGTTTGTCAGTGAAACTTGACTGAGAAGAATTTAAAAGGCAGTTTTTGTTCCAAGGGGAAACGTACATATGTATATGTATATACGTGTGGGTGTGTAAGTAAATGACTGACCAGTCATTTTAGACACATACTTTCTAATCCAGATCAATATACTTGTTTTGCTCCATATTTTGTCCTCCCTACAGGAAAACCTACATTTGCCAAAGGGCCATGCTGCATCCTCTCACAGATCTTTTATCAGAATACACCTCCCAACTCTCCAAATGGGAAGTCTGTACAAAGAACAGCCTTCGGCTAATGACTTTTTCCCTATTGAAATGTGAGAAGCAATAAAAGAAGTCTCTAGTTTTGTTACAGCATTTCCAGCGTTTGCTGAGTTTACAGGGGTACTGCTACTTAGCAACACCTTGTAAATTTAATTGCTAAGCCAGGGTGTACAAAGCATTCCAGTTCCATATGGGAGCCATTCCTTACAGACCTCCTTCCCTGGGAGTTCCCAATGTTGTAAATCTCTTCCCCTCCTCCCGTCTCTAAATTGCACTAACACTTTGGATGATTAGGGCTGCAGCAGCGATCAACATTTTCCCCTAGTCATTCCTTTCCATTGATCATTTAAATGAGGGATTATTCTGTTTTCCCATTTTAGCCCATGGATCAATTGTTTAAAGCAATAGATGGAGGTTAGTTCAGAAAATTGGTGCATCAAGAGAAACACACAAAGACACTCTGTACAGGGAAAAGTTACTTTATATTAAAAACCAATGAAAGAAGACAAACGACAAAAGGAAACTTAAACAAAAAAGGAATAGTAGTAGCTAACAATGTGTAGATTTGGCAGAGTAAAAGCAGGATCTAGTAATGCCTGTAGCAAAAATACTGGAAGTGAGAGTAGGATGGCACTATTCAGATGGAAGTTATAGGGGCAATTCACAACCCTCTGACTTCTACTTCATCATGGAAGAGTATTTCAAGTGTGCAATGAACGATTGAGGGCTTTATTTTTAATGGAAATCTTATGCCACTAGAAAGAGAATTGGAAGACTGACAAACTTTTGACAGGCTGAGCAGCTGGGTCATCTTGTAGTAGCTGGGTATCTTGATGGATAAAGAGCTTGGAAAGATGAATAGTTCCTCTCAGGCTCATCAAACATCTAAAGGTAGACATGCAGATATTTAGTGGGGTTATAATCCTTGGACTTATGGTTTTGGCAAAAGAAAAGAACTTGTCCTGGTAGAGACAGCATGCTTAAAGCTAACAGGGTGGTCTATTTTCTTTAAAATATCTGCTTAAATATTGTTATCTGGAAAATTTTTGTGTCACTTTCCTCTTAGGACCCCCACTGAACTCAAATGTTAATGATGTGGAATAAATATTTCATGACCACAACTTGAGTTAGGCCCAGTGCTGTCAGGTAGGACTACAGCCCAATGAATATATTTATATAATAAATTCCATAGGGTGATTAATTTACTTTTAGTGTTCTTAAATTTGTTACGACTCTGTATTTGTCACAATATTAGATATCAAGCCCAGGTGTTTTGCAGACCTCTGGAACATTTTTATTTGGCTTCTATATTTTTTCCCATCTCCTTTCTTTCTACTGAGACTAGAGAGGTAGCTCAGGTACAAAGCAGGAGGAGTGATGAACAGGCAAAAAGCCATAACACACATAGCCAGCTACAGCTTCTCTTCGCCAGTGTGATGTTCCAGACCTTCTTTGTAGGACAGTTTATATTTGTAATGTACTTTGTAGGACAGTTTGTAATTTGAACAACTATTACTTAGAAATACATGCTTGGGAAAAAAATAAATTAGATAGGAGATATGAGGGGAGAGAAAGGGTGAAAGTTAACGTTTCACATTATTCAAAAATTCAACCCAGAGTAAAATGATGTAGACATCACTTAAGCCTTAGAGGAGAGATCTACTGTAGAAGTCATCTATTCATGACTCTCTCTTTTCCCATCCCCAAAGTCCCAGGAAAGAGCAATGCAGCGTCTCTGTTGTTGAATTTATCACAAAAAGGCACTACTATATGCTGTAGACAGTGCTGGCACCAGTTTTTGCAGGTATCCAGCTGCAGAGAGTTACAAGGGGCCAAATGGATGCAAAGCAGAGAAGCCCGTGATCCATGCATTTCCATGGCTCCTGAGGCCCTTGCAGCCAGTGGGAGGGTGCAGGAAGGCTGAGGCGGCAGCGCTGGGTTGAGCTGCATGGCAATCCTGCCTGCTGGGCACAGGCTGAACCAAGAGAGAATTCCATATCCCCTGGCTGCTCTGCACCTTGTCTGTATAGTGTCCAAATACTTGGGCAAGCAGCAAACATGGTTTAGAGCAGACTTTCCACTCCAGAGCAAATTTGGAAGCTGTTCTGTTCTGCAGTTAATCCTTATGGGGATTAGGAGCTTTATCACTATCTCCTGTGTAACTGTAACAGGGAGATTCCACTATGGCCCTTTTATCATCTATAAACAACAGGCAGGATTTGAGTTCTGGCACCTGCCTTTGTTCCAGTCAGTAAAAATAAGTATTGCTTAACTATTTTATCAGACTTTTATTTTATTTCCCACTATGACTTATGCAGTAAAACTTTATTGTAACATATTGCAACTTAAGGTATACAGCTCTCCTATCAACAGCTGTATTCTGATTTGTAGTCCAATATACTTTCTTGCTGCAGATTTCATGTGTACAGTTGTGTTGAGGTGTAATATATCACCACAGCATTTTTAAACTCAGAGCAATAATGTATTCAATTAGGCTGGAAATAAAACATCTAGTTTTCCTTACAATAAATCTTTTACGAAAACCTCTACATCACATGTTCAACAAGGAAATAATACATGTCATTCAGACTAAGGGTTATTGTAGACTGCTGAGGGAAACATGAAGTTCTGGAGGTTTCATCAGTCCTGTGAAATCCTGCAACATGGTAGGTGTACAAATTAGAAAAGGATGTAATATGTTACTAATGACACCTCTTGGGATATTCTTTGAGCCGATATTTACCGTTATGATCAGTAGGCTCATTTAAGCTGCAGGAGTTGAAAAGTAATACTAAAGTTCAGTGAAAAACACCTCTGAGCTCATTAGATGTGGCTGTAATTCAAACACAGAAGGCATTTCTTTTCTTCTCTGTCATTCTTCATATTACTGGAAATATAGTTCTTGAGCTCCTAATAAAAGCGTTATACACGATCACTTATCTACAGTCCCTGCGAAATGCGTTTACACCTCGACATCTGCAGCAGTGCCACAGCCTAAGCAGCACCCTAATTCACCCCAGATGTCTCTTTAAAGGAAATACTGTAGTAGGGCTACTGTTCATAATATTTTCTGAGCATTGCCTTTATTACTTTGAAAGACTTTAATTTTTCAAGTGTCACAGACATTTGCAGTAATTTTTTTTTCTTGTGGAAGAAAAAGCTATATCACATGTTTAAATGTGAATAAAGATTTTAGTAATATTCACCCCTGGAAACGTCAGTTGGTGAATATATATCCATCGCTATCCATCAGCTGTGTTATATAACAAGGATTTCATTATATGCAGTCTCTGTGCAGCAGAGCACACACACTCGCGCCAGTATCGTATCGGATATTGCTTTGAGCGCTCTCAGAGAGTGGCGTGCCAGAGCTCTTTACCCACACTTCACTCAGCATTTTGCCGCCTCAGAAGCGTGCCAGATGGTCTGCAGTGTTTGGTGATGCTCGCTTCACAGCCAGGACTGTGGTGAATGAGACTCCGTGAGGATGGGTCCCCAGACAAATCTCTCCCTCCCTTTCAGCAGATAGGGCAGTGCAGATGAGGGGCTCAGCAGCTGCCCCAGCACTGCTGTGAGCAGGGAACAAGCCAAACGGAACTGTAGGGATCTGCAGTACCAGGAGTACAGAGAAGAGCCAAAACCCCAGGTCCAGACTTCTACAGACATGCAGGTTTTCCTGGTAAAAATTACACCTTCACAAAATCTGACCCATGCTAGCTGTACTTATCCCAGAGTCCATAAGGAGCATGATCAAACTCTGGCCACCACAGAATCACAAAATGTTCGAGGTTGGGAGGAACCTCTGGAGATGACCTAATCCAACCCTCCTGCTCAGAACAATGTCAGCTGGAGCAGCTTGCTAATTGAACAGTCAATATTGCCCTGTCTAGTTCCAATTATCTTCAGAGACGGAAGTTCTGTGACCTCTCTGGGTATACTTGTTCTAGTGTTTGATCATCCTCAGATTTCTGCAAGCTGGATAATCCTGCTTTTCAGCCTCTCCTTATGCATCAGATGCTCTTTTCCTTTAAATGTCCTCATGGCCCTTTTCTGAACTTGCTCCAGTGTGCTCAAGTTAGTTGTGTACAGGGGAGCCCAGAGCTGGACGCAGCACTTCAGGTGTGGTCTCATCAGTTCTGAATAGATGAAAATAATTACCTTCCTCAACCTGGCTATCATCTTCCTAACGCAACCCAGGGTGCTGTTAGCCTTCATTGCCACCTTGGCACATTGCTGGCTCATGTTCAGCATGGTGTCCACAGGGATTGTGATGTCCTTTACTGCCAAACTGCTTTCTGGATGGTCGCCCCCAGCCTGTAATTGGTGCATGGAATTATTCCTCTTCAGCTGCAGAACTTTGCAATGCCCCTTGTTGAAGTGCTTCCCCTCCAGCTAGATCCCAAGGGTGTGGAGGCTGCTGAGTCTGGTGGCGTGTGGGCTCAGTTTAACGGGATGTTTATCGGCAAAGGTGCACTGCTTTTAGCAATATCAGCAATATTGCTTTTAGCAATATATATTATCGTTGGAGATACTGAAATGCTGGACATGCAGCTGGTAGGGACCAGTTACTACTCCAAGCTCATGTGAGAACCCCTTCACCCTGGGCCCCAAGCTTCAGTACCATTACACTGGTACTTTGGGCTGCAGTGTTTGAAGATGTGAAAACACTAAATAAATTTGGTCATACCTGTTGTTTGCATACTATCACAACTGAGCAACTTGAAGACCAGAATTAAGATTTTAATTTCTTGTTTGTCCCCCCACCCCCCCGCCCCAATTCAATATTACATTAAGAAAGGATCCAGCCCCGAACACCTCTTGAAGAAATATCACACTGATGTCAATTTGCCGCCAGGTAAGGAAACAATAAGGTTTCTTTCTTGCATTTCCTTTCTTGTATAGTCTGTTTAGGTCCTGAGCCCTCCAAAATGTACATGAGGACATTCCACAGTAATGGAAGTGTTCATAAGCAAGATCAATATATACATAAAATTAGTCATTGTTTAAATACGAAAGCTGCGATCTCTTTGGGACAAAGAAAACAGAAACATACAATATGTATTTAAAGCATGTAGCATATTTTTAAATCATTCCAGCCTCATTTTCAACCCTCTTTTCCCACAAAACCCAGTTAGGCAGCTATCCAGAGCACTTGTAAAAGCAGTGCACTGGATGACTTACTGAACGGTTTAAATTTAGTGGGAAAAAATTCAAGTAATTCTTCACAGTTCATTTTTTAATTTGAAGAAAATACAGACATGAAAAAGAAATTTAATTTCCCACTAAGGTATACCAAATTGAAACCCTTCTGAGTGGATAAAAGAGTGACCAAAATATAATGAAAATTGCTCTTATTTTTTTCTTTTGCACCTACCATGTAGGTATTTTTTAAATAAGGTAAGGCTTATGTTTTGAATTTCATGGAATACATTCCAGTGGAGGGAAGACAGGGAGAAGAAACAATTAGGGAGAGAGGTTGAGCTGACAGTGCAGTTTCTTTGCAGTGACAACCACATGTATCCATAAATATTTTACAAGTGCAGCTTTCAGACTAGTAAATTTAACTGCCACATTAATGCAGCTTGCAAGTTTATAACCTGGACATTTGTGTGTTGTGAATGTCCAGTATTCTGTCCATGGTGACAGTAAAAGGTTTATATTTTGAAGGCTTTCCTCCTGCAGACTGATTTCCAGCTGTAAGACTCTTGTCTTATACAGCAGCTGTGCCTCTTGTATAATACTACAATGCATCAATTATTAATTCCATTGAAACATGTCACAAATATACTACTTATGACATCTTCCATACTGTCCACGAATGGAGCAGAATCATTTAATGTCTAAGAACACCACAGAGTTGTCTCAGGAGCACTGCAGAAAAAGTTGTATGCTTTCCACTTTCAGGGCATTTTATTATTAATGCTACATAGGTTCTAAAATGAAACAGATGAAAAGAAATGTTGTAATCAGACCCAATTATGAAAAAAATTATTGCAGCTGACATTCAGAAATGTCATCAGTATCACAAGTACCACTACTCAGCATTGAGACTGTTTCCCATAAGTCAGTGTTAAAATTAGTTGCCACTTGGAGAGCTTAAATATCGTTTAGCAAATGGTGTGGATCTTTCCACTTCTTTGGATAAAGCAGGGAGAGAATGAAAAATGGTGTCCTGAAAGGCAGATGACATTGTTAAAGGGCAGACTAGAACCCAAAAAAACTTAGAGGGTCTGGAAATGTGCAAAGAGAGAAAGCCAGCTAAACTAGACTTTGTGAAGGCAAATGCCATGATCACTCTAGAGAGTAGAGGTGTTTTGTACTGAGTCTCTCCATCTAACTTCTGGATTCTGACATTATAATGACAGAAATAAAGAAAAGTCAAGGGAAAAGAAATCCAAAGTAAGAAAGAACTTTCTTCTGGAAAATTCTAACCTGTTGAGAAGCCTGATTTACCCTAATCCTGAATCCTAATACTGAAACTTATTTTAATCTTTCGCAAGAATTATATTCTTGGCTGCAAAACCAGACCCACCCCACTAGCTGTCATGTCAAGGGAGCATTAAGCCCATGTCAAAGGATGTGGTTTGATCCAGCTTGTCTTCCCTACAGCTTCTGCTGATGGCAGTTCTGCAGAGCTTTTGATGAAAGCTAAATCTTCTCATCTCTGGCATATTCCTCACTAAAAGACAACGACAAACACTTCAAGCACAGAAGGTATGCGCTATATGCATTTTCCTCTACAAGCCAAGGTGAATTTATCCCTGTGGACAAATGCTTCAAAAAAGCTGTCTGTCAATAGAATTGATGTCTGGCTCCTTGACTGTTTTCTGCCAGAGTCCAATCCTTTCAATATGCACCAATCTGATTAATCCTTCAGTGGTTAGAAGAAACTATACTTTGCAAAGAAATGAGCTGCATACTAAAAAATTCTTCTATTTTCCCCTTTGCATGCACGCATCACAATAGTTTGCAGCCAGTTACAACCAAACCCACTCTGGATTATCTCTTCTAGATGACTTTGGTCTGAAGAATAAGACTCTGTAAACTGCAGATACTACTTATTTTCGTTGTTTCTAATGAAGGGAATAAAACCAGTCAAGTGTTTGTTACAGTAACTCATGAAAACTGCTTTAAAACTGATTGAATCAATTTCCCTCTATCTTGTTACTTCTGACCTGAGCAATTTTAAAGAGTTCAAGCCAAGTAAGTGCAATCCATGACTGACATTATATCCACACATCTCTTTCTCTTCCTTTCTGTTCCAGGAGTTCTACTGTACATCCCAGAGGGCTCAGTCTTCCAAGCAAGAGACGAGACACATGAGAGAGTACCATGTGCTGGGAGATGAAATTCAACTGTTCTCTGTAATAATTCCCAAGATACTCCACTTTCTTACACTGTACTGCATGCATGTGTGGTAATTGTTTATCTTTTGGGTGTAAGAACAAAGTATTGCTGAATTTATTTATTGCCTGGTGTCTTACAAGTCAATGTGATAATGACACAAGGAGGCTATGAGCCTTCCTCTAGGTTTTCCATTTACACATAGGTATGTCAAATATTCCTGAAGTGGGAATTCTTTAAGAAACATTATATGTTTAAGAAACATTATATGTTTAAGAAACAAGATGGTCAAAACCCAGATAACATATTCTAATGCACCTTATCATCTTACATGCCTAAACATTCAAAATGGAAACCTTTCAGTTATCCCAGGAGGAAAAATTCATTCAGTATCTGCATATTACCATCATCCTCCTTTTCAGAGGAGGTCTTATTTCTCTCAGATGTTCTAGGAGGTAGGAAGAAAGGTTGTTTGTACTTATACTGGGAACACCCCTGCCTCGCTACAGCCCTTAATTTTTTCTAAAACCTCTTTGAAAACCTTTCTGGATTTGATTTATTTTTCATCCTGGTCCCAGATAGATACAGGCAATAAGCAATATGCCCTCTGCTTGCTCCTTTCCAATCTTGTATGCACAGTTATTAATCTTCATAATGTTTCTCAGACAGGTCTTTGTTCCCTAATGACTCCAGGCACACCTTTGGGCATATAAGTAGGCAAAACCCCTGGTGTTTTTCAGGACAGATTTCCCATAGTCTAGTTTATGAATCAAGTTCTGAATGTTTACTTAGGCACTCATTCAAATTTAGACTGAGATTTTTAAAAGTAGCAAGCAGTTGCTGCCATCAGTGTTACAAGGGCTGAGACTTTTTGCTGATGTATTTTCAGCACTTAAGAGCCCAACTTTTGTTGTAAGTCAATGTCACCAAAGTTGCCTAATCCCATTTTTAAAGTGAACCATCGCTATGGCAATCATTTAAACCTAAAATGTGGAGTGAGTCAATGCATACATCCTCTTAAAAATACTACAGAAATTGCAAGGAACTTGGATTACATGCCATGTTGCCAGTCTTCAGAGTTCTTATATTTTTGTTTCAGAAAAATGAATAAAAGGAAAATATATTTCATGCATTGTAGCGTCAGCCTACCAACTGTGCATTATACCCAAAGTCACAAAACTTACAAGAAGATGTGATGTTAAAACCACGTTGTTGCAATGACGGACACGGCCCGGGGAGGAAGGAGAGAACCGAATTTTGGAGGGACTCGATAGAAAAGCTTATTTTTATTTACATACAGAAGAGTTTTATATTCTGAGTTATAGAAAAGCTATTGGATCTTAGCTGCCCATCCCCCAGGGCTATTGGCTAGATCCTGAAAACACACATTTCCTAAACAGACCTTCAGTCCTACAATAACAACGTCCAAAAACATCTCACAGGTGCAAGATAGACAAATTATTTACAAAAGCTCGCTAGCTGTTTTGCAGCTAGTTCTGTGAGAAAGTGAGAATGCTCACGGACACAGGCAGATACTGAAAAATCTTTCTGCCACCAAGCTTTCAGCGTCCACACCACATATCAGCAGAAAAAAGTCAGAATTATTCCTTAGTCCTACTATTTAGAATTAAGGAATGAATTAATTAAATTTGTGAAAGTCTTAACCTCTTCAAGATGGCTTTCTTTCACCACATTTTGCCTAAACATTAGTTATTGGAACAATTTATTAAGCAAATTGATATTTGGAAATAGTTTTATAATTTTCAGGCTAACTACCTTAACTGTCATCACTGTCAGTAGTGCAATGCCCTCAGCTGACACAGCTACTCCATGGACTTTATTTTAGGATTAATTAACTTTTTACCTTCCCATTTCCAGAGGTAGAATAACACTTTACCCATTACTTCTTTGAGTTTATCTTACTGCTTAGGGAACTTACATTGAAAAGGCCTTTCTCTTGTGAGCTGGGACACAGTCAGATTTGCAGGTTAGGCCAAGCCAGACTATACCTCATTCAACAAAAGATACTGCACAAAGTAAATACTTCAGATTTCCTATTAATATTTAGCTATTACCCATACATTTATTAATTATTAGTTACACTATCATGTTCTTTCCCTCCATCCTTTACTGTTCAATAGTCTTCTGCCTTCCAGTTTGTAAAAGAGGGGATTCATTCATGAAGAAGGCTTCTATATGGAAAAACAATATGAGCAATTTCTTGGGATGCAGCCTTCATTGCACTGACTGAAATGCCAAACCTCCTATTGCCTCAATATTTTCAGCAGTTCACTTTATTAGGCCCCACCTGTGAAGTGAAAAGGAATAAGATTATTGAAGAAAGCTTGCTTTTACTTGACAGGTTTCAAGTACCAGATCTAATTATCATGCCATAAACTGACAATTTCAAAGGATAATGTTCTGATAAATACTGTGTTAAAGCCAACACATTAAATGCATTTTCTCATTATGCCAATTGGAATGGAAACAATATTTTCCTTGCCATGGGCACATTAGAACGTGGTCAGGCAGAAGCTGTAACAAAAACAGGTAACATTTTTATTATAATTAAAGAGAATATGTTCAGCTTCAAACATGGAACTGGACATCAATTCCTGCAGGCAGCTACTATCCATAATATGTCATTTTAACGGAGCCACCCAAGAATATGGTGCTTTTGGTGCTATGCATTTATTTGTGTATGTCTATGTATGTACCCAATACTGTCTTGGAAACTTCTTGGTTTAAATCTCATTAGAAATGAGCAAATGTTTCTCAGATACTTAAATTATTTAAAAGTTCATGAAAATATGAAGATGAATAGGAGAGGAGGTTCTATAAATTCTGTAGCGAGGCTGAAGTGTGAGTTCAAAAGTTTTAAGACCTAAGAGAATCCACATTGAAAACAGCAGGATCTTTCATACATACCAGACTGTGAAAAAATCTCCCTCAGAAATCAATCACAAGACAAAAACTGTTTTAGTAGATCCGGTGCTCAACTAATTTAGAAAGAAGACTATATATTCCGTAACAGAATAGCTCAAAGGTAAACTACCTGTTTGCTCTTCCGCGCACTCACAAGGCCTCTGTGGTCTGGAGTCCCTTACTTCATAGTTTCTCCTGTCCAGAGAGGCTACTGGGCTGGTGGGCTTCCCACGTCCCTCAAAAGTGGTGTACTTCTGCAAGCAATACCCAGACATACCCAGATATTCCTTGCTGTGAAAACATATCATCATCTATCTCCTCAACTTTCCTCTTTGATTTAGGAACATGTAGAAGTAAGTGTTGAGCTTGACACCATTATTTGTTTTCTTTTATAGAAAACTGATAGATGCAGCTAGCAATCTGTGTGATAAAAGCACTATGCCTACCAGTGTGCCATCCCCACCCTTTATAGATAAATATATGGCATGAAATGTGACAAAAGTGTGCAGATCAGGTTCTCCTCCTACAGTCCTGCTTTCAGATAAGCCATCTACAGAGTGCTTTACTTTGCTAGTGTCACAAAACCAAAAGAAAAGTAAATATGGAGGAGACAGAGATTGAGAGAAAAAGGACAATCTTTTGAGCAATACAGCCTTCAGATCAATGTTCATGAAGTCACAACACAGGAGATTAACAAATCTTGCTGCAGGCTTCCTGAGGTACAGGTGATATAGTCTGAAGCTTCTCTAATATCAGTTCCAGCACCAACTGCCAGTGCTACGTTACTGAATCTTTTAAAGAAAAAGCTAATGATGTTTTGAAGGACTACAAGTAAACATGGTTTCTTCCACTTCATTTCTGCTCTCCAAGTGACCTGGTTTTGCTGAAAAAGGAGAGAAGAAGCTGTTCACAGGGGTTTTCACCCCAAGGTGTCCGCTGCTGTGCAGGACAGTGCTGGGAAGCATTGATGTATCGCTTTTATTCAAAACTGTGATCCTACTCTAGTACTGCTGTATCTTTGACTCTCACCACATTCACATCACTATTGGACTCATCTCTTGATGCATCTCTGAGAAAGAATATACATATCTGTGCATTGGCGCTGTTAATATGTAACTCATGAAGGTACCTTGGTTTAATCATATTGCTGGCCAGCAAAGATCTGTTGCATAATTTTGGCAAAGCATCAATACCTCTTTAACCACACTGCACTCACATGTGTCAATTTTCATATTCAGAGCCATGTCCCATCAGGACAAGAATGTGAAAATTAATTCAGATGACATGCGGTTGGTATGGTGCAAATAAACAGTGTTCTGACATATCTCAAAGGCATTTGCATAACTGCAAGGTGCAGGTGTTTCCAAGAATCCCTGGCATGGCTTATGAATGACAGAGTATTTAGCTTCAGGCTTCCTGGCCAAAATACATTCCAAACACTACGGAAAGAAAAGAAGCATACCAGCTCATATATTAATTTCTAAATGTTACTGTATCAGATGGTGATGACTTTCTCAAGAAGCTATAGATAAGTTGGGAGGAGAAAGGAAAATCCCAAGAGAAGGCAACCGTATATACGGATATGAACTGGCAATCTCATATACATGAGATATTCAAACCATTTGGATTAAGTTTCTGCACTAAGTTGGCAATGCTTTGAGATAGACAATTCTTTTCCTGTTGCTTGCAGTTGCCATGAATTTACTGGAAGCACTGACTCATGCTTAATTATTGGTGCCTTGGGTTATTTTTATATTGTTTTTATGCGTTTATAGCATTTGCTATTTTTAAGGCATGTGATTATTTTTCAGAAGATTTCATTGGGATCTGGCACAATGATTTTTACATAAGATATTGAAACCTGAAAAATATATATTTTCAATATCTTGTTATGACTTAATTCCAAGCAGACAAATCTATGGATGATAAGCTTTCTTCATGTAAGTCAGTTAATCAGGTAATGGATGGGTTATTAACTAATACATGTAGTTGGCTCCACACCTAAATTCCTCAGAGATAATGAAATTATACCTATTAGAATGATTGCACAGCTCTTTGTATCTGCATAGCAACACTTTTACTATCTGTAAGGAGAGCAGGAAAGTGTTAAAATTTTAAATCCCTGGCAAACCTCAGAGGAAAATATCTTTGCTCACAGTGTTTGTTCACCACATGGTGCATGCTTCAGAAGGTGCTAAATCAGCAAAACTGCTGAATTTGAAATATCGGGAACATTCATCTCCCTCTGAATTCAGTTATGCTATATGTAAAGATCCTGAATAGAATCTGATAGTATAACAGCAATGTGGAATTGCATATTAAACATACCTAACCTGTCATTAAAAACCTCTAATTACAGTCATCAGAAGTGTCCCTGTGCTGCTACTTGTCATGCTATATCTATATCTCATTTTAATGGGAGAAGATAGTATTTCTGATTATGTCGCTTAATGTACAGTGCATGAAAGTTATGGGCCTGAACCTGTTCCCATGGAGGTCAATGGCAGTTTTGCCATTGTCTTCAATTAGAACAGGACGTCGTTTTATGACACTAGGGTTTCATTTGCATTAATTAATTTACTTAGCAGGTAATGAAAAACTAGAAAAAACAGCCCTCTGGCTCATGAGTTTGGCACCATATTTAATATTTTCACTAGGAATAATTGCATTGATAAACTTTTAAGCAGAAAAGGGTAAGATAGGTCAGTGTATTAGGCAAAATCAAACAGTTGATTGGGAAGCTCTGAGACTGCCTTCCATGCCCTGGTCTTGTTTTCTTTTATTTGTCAGTGACTAAGTCTGCGATGTTGAATGTTTAATGCTTAGCAGTGTTAGATTTAGGCACAACAGTTCCATACTTTCTGGATGAATATGTTTTATACATCATGGAGACGTTCGCTCAGCAGACACTACAAAACTGGCAGCTGGTTTTCAGGTCATCAGCCTCAACGGGAACAGCAGACATAGATGGGAGATGAGGCTGAGGTTCTTCTTCACATCATGGTTGAAGCCAGGAGATACCCATCTGGGAAGATCCATACAGATGTCAGTGAAGGCAAACACAATCCTGTGGAAGCAGACTTACATAAGGTGCTTTGATTTCTTAAATTAGATGTAAACCAGATCAGTCTCCTTCTAACTTTTTAAGCTTTTAAGCTGCTAACAGCATCTATAATGTTAGCATCGGGCTCATGCCTGGGAAAGATAAGAAGCTGCAAAAACAGCGATGGAGGCAGTTCTGCCAAGCAAGCAGGATTGCACTGTGCCAGCTGCTGGGGATGTAGGGTAGCCCCAGAATGCACACTCCGGGACTGTAGAAATATAAGGACTCTATACATAACACTTCTCACAGAAAGGACAGGAATTAAATGATCTTCCAGTGAGCCAGTGACAGCTGAAGGATTACAGCGGCCTGCTGGAGGGGTGGTATGGCCCAGCAGTGGATGTACTTGCTCAGGATTTCTGTGATCTGATCTCCACACGCTGCCACATACTTCCCCTGGCTGGAAGACAGGAGTCTGGCAAAGCCACTTCTCCTTCTGGGCACTGTTTCTACAGCCTGGGAGTAATAACTCCTCTTTACCTCCTAAGGTTTCTGTTTTGGTTGGGTTTGTAAGGTGCTTAGTTACCCAAGAGTTGAGAGCTATAAAACATCAAGATCAATTGAAAACCTGTCAGTCAGAACTTGAAAACCCATCAGTCTCTGTATTCAGAGCTTTTTATTAAATTAAGAAGTAAAAAAAGTGAGACAATATTGGCTTGAAGTCTGCTTGTCCTCTTTAGCATATTGTCTTGGAATATTTTTAGCCAGGCATACTGTACTTTATGGACATTATTGTAGAAATACTTGCTGAGAAAAGCTATTTTATTAATTGGGTATTCTCACTGTAAGTCATGTGATATCCCAGAAGACACTTTATAAATAAAGTGTATTTGCATCAGGAGTTTTTCAAGGTTCTCTATTTTACAAAATAATAGTTCACAGCTTAAACTAAATGCATTGAGGTGAAGCTTATCAGTTGAGCACTTTAATAAAATGAAATCAAATGCAATTTCTAGTGGAGATAACAAATGCTTCTTATTTGGCATGGTATTTTACATATCTATGTATCACTTTAAAGAAGGTAATTGATGATGTTCATCTTGTAGAGAAAATGCATTTGCATGGCAAGAAATAAGCCCATATATCTGCCTCACTCGGACCAGTCCTTTCTACATGAAGCCTGAAGATTTTCATCTATGTTTCCCAGAAAAAATGCTGAATTCAGAAAATTAAAAATATTTAATTTTAAATTTTATGATACTTTTCAGATTTGTTACTCTTTGCGGCAATCATAAGAGTAGTGGGGAAAAAAAAGCTAGGAGTGCCACAAGGAAAAACACTGGGTTAAGCACATTAGGACAAAATTAATTTGAGGGGTTTTAAAAAGAAAGAGAGCTAATGCCTGTGCATATGATGCAACATTTAGCTCTTCCTGTTAGCTAGACAATAACCTGTCATATATTCATTTTTTAGGTAGATGGAAGCACTCTTCTAAAGTGCACTTTGACTTCCTAAAAATAAAAATAACACAGCAGCTTCTTTTTTAGCTCTTAGCTTACCACTTCACTAATTTACTTGAAGGTTCTGTGTGTCCCTCTGAGAAATGCCACTTGTTTAGAAAGTTCTTTGTCTTTATTTCAGTTTAAAGACTGGCAGTTTAGAGGCTGTGAGACTGTACTCCATAGCTTAATGCATAAATTTTAGTTAGATTTTACTCTGATTCAGTTCCACTTTAAAACTAAGTGACTGCTTTATTTCCCTTGTGAAGGGAAATGTAGCATTACACAGAAAGGCTTTGCAACTCTGGAAACCCCATTTCCCTTCCCTTTTGTTACTGTTCCTTCTACAATGTACAGAAGAGGGAAATTTAAAAAGGGGATTGCCCCGATGTTCACAAAACACAGACAGGCACACTTAAGCTGCCTGTGCCTCAAGGCTTCTGTTAATTATTGACAAATTTACTTCCAAGTCTCCAAAGTAACAATTTTTGCTTGATTACACAAGGACACCTGTCCACCTGTTGATTTCTTCCTAAAATCTGATTGCTGTATCTGGTAGATACAGTCTTCAGATAGTTCCTTCTTAAAAATTTCTTGAAAAGCAGCTGCTGGATGAAGGATGGAGAGCCAGGCTAATGACACCACTGCAGAAAAGAGTCACCTGGGCTCAGTGGGTACCTATTCTGTCTGGCTTGCAGAGTGGTCAATGAGCAGAACTTTCCTGACAGGCCAAAAAGGCAGAGTAATCCCTCCAAACCGTCCACAAAAAATGCTGCCCCTTTCTCAGTGATGGAGGAAGAGGCATGGAGAAGAAAAATCAGGGCAATGGCTCAGATGGTGGTGAGTGCCTTATGGCACAGGGATAGAACTGATCAGATAGAACCCATTCTATTGCAATAGGAAAAGGATATAGGCTCTTCATACAGAAATGCAAGGAAAAGAACTCTTCATTAATTCCATAACCTATGGTATAATTTGTTTAAAATAGGACTCAATGCATTATACCATAGTTAATACGAGGCTAAAAGAACTAGAAAGAACACTAAATTTAGATTAGAGGTTACATAGTTCCTCTTAGGATTTCATCTACCTCTCAGAGAAAAAAGAGGTTTAGATTTTACTTCTGGAGAATGTAAGATGATGTTTTAGCATATTTACTCACCTCGGTGTTACTATGAACCTTCACAGTACCAAAATATTAATTAGATATCAAGATTGTATAGGAGGTTAAAAAAAGTTTACGTAAGATCTAATTATTAAATCCAGCCAAAGAGAGCTTCCCTCCCCACTTCCTAAAACCATACTCATCTCCACAAAGGCCTATCAGGACATTTCCATACATCTTGAAGAGGAGAAACGGGGTGAGGAAGAGTCTTCACTTCTTCAGCCTTTCAGATGTTGAAGAACAAAGGGTGAGACACAAACAAGAACAAATGGATTTAGTATGAGCTGAAATCACAACTCTTGTTCATCTGGTGGTCTCCAGACTTCACTGGAACTACTTGCATGATAAGCAGCAGAAATCTTCTTCTGTAACTCTTGGGGAGTTATCTTTGGCTTGCTTTCATAGATTTTTATGAGAAAAAATGTCGACTGAAATCTCACACCTGTGCCAAAACTAACTTTCAGGATGTTCCATGTGAATCAATCCAGCTGGAAAATCACCTCAAAACAGGATCTTATTGAAACTCTGAAGCCTTTATCTGATAGGAGCTTTCTTAATAATTTTTTTTGAAATAAGACACTGAACTTGATGAGAGACAGAGTATTTTTTTGTCTAATAAAATATTGAATAATGCACAATCCTATAGAATCTAATGGATGCTCAGGTAAAAAGAAATTCTTATGCAAAAATGTTCCCCACAACATGTAATGCTTAGAAAACATAACTCAAAATTATATTAATTATCCTACAGCTTTGATAACAGAAACACCTATCTTCCTTTGCAGAGATGATTCTTAGGTAAAATTAGATATTGCTGGAAAATAGTCCAGTACAAAAATAAAAAGCTATGTTCTTGTTGCTCCATATTCGGAAAGCTGAAGGCTTCAGCATCAAACCCAATAGCTCTGAAAGCTGAATGGGTAGTTACAATATGGCATACAGCAAATTATCTAGGGGACCATTCTTACAGTTTTTCAGTTCAGCACCTTTCTGTGGTTGTGTAGCTGGGAAAACATGAAGACAGAAGGGAATGACTTGTGTTTCTTGAGATGTGTTTTTAAACCTGGGAGTTGGGAATTACTCACACTGAAGTCTTACAATAATAATAGGCAACACTGAGAGCAAGATGATAGTACCAACCTGGGAAGTACTCCATGAATGGTAGGTTACCTTCACGAAGCAAAGTGCATCAGTTTTATAACTCAGAACACTAAACAGTGACACCAAAGCCTCCAAACTGCAGAAAAAAAATGTCGCTGTAGCAATTTTTCAGCATACAAACTAATAGAGAAACACACACCTGGTGATCAAAATTTTTACAGTCTCGCTGAGTACATTTTAGTTCCATTTGTGATCATCCCATAAACTGAAGAGCATCTTCAGCTCATGTTTGACAGGCTGAATTCCATAGGCTAAATTCTAAATGCAAGGCCATGTTTCCACATTCTAACATAGTACAGTCAATGCAACCCAACTGTGCAAACAATACTTGAATGCCTCAAGGTTTTTGTTTCTGTATAAAATGCCTGTAAGAGGACAGCAAAATAGGAAGCTTTCATGGAGATGGATTCTGAATAGAAGAGGATACACAAAATCATAATGAGTTGTTACATGAGGTATTAGCTCTTCTTTACGCTTCAAAGTTAATGTGTAAACTTATTCTCAAAGCAACTGTTGTGATGTCCTGAATGTATCTCTGCCCATGAGGAAATAACTTTAACTTGAATAGTTGCAGCAAATCCTAAGAAAACATTAATGATGTTTTGCCAGAGGAAAAAGGGTTTAAATCTGCTTTTCCACTATTAGAGGGACAACTGCTTTTCTTTAGTGCAGTAACCACAGTCAAAAGGCATAAAGGGTGCCATGTTTAGAGCACTGTCATTCAATAAGATAATTTCTTGATTTTTTTAAACACAGTTCTTGTGCTTATAAAGAAAGCAATTCTGTAAAGAAAGTCAGTGCTCCTTTCATTTAACAGCTCTATGTGCATACCAGAAATCTTTGCCAGCTACTGTTCAATGTAATTAAATAATTAAAAAGTATAAATATTCTGACTATTGACTAGCTGTTTTGTTTGGAGTCCAGCAAAAGAAGACAGACAGCCAACAGGGCCAACAGATGAGAACACGGAATATTCCCAATGAGGCCGCTGCCGCCTGTGTGAAATAGTGCAGAGATCAGTGCAGGGAGCATGCACAGTAATGCAATTAATTTTCTATTAAAGGACATGTACAGAGCAAGCAGCAGCTGCACACAGGTCCTGTTTCATTCATCTCCTAGAATCTAAATTTTAAAAGCATCGCTGGAGAAGTGTGGAACATTTAAGGGAAAAATGCTGGATTTCCCAGTAAACCAGATTGTCACATTTCTTCAGGAAGGCAAGGCAGTAGTGATGCTGCTCGTGAATGGGAAAGTTTATTCTTCCTGCAGCTGCACTGCTGTAGGCTCTCTGCAGATCCAGGTAGGCTATTCCTCCTAAACTCCCTGTCTCCATAGCTCTCCCCACACAGAAGGACAATAAACTTCTGTGTGTTCCCTGTTGCGTTGCTTCCCACACATCAAGAACCCCTGATCCATGGGCCTGATTAGGCAAAGCGGTGTGTCTGGTTTCGATGAGGCACAAGCTGTGGAATCCTCAGAAACCAGGCTGAAACAGCACTGAAGCCAGACTTGTTTCAGGAAGGAGTCTGTTTTGAATTATGCTTCCTATTAGTGGTAGATTTAAAAATTAGGGAACTATGAGTAAATCTGGAACTTAACAAGGCTTAAAATAGGCCTGGGTCACAAATCTTGATGACTGTGTGATGGGCTGGTCTTCACCGCAACAACAAGGAGGTCTTTAAAAAAAAGTAAGTAGAAAAAGCCAGAGTGACTAGAGTATGGGGGATGGGAAATAATAAAGGTAAGTTATTTCTTCCCATCTTGTGTTCTGAAACACAGGAAAAGTTTACACAAATGGTAAACATATGGAAAAAATTATCAGGAGAGTGATCTCAAAACAAAGACTACAACAGAGTTCAAGTGACACATTTCTGGAACAGAAATGGATGGTGCCATAAAGTCAACACAAGAAAGTAGGATTATGATTAACCTGAAAAAGGGCAAGCAAATTAGACTACAAGCCATTTTCCTATTCCTTATGGCAGCTTCCCAAGACTGCACATCTGAAATGTGTAATTTAACATAAGCCCAAAGAGCCTTCCTTGCCAACTACAGAAAAATTAATCAAAACATATTCTTGTACCAGATGAGTAGTAGGTATTTATACAAATAAAGAGGCATGATCTATTTATACACATATGCACCCAGATGCCTGTGCATGTTTATTATAGTTGAATTGAAATTAGATAACCAACATAAAAACCATTACACAACATTATACAGGTCAGTTAGTTCACTGCTTGAGTTTCAGCCAGGCTGGCCATAAAGTCAGGTAATAAAGCTGCAATGCTTTGAAAACGCAGATGTATTTGAAATGAGTTGCTCCATGCGATTAAGAGAGATGTGAGAGGTCAGGAGAACAATATAATCTAACACCACGTCTACACTGCAGACTTCAGCAGGCACAGCTACACCAAGCAGAAATACGAAGCTGTTTAATTCCTGACTGATACAGCCGTACTGCCAGCTGTGTCACAAGTGTTGATATAACTACTTTGGTATAAAGCTGAAATTTCATAAATGGAACTTCTTTTACTCAGTGTTTTTCCTACGCTGGTATGATATACAGATGTGCTAACATAACCACAGCTCTAACACAAACACTTTCTGCAGCAATAACATAGATACAGCCAAAACCATCCAGGGTGCAAAAACACATGCTAAGAGTTTACTTTGACTATTTCTACACTAAATATATTACATCACCAACGTGCTCCAAATACATACAACTAGGGATTTGTGGGAAAAACATACCAAAGCTGCCCCATAAGCAACACTCCAACAAAGTTGGCCCTTCTAGCAGCCCAGCTGCGTTGCTTAGCAACAGCATCTCTCTTTGCCGCTGCCCACACACCTGTGCTAGCAGACACCAATACAACACTGCTTCACTGATTTCCTCAAGTTCCACGGCTTGATTTTGCCAGCTGTAACCGCTGGGACATTGGCAGAGGCATGAGATTGGGCTGTAGTCTGCCATTCTAAACCCTGACACTGGCAATGACAGAAAGCCGAGAGGGATAAGGGCAGCACCGCGCTCTGAAAGAACGGCGGGAAGACGTCTGGAAGAAATCAAATCTCCGAAGTACCACCCTCCACACCCACCGACCCGCCCTGTGCGAGGAGGGCGGAACGCCAGCCCCTGGCTTGGTGGGCGGGACAATCAATGGGTCAATCAGAGAGAGGCCTCCGGGCGTTCTTTATCCAATAGCCAACTTTTCCTGGCCTCCGGGGCGGAGCGCCGCGTTCGGTCCTGGCGCGGGGCGGGCCCGCGCGCTGCCCTCACGCACGATGGCCGCCGGAAGCGGTCACGTGGGCGGCAGCGCCCCCGCGGCGGGCCACAAACACGGGGGGAGAGGGGATGAAGCGCATGCGCCCCACCGGGAGCCAGCCGGCGGGAAGCCCCGCC
>VZTG01001230.1:1081236-1122598 GCA_013397845.1 Melanocharis versteri | reverse complement strand
ACGCGTGCGGGGTGTGTGACCGCCGGGTGACCGCCGAGCCGTCCGGGGGAAGTCTCTGCCCTCGGGGTGTGCCGGCGGGGCCGACTGCCCGCAGCAGCCGAGAAAAAGTAATGAACTTCCCCGCTGAACAGCTGAGGAGCGGGCGAAAGGGTTGCTGAATTGCTGGCGTATTGTCATATCAGTCACACACCTCTGACCGTGACTGTCCACGCTCTCAGGATGCGTTGGAGTGGAAGGATGCGTAGGAGTGGGATGATTTCTCACCGTGAAAGGTTATAGTGTTAGTACAGAATTCCGAATACGGGTGGTTATCCCTTACCTTCAAGAACTCGTTTTTATTGTTGTTGTTGTTGTTAATTAAAATAAATTGTATACTTAAAGGTTGGCTTTTTTTGGTATCTTTATCAAAAACTTTGCTATCCTGAAACCACTTTAATTTCAGTGGGACTCTTGAGAACTTATGTTTCTGCCGCAGGAACTTGGGTAGCTCTGACTTTGCCATTCAAATTACCCATGCTTTTTGAAATCTTACCTCTGAGGCCAAGCAGCTAATTGCATGGCTGGGCACCTACCTGCTAGAGTCTAGTGCAGCTCATCACCTTCACAGACTATTCTTTTTTTAACACTGTGATTGTGAGACCTAATGCTTGAAACATAGCTCTCACCACTTCTCACCTTCTGCCAACTGTCTGAAGTGTTTTCTGACTGCAGTTTCTAACTATGTTACTTGCATATCATACCATCTGTAGTTAAAATTTGCATGGAAGGCCACCAGAAAAAAAAAAAGGAAAGCTTCTCATGATTTCATATGATGGAGCAGATTCTTAATCATTTAGAAAAAATAAATATTACCCTTAGAGAGCCTTTCCAAATCTTGGTATTTTCTGTGACAGTACTGAATTCTGGAACTTATGGTCAGATGTGGAGCATGCATGTTTGTTTTGGTGCTAGTTTCACTGAGTGAAGCTCATCTTGAAACTCATCAGTGTTTTAAGTGCTTTAAATTTTTTTTTTGAGGAGACAGATGGAATCAGGTGGAATCATTTGAGATTGTGATTTCTTTCTCAGTCATCGTACCTCATTTACACAACTTGTCCTTCCTTCCTTCTCCCCATCTTTATCCAGTCTGCCATGGAAAGAGAGGCACAAAAGTTTGTATTTTGAAGTGGAACTGAGAACACCTATTTTTCCTCAAGAGGGTTGTGTATATGTACTTTCAGAGTTGCTGTGAACAGCAGCCTAAGTTATATGCAGGTATCTAATGTTTGTGCAGTATGTACAGCTTTAGCTTTTCTGGTTTCTTTTTGTGCTGTCTATAGAACTGAAGTTAAGAAGACAATGGAATGATTTACCAATGATCTTTAAATATTTATTTTATTATTACTACTCGTAACTAATAGTTTCCAACTTTTAATCATTACTTTCAGGTATGGTTATACAATGTTAAAATTAAATAACCTGCTTATTTTTGGAAAATAAAATATGGCATTACTTTTTACAGTTTGTGTTAAACCCTCTTTTTTAAGGTAATCTGTCAAGTGCATGAAAGTTAAGAGATGAGAGTAATCCAGGCTGTATGAACAATTCTTTCACTGATATGTGTAGGATCTGACAATCTTTTATGTGGGCTTCTGCTTTTTTTTGCTCAAACTATACCTGTAGTGATGATGTATGGTAATGGAGGAGGGAAGAGAGCTCTGTAATATCTTTACTATTCATTAAGAAACTGTTACACAATACAAAGACCACAGTTAGTAGATAGTTACTAATTTCTGCATACTCTTCTTCGAGGGTGCTTCTTAACGTATTATTTTAATGGCTCACAGTTATTGATCCAGCATCTCTTTGAGATGAGGGAATATTGTTTTCCCATCGGTAAAATTAGTGTAATAAACAAGATGTGATTGGGGTCGCAAAAAAATAATCAATGGTAGAACAGAATTAGAATTCAAATTCACCTGCCTCCATGCTGTGCTGGTTTCTCCGGATAATAATATGAGTTGGATGTCTATGTTTAGTGGCCATTACAAGAGCCAGGCTCTTCTTCATATCAGGTTCAGTTGAGAATGTGCAGCTAATGGCGACAGGCACCGTATTTTAGCCTGATGTTCACATAGCAGAGAGGCCCTCACAGGTGCAAAATCTCATAAATACTGTGCTCTTCTGCTCTTCCTCCTTTTCTTGGCCTTTTTGCCTGTGATTTCCAACCTCTGCAACAAGTGGAGGAACGATCATATGGATTTCCTTATCCCTGCTTACCCTTGATTGATGGTTGGAGTATGTCCACCCACCATGCTGAACAAGTAGGGGTCCTACTGGAAAATATACTAAGTGCTCCTGTAGTTAAACATGGCGATAATGGGAATAAACACACCAGGGGATGAATTAAAGTTGCACAGGAAACTTTCCGACTTGTGAGTGCTTTACTTTGAACCTAAACAATATTATATCTTTAACACAAAAACAAATTCTGTCACACATGCTGGCAAGGTCATTATAGTTGCATATCAGTGGCGCTGAAATGTTCCAGGCAGAAGCACAGCTTGAGCTCAGGGCTAACTGCAATAGTTGGAAACAGGAGGAAGCTGTTTCTGTGAAGTTGAAGGGGAAAGGTCAGTGTGGCAATCGACTTATTGCAGAGGATTATTGGAATTGCACAATGCCATCCTGTCTTCTCTGACTTGTTCAAGTGGTGGGAGGGAAACAGTGGGGACAGAAACAGTGTCCTCTGGTCATGAGTTGAACTCCTAGTAGGAGGAGAAAGTAAGTTTGTTGCCCTCTTATCTCTTTCTTTACATCTTGGAGGTGTGTGGTAGTGTATGTAACTTCTTCATTCCCCACCCATGTCCCTGCACTTACAGATGATGCTTGAGACTGTGGAATTTAGTGAAGGAAGCCCAGCCCTGCTCTGCCTTTTCTTCTTTTGAAAAGACATCCTCTGTTGCATTTATGTGATATTTGTGTGTGTGTTTAGCAAAGTGGAATGTTACTTTTTTTTTTGTCCCCTCAACTTATTGCTGGTTACATAGTTTTTGGAGGCCTGCTCATTTATATTTTTCCTTACTAAGTTTTGGCTTGTTCATAGCTGAGAAGGAGTTCGGAGGCTGCTTCTTCCTGCAAAGACATATTGTTTCTTCTGTAATGTAAACCAGACTAGTTGTGTCAGTCATCTTGTTTGAAAAAAAAATTCTTGAGTTTTTTTCAATCATAAAGATTTAGTCGGAGGTATGACTTCTTTATTTTTTCACATTTTTTGATGATGTCATGATCATTAGATATGTGTATAATTTATATTTTTTCCCCTGTTCGTGACACCTGTGACTATAGTATGGGTGCTATTGGTTTGTCTTTTGTTCAATTTTCCTTTCACACTTGGCGGTATTTCTTGTTTGAATCTTCTGTATTCATATTTTAAGTTACAAATATTTTTGCTGTGAAAATAGGATAAAATTTTCTCTATTTCTCTATATGGAACCTTATATCCCATCCTAATACCATTTTCCTTGTTCTATTAATGAAAACCCCAAAACTAAATAGGAACCAATGTTCTTGCCCTAAAGATCATTTCTACCTAGATATTATTCAGTTTGTTTAAATGCTTAGTTGTATTGTCCAAATCACCTTTTTCTGTGTGATTCCTCTTATTTTTTTTTCAGATTAATTCTATTTACCTACTTGTTTAGTTGCATCTTGGAAATAGCTTGCAGAAAAGGGCAAGATAAGAAAACTACAAGACATTGGATCCAGTGCATGAGTTGCTTACCTTTTAGTTTTGGACTGTGCTGGTTATATTTACCTCTGATCCCCAAAAAACAAACTGTCCATTTTCATCTTGCATGTCAGCTGTTCCTGAGCTTGCTCCTTACATGCCTGTCATAGGAAAAGCCTTCTGGGTACAGTGTGGCTCTTCTTTATTGGTTGGTTCAAATTTAAAAGCACACTGTTGTTTAAAACTTTGCTCATTTTTAAAAGTATGATTTCCATGTTTCCAAGGCTTTAACAAATGCCAGTTCCTGCTGAAGAATCCATCTGTGCAAGATAAACCAGGGTGATTATTGTAGACATCTTTTAAGTAGACGTGTATTTACAGCTTTGGTAGTATGTATGTGTTTCAATAGTAATGGAATAAGATTAGGAACAGTGAGGTGAAAAAAATGCACAGAGGGATTCCTGGTAAGAAATAACCTCCAGTGATTTGAAACATAGTTCAATTGTCTCTGCCATAAATTTGGGAATAAGTGTCATATATGGGTGATAAAAATGGCATAGGCTATTTTTTATATACTCATTATTCACTTAGTTTGTCTTTTTCAATTAACATGGAGTCTATCTTTCTCATCTGACTGGGTTTACATTTCTTTCATAATCATATGTCAACAAACCACAATAGACACAGCATAATGTGGCATACAGTGTAAATCTTCAGGTTAATCCTTAACATTTTTTATTATAGTTCATTTGGAATCACTTTGTAACTTGATCATGATTTGTACTGGTGTGGTTTTTTTCATTATATGCCTAATATGTTACAGCTTCATCTTTTCTCACCTCTTTAATGTAGAGAGAGGATGCTCAACTACTCATCCAATGAGATTAGAGATAGATATATAGCTATATATATATGTAGTCCTTGACTATAATTTTTCTTTTTTAATCTTTTAAAAGAGATGCCTTATCTATTTACTTCATTTGAAGAGTCTTAGCAGTTTGTGTATACTTCTGCTTTTAAAATCACTAATAAAACTGTTTAGTGTCAACATTTTTCATGATACTTACTTTGTATGTGTCAAGACAGCAACATAACCTTGCTTCTGGGAGTTTAAGGTAGAGCAGTTTTTAAAGGCAGTCCTTTCCAGGACTTTGCACTAAAAGGAATGCTCACCTTCTTGTTAGGTTGGATAAATGTGGTATTTTTAGACATCTTGAAGTTCAGTCACTTCTATTTTACCTCATGTGTTCTGTTTCTGATTAAATGTATATATATATTTAAAAGGCAATTTAGCAAACTCTGGAGAGACACTTTAAAACAGAATTGCAAAGTCAGGGGAAGAACAAAAGCAAAATCCTAAAATATTTTTTTTATTTAAGAGAACAGGCAGTGACAGATACTGCTTGATAGTTTGTCTTCAGACTTGTTCCCTTTTAATGAATTGCATGAAAACTTTGAGATCAAATTAATTAATTGCTTTCTGATGCCAGCCTGTGTAAAGCTGAAAGATACGTGGCAGTCTGTTTAATATTGGTCACCTTTGGGCAGTATGTGTGTAATAAATGTGCCTAGCCTGCAGCTATCTCCCAAAATTCTCTGGCCTGCTGTCCCAAATTCTCTGGTGGGTAGCGAGCTGCTGGCTCTCTCGGTCCTTGAGGTGAAGGAGAGAAAAGGCTGGTGGCTGGAGGAATTGCTGTGCTGAGCTGCTGTTGCCTTCTTGTGTGAGTGGCAGTATAGCTGCCAGGTTATCCCGTGTGAGTGTCGCTGGTCACAGGATGGATGTGTGTCCAGCCTCCAAACGGGCCTGCGTTCTCCTTGGGCCGTGGAGGTGGAGCTGCGTGCGCGCCCTGCCAGCGCGGAAACGCTCCTGTCTCATTGCCACTTTCTGATTCTCCTCTTGTCATTGGAATGGTGTCAACTCATCAGTTGATGTGCCCATGATGGAGTGATTAATTCTTGATAATATGATTGGATAACATTTTGGTTATCTGCTGGAGGAGGGGAGAAAGAACGACCCAGCACACAGTCTTGGAGTCCCTCCGTGGGTATCTGCTTTGCCCACCCTGACACAAAGTTGAGGTAGTTCTGTCCTAAGTATGTTTATTTATTAAGTGTGACTTAAATTTACGATATTAAACCCTGTAAACAACAAATGTGCTATGATTTGTTATGCTTAGCACTCTTTAACACAGCACTTGCTTTGGGCTAGAAATTTACAATGTTCTTGAAAAATTCCATCTGTGTGGTTTCATCCTTCATTAAAGAAAATAGCTCCAAAGACTTTAAAACAATTAAAATCTTGCAGTGTTGTCTGTTTATAATCATTGAAGTAAAGAGAACCATAAACTGTTTTAACAATGAAATGCAAAATAAATCTTAGCTTTTCTCCTTGTAAAAGGACTGTAGATGAAAATGAAATTAAAATGGCTTTTAGCTTTTGGCTGTTCTGTGAACTTGCACTTAAGTTGGAACTGTATGAGCTGGTTGAAGTGGACAGAGCTAGACTGAGGTGTGACTTCCCTTTTCTGTCAGTTTGTAACCTGTATTGGCAGAGCAATTTGTGAATGCATTGTATCAATTGGATCTTTCAGTTTGGTAGCTTTTGTTCATTCCTGCAGGCAAATAATTTCTCTGGGGTATGGTGCAAGCAAATTTAACATCACAAGCTTTAAGAAACAAAGCAACAAGTATGGGTGTTTAAGCTATCAAGCAGTCTAACACACAAGCTTAAGAAAAGAAGTGTTAAACAGGTTTCCACAGTGTATTTTTCTTTGGGTTTTTTTGTTTATTTGTTTTAGTGTTTTTAAATTTTTTTTTCTATTTTTGTGTTTTCAATGGGAACAGCTAAATGTCTGCAATGTGTGATACTAAATAACTGCTCAGTTTGTTAGGAACAGTTTATGGAAATATGTAATTTGGTTTATTTTTTTTTTGCTCTGGGGTAACTGATTAGTTAAAGTGCTTTTAGACCAGAAATCTGTTCAAAGAGGTTTTCTGTTTGGAGTTTATCTTTTATTCCTTTTTAAATTCCTCGATGGATCGGCTGCTGCTGAGCATGGAACAGGTCTACACTCAAGTGCTTGTGGCTAGTAGTTTTGTTTACTGAGTAGCATTAAACTAATGCAAGAGAGACCAAGTTATGGATTGTCCTGGAGAGGGGAGAGCAAGTAAGTGACTAGAACAGTGGTGAGAAATGGATAAGTTTTGCTGCTTCTCATTGAAGTTTACTGTATGAAACTTGGGTCTGTCATACTGAAGTCCCAAGTTCTGTTCTATTTCCTAGGTAAATCACTTTGTGGAAGGTCAGAGAAATTACAGGAACATTTCCATATGTTAAGGCAGTCCATATTCCTCCACAGTGTGGAAGTACAGGAAATGAAGAGATGAGCATAACTTAGATCTCTTGCTGGCTTCTTATCCAGAGAAGCTTAGGATGTTACTCATCTTGTGCATCTGGTACCTCCTGGATGGATTTACAACAGTAGATTGGAACAAGATATATAACATAGTGTGTAATTGTGAGTAGATAAGAAAAATCTATGATACAGTAAAACGTAATTTTCAAGTAAAGTGCCTCTTTAGCATCATGTGTATGTCAGGTCTGTCTTCATATTTTGGGGTTGTGATGAATCAAGCCATATGGTATCTCTGGACATATGGAAGTAATAGTGTTCCATGATGAAAACAGTGCACCCTGATTGTGGGTACACCTAAGCTCGGAGAACTTGTTTCACATACTCATGTGAGAGGGAAGCCATCCCAGGGATTTCTTCTGTAACTGCTGCTGTTTAGAAATGACAAACTTGTATATGCTTGCTCTCTGCCTCTCTCCTCCAACTCTACTTATACTGAGAGTAAATGGAGCATCTGCTTCTGCCCTGTCCTTCTGTGGTTGAAAATTCTCAATTATTTCTGCTTTTGAAGTCCAAGGTTTTCTGGAAAAGAACAAAATCTGTCAGCAACATAGTAAGTCCTCAAATTTTTGTATCCATAATGTATTTTAAGCCAGAAGTGGTAATCCTTGTTTATAATAATCAACTTGGTTTCTCTTCCCCACATACTCCTTAATTGTGTTGTTTCAACGTTTGTATTTGAATAAAGCTTTGACAGTCAGTCAAAATCTGAGACGGCAGAATTCTCACCTGGGTTGAGCTTTTCCAGGAAATAAACGAGCCCACAGAGTTTAAATGAAGACTTCTGAATCCAAGTTTTGTGATTAATTAGTGTCCGAAGGTTACCGTGCAAGTATTGCTCCTGATTTATAAACATGACTAATTCCTCTAAAGTTTTGCATATTGGTGCCTAGATAGAACTTTGAAGCTGCTATCTAATTTTTAAAATAAATATATAAAAGTATGGAAAAATAAATATTTAGTCAGGCTGTCCCTCTCCAAGTGAAAGCTTGTTTTGTACTGGAAAATCCTGTTAGGTTTCATTGAGAGAAAAACTGTTGATGGTTTTGATTTTTGCTCTGAATAGTAAAAGTATAGTTTTTTTTGACCTTAGTTTTGTAGTTGGTCAATATCATTGGATTCTGTGGGTTCTCATCTGCCAGCTTGATTGGCAATTCCAATCACGGGAATTTACAAAGATGTGTACTTTTTCTATGGGTTTGGAAGAAATCTTTGTAGGAATTCTTGGTGTACAGCATAGAGGCTGTTGGGGGTATGTCTGGAGGATTCATTAATACACGTTAAGTACCTTTCCTTCTGTCTTTTTAAAGAAGGAATGCCACAGAACTGAGTGGTCTCCCCCATTCAGGATTGCTTTGGAAAATGTAACGGGGAAGATTCTCTGTCTTATGGAGAGGAGGATCAATATAATCCTTCAGAACTCTAAAATACTGTCAAAAATGAACATTTTTGTCACACTCTGTGAGGACAGTAATCTAAACATCTAAATAATAATCTAGTGAATTATTTGGAAAAACAACATCTTTGTAATAGCTGTGCTAGTGTTCTCAGAGGGTAACTTTTGACTTGTTTTCTTGCAGCCTGTAATACGAAGTGTGATGTGCTTCTGATTTATAAAGAAAAAAGCAGGCAATTAAGTTTTTCATTTAGGAAATCTGCAGTGAATATTCATGTAAACTTTTGCATGCAGACAGTTGAGTACTTAGTTGGCTGTTATTTATGATTCTGTATTAAAATGGAATGTCTCATCTGATTGGAAAAGTTAGAGGATTAAAATAGTACTATCCATATGCAAGGTATATATACATGTCTGTGTGTATGGATGGGGGTGGGCAGGCACTGTGAGAAGGTGTTTTGTTACCTACAAATGCTTTCTCTTATTCAATGAGCAGTTGTTACCCATACAGGTGAGACATTTATGTTAAAAAGCAGGACTTTTTGGTTGTATTTCTACTTTTCTGTTTTTGGGATAATTGTATGTTGATTGGTAACTATAAGAAACTTTTAGAGTTGTTTTTTGCCATTGTTTTGTTAATCAAGAAAATATACTACTGGGGGAGTTACACTCCCACAAATTCAATATGCTGCATTCTTTTTATCCTATGGAATGGGTATTTGCTATATTAAAAGAACTGTGGTAACTTTTATGGAACGCTTTGTTTCTACATGAGTATATAAAAGTATCATTGGCATAAGAATTAAAACTTACAGTGCAGGCTAGAGCCTTAGTTTGTGATTCTACAAGGGCATGTGTGCTTAATTTCAGGTACACTTGACTGCTTTGATATGGTTATCGTGCCTACCTAATTGTTTTCAGGATTGCTTTGGTTATGAATCTTTAGTCAGTCAGTGATTTCAGAGGCATTGTGAGAACACTAGAAAATACTGTGACCAGTAAGTGAGTTATATTAGTATCTGGGTAAGTGTTACTGCTGAAATAATAAATTACACAACCATCTTTGGAACTTGAACTTCTGAAATAACACGGCAATAATATATGCATAAAGGCTATTTCCATGTTTTAGCTCTGTCTTTTACTTTAGGTGATGGAAAGTAATTGTTATAGGACTGCAATTTATTAGGACTTACGTAGCATAATTAAGTGTGCAAGAATCAAATGTCACCATAGGATTTGCTGTGCTAAGCAGAAGTAGATAGAGAACAAATGTATCCCATTTAGAATCAAAAATGTCTGTTAACTATGCTTTGAGTAGGGCTGAAAATAATTTTCTTTGTTTTTTCACAGTAGTATCAGGACAAACTCATTACAGCAGTATTTTGTCTTTTTTTGAGGTATATTTATTTTTCTTCTTTATTTAGATGTTGAAACATTTGTTTCCCAAACACTAAAAGGAGAAAATCTATCCAAGAAAGCAAAAGAAAGAAGGGAAGTTCTTCTTAAGAAGATGAAGGATATTAAGGCAAGGTAAGTGAACTTCATGGTTTTAATATGTTATAAAGTCTCTTACTGATAACTTTTGCAATATTTTAATAAACATTAACCATATTAACAACTAAAAAATCTATCTTGGTCCTGATTGTTTCTAAACATCTGTGTGGGTTCAAGTCTTTCCTTCTCAAAACTGCTACAATTTAGTAAGAAATGGGATCAGAATAATTTGTCCCATTTGAATTGCTTGATATTCTGAAACCTGATTGCAAGCTAGTTGGGCAGAGATTGCCTTCACCTCTGCTTTGGTAAGATCCATTAAAACATGAGAAATACAATGTATTGAGGATATGAATGAGCTTCCTATCACTATACTCAGCTGGTGTAAGACAGCATAATTCAATGCTGACTTTACCTTACTACATATTGTGTTGTTTAGCTCTGTAATAGAAAACTGAAACATAACTGAAAACTATTTATAGATCATAAGTTTGTTTAAGCAAACTGCTATGACAGGCAAAGCAGAGGGCTGTGGGTGTTTTTGTTTAATATCAAGGATGATTTGAGAGAGTTCTGTGGTGTTAATTTCAGTCAGCAATTCAGCTAAAGAGATTTAGCTATACTTTCATTTGGACTACAAAATTTTCTTTGGAAAATCTCTTTGCTTACGACTCTTATCATCTAGGATATAGCAGAGTACTTGCTGTTCTTTTCACATGGTTGTTTTCATAGTGTTTTTCTAGTGATCACTCCTGTGTGATATCTCCTGAGCATTCCATTGATGGCATGCTTCTGCCCCTGTGGCAACCTGTTTATAATTTCAAGGACAGCACAGTCATCTGGTGAGGGCGCTAACTGGAGGGAGACATGAGATGTGCCCCAAAATCTTGTAATTGAAAGCTTGTGTTCCTTTCATTTGGGGTGTAAATGCTTAGGGAACTAGCTCTCCCCCATCCTCTCTTTTAAGAAAGTAGGATTTTATTTATTTTTTTTCCTGTGCTTTCCATTCTGGGCTGTTAACTGTGGCTGTACAGATGACTTGCAGATACAGCGCTACTGACTTTTTTCTTGACTAACTGATGCTTTTTTGGATGATGAAATATCAAAGGGAGGGAACCTGCATTTATGAGCATATTGACACTGAATCTTTTGCTATTCACTTGTGTGACCCTGAATCTTTCGCTATTCACTTGTGTGACCCCATGGTTTCACATCTTATTTTAATTTCTAATGCCTTCCTCATTTCCTGTAGTATTATTCACTGTTAACAGTGCTTTGCTTTTCATGCAGGCTACAAAATACATGCACATTGTAGTCTTCTTTGATTTTAACATCCCACATGTTGGGCTGTGTCTATTACTGCCACTTGCTACACTGGGTTTCTTAGATCTGGCCTTTTATCTCTGTTTGCATTTCTCAGTTCCTTATCTCTAGACCATTCCTTTCTCTTCTGCTCGTTTCTTGCCAGCATCTCCTTTTTGACTAACCTGATACCCTTACTACTGCTTATTGTTCATAAAGATGATCTTGGCAGCTGCATTTTATTTGCCAGTTAGTTCATAGCCCATGGATGCTTCTTGAATGCCATTCTACATAACTCTATCCTGATAATTTGTCTGTATCATCAAACTGCATCCTGTGATTATTTTTGTTTCTGAAATACCAAGATTTAGATCTGAAGAAACAGTATATAAAACTATGTTTTCCCTCTGGAATGATAATTTTTTTTTGGTTTTCTAGGCATTATGTAAGTTGAGATCTCCTTATTTGAAAAGGAATTTTTATTTAGGCATGCGTTAACTTTTATCTTTCTGGTTAATTATTAATACATTTTCATTTGGATTTCTGCAAATTTACTGCAGCTATACTCAGTATTTTTGATTTTTTTTTTTTTTTCTTTTCCTATTGAGCTACTGGTTCATTTCAAAATATGCTTAATGGATTTACTTGTGCACAAAAGTTTTTGAAATATGTTAACATTAAAAGGTTTACTAAAATTAAAGATTCTTTTGTGTGTTTTTGTACCTTAAGATATCTGAGCAGATGTATGTTCCTAGAAAATGCTGCTCAGTCTGAATTTGGTTTTGTTCAAGTCTTCCTTGAAGTGACTGGGGTTTCTCTCAGCTGCAAAGGCAAAAGGAAGACTGAATACATATTTTAAGCCAAAGATTCTTAACTTCAGAATTTTCGAGGCAAACTTGCCGCGCTACGTTTCGGCTACGAAACTTGTTGCCAGCTGGTTGCCGTTCCGCGCCGCGGGTTTGCGAGTGTGCGTTGCCTCATGATGTTTCTCCTTCTTTTCCTGCAGCTATCCTCAGGAGTTGCCGGAGAAAGGTGAGTGTCGCGCCCTTCCCGCCGCCGCTCCCGGCCGGCCGAGGCCGAGGCCGAGGGGGCTGGCGCCCCCTGCTGCGGCTGCCGGGGAACAGCAGCCCGCGGCGCGCCCGGCCGGCGGGGCCGCTGCCGTCCCGCGGCGCGGAGCGCTCGCCGATGGAGAGCTCACCCTGCGACTGGAGCTCGGGGTTTAGTACATAACGCGGCTCGTTATGGGGCTTGTTTATTATAAACTTAGTATAAATGGAGCTTTATTAGCGGGAGTGCAGCCTTGCGAAAGACCGTGTGATGTGCGGGTTTTTTTTCCAGGGGAAGTGTATGCAAAGTAGCCTGCCTAGGAGATAAAATTTTAGCAGGGATTACTTATTTCAGCCTTTTTCCCTTGACGTTGCAAAAGTCTTCAATTCCATAGTGATGTTTCTTTAACCTTTTAATAGGATCATCTCGTGGCAATATGATATTGGCTTTCGATCCACACTGAATGAATGTTTTCGTAGTGCAGCGGGAGCTCAGACCTTTAGCTGGAGAGGAGATGATTTAGTGTGCGAGTAATGAAAACTGAAGTGTGAGTTATCTATTGTCTTCTAGTGGAGTTTAAACAAAGCTGCAGAGTTCAGTTTAGAGAAGACTGAGGGGTTTGTTGCTACAGTGTTCTGTTCTGTAACTAAACCTGGAAGGGCTCTTATTTCCATGATGCTAATTCTTGAGGTCATGACCTATAGCCTGTGGATGCTGGTATGAGGGTCACAGTGCGAGGTCAGAAAAGCCTATGCAAAGCTTCACTTTTTGCAGTGGTTGAAGAACTGTCTGTTTCTGGACAAGGAGGTTCAAATGGGTAGGCTACAGCGTGCCTCCTGAGAAAGTGAAAATATGTAAATCATATTAGGCAAGTAGTGTTATAACAAGGCACAACAAGTTCATACACTTCTTATGCCTGTTTAAATCAAGTTATGCAGCCATAACAGTTCAACTGAAAGGGACAGTGCAACTTGAAACTTCCCAAAGGTTCAAGATTGCCAAGATTCTGTAAACTCCAACTATGTGATTGTTTAAAAATTGTATTACAATAATTTGCTGGTTTTTTATATTGCACCTCAGCACTGTTATAGAAGATAAAATGTAGTTTTCCTCTTGTCCTCACTGTCCAACAGCACTGAGTGTGGGAAAGTAAAATGTTATTTTATTAAGGAAATTACTAACATGAAATTAGGCGGGGTGGGTTGTTTCATTGCGAACGTTTCTGACTTTGGGAGAGCATGTTTTTGAAGATTTAATAACTTCCTGAGGCTCTGACTCTGTAATAAACATGAGAGTTGCCTACAAAAAGCAGAGTTTGCATTTATGGCTTTGAAGGTCAAGAAAATTCTAATTTATTTACTTTCCTCATTGGTAATTTGATTCAGAATTTCTTTTCCAAGTCAACAAATTATTAACAAAAATGAGATTTCATTATCTCTAGCAAAATGGATGATTTGATTTATATAATCTGTAATTGTTACTGCATAACTTGCTCTGATTTCTGTGAAAATTATATTCAGTCTTATTCTTTTTATTAGAGTACATTTGATTCTTAAGAAGGATATATTGCCTTTTAAAAAATTCTCATATTTCTGGTTCAGGTCATAGAACTATGTATAAATGCTGAGGCTTGCGAACACTGACACCTTAGTTTTCAGTATTTTTCGATAAAATGAAAGTTATATGATTGTTTTCTGCAAGCAAGGATCCATTTCTTCAAATTGATGTGCATTTGCTGCATGCAGGAATATAAAAAAATTATGAGAAATAGGAGCCTGCACTTACTTGCAAAATATTTGAGGGAATGTGATTCAGTGGTATGAGCTGTTGGTATTATTTCCAGAGTTCAAGAAGTGTGTGCTAAACTTTATTTGGTTGTGTCATTCTTACTTTAGGACTGTACAAATTAGGCGTGACTTTTGTAGGTGTAGAACAAAGGACTCACATGGAGATAAGCAGTCAGATTCTTGGCCAGCTCCTAGTGTAACAAAGCAGTGGCAGCAGCTGAGGGAGGTCAACTTTTGTGCCCATTTTCGTACCTCTGTGCACACCTAGATGTTTGAAAAATGGAAAATTTGGAAAGTATTGAAAACTCAGAAGGCAGTAATGGTCAGTTCCACCCCCTCCAGAGAAAGAAGAAATATCTTAACATATAAGGTCAAAAAAGGATAATATCTTTTAATAAAAAAGGAGGGGTGGGAGCAGAAATGTGGAAACTACACTGAAACAAGCTAGGAGGAATAAAAACTACTGTGTGTATTTAAACTCCATATTTACTGTTCTTGGTTTTGTGGTAGCAGTTACTCCATTTTTAAAATGTAAATAAAATAATCTCTGTTGTAGCTGAAAGGGAAGGTGAAGAATAGTTCATACTGTCATGGTATGTCATCATGATATAGTAGTTACACTACATCAGCTGTTTTCAAGAATCTTGTGAGTTGTGATCTGTCATCCTTTCAGAGGCATCCAGAAGTTTTTTTGGAGGCTGAAGGAAGTGGACTAACACTTTCAAAATTCATGTATTTCCTGTAAGACATAATGATACTTGACTCCGGTCTCTCAGACAGCAGCTCCTTCAGCTTGTGAGTTGTTCCACAAGGATGTGTTGTGGGCATACTTTTCACTCCACTCTCTTTCATCACTGAATGTTCTCGAAGTTCCACTGACTTTGCACATAGTGACTAGCTGGTTTGACTAAGCTATTTGTAAACTCTTGTTTTATGGGCTTTGGCCCACAGCATGCAGAATCCTGCCTTCCATAAGGATAAAGCAAGGAGGTTTGAAAGAATAATAATAATAATAAATTGAAGAGCATGTGTGCAAGCAGAACTAGGCTTCTTTAAACTATAATCAGCCATGTGCATCTCTCTCAGAAAGTGCATGCATACTTCTTTGCAACCAGATTGATGAATCTGAGGACTTTCTTGAATCCTCCTAGAAAGAAGCCTTCTGATGTTGTCTGTCAGGTCAGTAAATATGCTGGCAAAAGCCTCTTTTATGTCTAGATAGACAGAAAAAAAATGAAGCTTTTTAGGAGAAGTGGGTACACATGCAAGTGAAAGACACAAAATTAATTGTAAGGGAAAAGATTTAATTCTTGTGTGTGATTTAACACCGACTTTTACAGTTAAGTGTGTTGTTGATTTATGGATAAAGAAATTCCATGTTGTTCTTATGACCAAAATGTACAATTATATTTATATCAAATCCACTGGTCTTTCATCAAATTTTATTTTTTAAAGTTATTAGACATTTATTGTATCTATTTTATTCTTAAATTGAAGAACTCTATAGAAATGTCTTTCTCTTAGACACTGCTGCCTTTTTTTCTTTTAATTTGAAATATTTGACTCTTTGTCTAAGCAATTTAAGCAAAACTAAAAAGCTGTAGTCACATTCAGTGACCTGTTCTAGATCTTAGAATTGGGAAGAAACTTGAAAACGAAGGTAATTTGCATACAAATTGGATTAGTTTTTTATAAGACTAATATTCCAGTAAGGGTATAAAAGTCTGAATGTTGTCAAAGATTCTGACTTAATACATTTTTTGGCATTTCTCTGTTTTGAGATTAATTGAATCAGTACTGTGACTGCCAAAATGTTTAGTTAAAAGAACCTTGTTTTCAATTTATGCTAAAAATAGTGCTACAGTTGGCAGAAGCACCCTAAGCTCTAGAAACTGTATTTGTGTTTGAAGTTCACTTGCCATCTGTTCTATGCATTTATTTTAGTAAAATATATATTTTTAGTCACTTTTCACAAAATACTTTGGCTCAATGTTGAAAGTGAGACACCAAAAGTACTAGCCAAATCATGTCATACTATGGGAATTTGCAGAACCAGTTCCCCATAAAGCACGCAGTGCACCTCGTATCTGACCTGCAGCACTAAATTATGCAGAAAAGTATGACATGACATTTTCTAACTAGCATTTTTCACTCTGATAAAAGCTGGTGATGGTCCACGTTTGTTTTTATTTCACTGTAACATAATAGAGGGTAAATCTGTGTCTCTAGAGCATTGGTGTTATTCACTATGTAATTATTGGGAGCACCTGTAGGAAACCTTTAGATGACTCAAATGCTTCTGGCTCTTGGCAGAGCAGAGTGTGTCTGGAGCCTGAGACCTCTGCTTCCTGGAAATAGTCAAGCTGTTAGAGCAGCACTCTATGCCAAGGGTTTGTCTTTTGTATTTTTTTCTGTTTTTGTACAGAGATGATATTTCCTTTTTATTTTTTATGAAAAAGGGTGCTCTGTACACCCTTTCCCAGGAAATGGCAGCAAGTAGGCATCTCTTTGGATTTGAGAAAGGGAGTCAGTATCTTGTGGTCACCAGAGCCGCATGTGCATGTGAATTCTATATTTTAACACACTTGAACTTTTTAGCCAAGAGCATAGATCCATCATTAGTATTTAACCATAAATGGGAAATATATGGCTTAGTTGTGACCCAGTTCTTTGAGGATCATCATGACATATTTCTGGAGAGACCATCAAATGCATTGAAAGTGTGCCAAATATCACTCTATGCCAGAAGTCTGGGAGGTTTCACTGTAGGCAAGTCACTGTGTTGTCCCTTTCAGCTAGACACAGCTGTTATCTGTGAAGTGCATACCAAGTGCAATTTCAAGTAACACGAGGTACACCCACCAGTGCAGCACAAAACGGTTTTATCCTGAAATGCATCGTAAGAAGGAGAGGCAACTCAGCAAGTAAAAGTTGCAGTTGCTTTTCTTGCTTGAAGCATATTTGCTTGCAAACTTAATGTTGTTTCAGTATTGTTCTAAGAAGTAGCTGCTAAAGAGTTTCTACTTGACCTTTACAAAACAAGCCATTAAAAATCATCATGTTAATAGGGAGCCCTAGAAGGCCCTTCAGGAATGAGCGTGTTGGAGCGGACTGCATGGCAAAGCATGCATTGAAAAATTGGTTGTCAGAAGAATCCAGTCTTGCAGGGTGACTAGTGGATTGGGTCAGTAGCATCTTAAAAATATAAGGTGCTCCTATCAAGGGGCTAAAGTATACCCCTGCCAGCTTGAAAGCAGCTTTGTCTACTTGTTCTTACGAAAAACTGTGCAGTGAGAAACCTGCTTGATCTGCTCGATGGCTTCATCCAGTCCTTCTTTTGGTGGGTTCTTACTGCAGCAGAGATTGGACAGGAGGAACTGATTTCAACCTGCTGTGACTTGGGACCTTCTGAAATGGCAAGGAGCGGGGTGGTTTGACCTGCATGTCTTTTTATTTTCGTGAGTTGTTTTATTTCTCTTATACTTGAGCAGTTTTAATGCATCATTCTGTCTAGACGTTTTTAGAAATAAATTGAAAGTGTTTAGTTATCTGGGGATGCGAGCTAGCAAGTCTCTTTCAGAGGCATTGGCTGAAACATCTTGCTTGCTCTTTTTTAGAGTAAGTGGTGGAAGCAGTATCTTTAATGCTTAGGAATTCATTACTATAATCTCAGTGTTGCAGAAGAAAATGAATTCTTGGGGGAAAAAAGTCTGGATTTTTTAAAAGCTGGATTCTTGTAAAGTAATATGATCCTATTCATTATACTGAGCTTGCACCAACTAAATTTGTTGAAAGTCTTCAGAACAGGGGGTAGGAAGTGAAGTAGAGCCCTTGTTACAATGAAGAGAGTTTGTTCTATGCTCCATTCCTAATGTGGTAAACGTACCCTTTGGTATGCATTATTTCCTGAATCAATAAATAAGCTGTAATGGAAAAGGTAGCATTTAATTAGGAATGACGTTGTATGTTTTTTTTTTACAGACATCATAAAATATTGATTCTGCTATCAAACCTGTAAGAGATTAGTTTAAGTTGCAGAAACTGGAGAATAGGGTCAGTTCATGTGCATATTTTTGTTATTATGACTGTTAAATATCTACTTTTAATTAATCCATTTTCCCCCCAACTTTCAGATAAATCCTATGTTATTCTGGGGAAACAAGAAACTATATTAATGGGCATCAACTCCATAATTATACTTGTGGCTGCATAGCAGGGACACATTCATGTCATTTCTTTAGGCAATAACTTTTGCAAAGAAGTATTTTTAAACTGGTCATTAATTTTATGACCATAGAAATGAGATGCAAAATTTATGCTGTTATCATTGGCATGGGTTCAAGGCACTACTGACATTATGTGTGATTGTAATGGAATGGCTGCCAACTAATGAGTCTATAGACATTTTGTTTGAGCATGCTTTGCTTTTAGATGTTTGATTAGGCAGCAATGCTTTCAATTATGCCTGCAAATTGTATTGGATACATTTACCTGATGCCCATTGTTGCTTTGTAGTTCAGTTTTCTATTACATAAGTGCAAGTTGAATGCTTTTCTTTAATTTATTGATGCTTTTTGGGTGTATTTTTAGATACTTGGCACCTGAAGAGAATAGTGGTTTGTGCTGCTCAACACTGACTCCTCTGACTGTTCAAGGAGTAACACATGGAGCTTCAAATGCAATTCTGAGTGCTCTTACTCTGTAGGTGGAGTAGAAACTTCAATGAAACACATTGATGGAGGAGCATGTAAAGTGGGGAAAGGGTAGAGATTACTCTGAGTGGGAATGTAGGAGGTGGCGTGGGATCAACAGGAAGCCTTTCTGTGAACTGTCAGGAGCAATATCTTTATATATTAACGGCATACAGTCCTAAGATATCTTTTAACCCTGACAAAACTAGGAGGCAAAAATCCCAAGGTTGATACCACAAAGTAGTCTTTCTTTTATGCTGGTACATGAACACGTTGTGAAATGTTGCCTGTTAAAACTCCAGAGCACAATGAGTCAGCCTCCCTTTTGAAATGGCTGCAGTTCTTCTGTGCAAATGAGATTATTTAAGAATTGTATTTTTCAGTGTATAATATAAATTTATGAAAACTATTATTTCTTTACAACAATTTTTATTTACTTTAAAATAAAAAATGGAGGATTTTTTTTGTTTAATCTAGTCCTGCATGAGTGCAGGTTGCTTGTACCTCTATCCAGTCTGCCACCTGTTCTCCACATTTTTCATGTAAAGTGTGGGTACCTAAATGTAGTATTATATGACATAGGATTTATATATTTATTCTGATTGTCTTTCTCAGTGAGGGATTTTTTTTCATGGAAGTCTTCTAGCCTTCTCTAGGATTTAACATCTAGAGAATGCTTTGACAAATGTAAAGCACTGAGTGTGTAATTTCTTTCTTCATAATACTCTCAACACTTTTCTGGTTGTTTTGTTTTAAGAGCATTTTGAATTTGGATATTGTAGACATAGAACAGAAACTTGTTTTATTATAAATCTGCATTCAGTGTTGCCATGGTTTTTGTTGTTTCAAATACAGTATATAACTGTGTCATGGTTTTCACACCGGATGGCAACTAAGGCCCACATAGCCCCTCACTCATTTGCCCCTGCTGGCATAGAGGAGATAATCAGAAGGGTAAAAGTGAGAAAACTCATGAGTTGATATGAAGTTGATGTGATAGGTAAAGCAAAAGCTGTACACACAAGCAAAACATAACAAGGGATTCATTCATCACTTGCCGTGGGTAGGCAGGTGTTCAGCCATTTCCTGGAGAGCAGGACTCCATCACGAGTAACAGCGACTTAGAAAGACAAACATCATTGCTCTAAACGTCCCCCACTTCCTTCTTTTTCCCCCAGCTTTATATGCTGAGCGTGGCATCATATGGTGTGGGGTATCTTCTTGGTCAATTGGGGTCAGCTGTCCTGGCTGTGTCCCCTTCCAACTTTTTGTGCACCCCCAGCCCACTCACTGGTGGGATGGTGCGAAAAGAAGAAAAGGTCTTGACTCTGTAAGCACTGCTCAGCAGTAACTAAAACATGCCTGTTTTATCAACACTGTTTTTAGCCCAAATCCAAAACATAGCCTGATACCAGCTACTGTGAAAAAAATTAACTCTATCCAAGCCAAAACCGGCACAGTCTGGGATAGGTATATGGTATGCCCTAAATATGTATGCATGTATTAAAAAGTCCCTTGTTCCTAGGTCATCTGGCTTTTATGTGAAAGTAAAGCACAAATGTTTATTGAATTTGAAATGCTAAGTGTGATTGGAAAATGGAAGTATGGTGACTTAGTGGAAGAGCAAGGTAACAGTGCAGCTATGCAAACTTGCATAAGAGATTATGTATTGCTGAGTGGGACAAAATCCTCTGGAGATGTTCTTTCTACATGTATACTCACCTACTTGTCATACACAAGTGTTATTCATTCAAATATACTAAGGTTTGCCATTCAGCCCATGGATTATATGTGCTGGAGTGTGGTGTTTGTGGAATTGTTTTCTTCTAGAAATACAGCCTGATATTTAAAATTTACGCTTGCACTTTCATGAAGGTTAAATGATAACATGTTTATGCATAGCTGCCAAGAGGACATTTTTGATTGACAGCCAGGGCTTACATATACACATATATTCTATGCATTCTAGTACTAGTAAAAGTTTAGGACAGGAAAACAGTGGAACAATTTTGCCATTGTATAGGTTGTGAATATCATGTTTGCTCGTTTTTATGGAGTGTATCATCTAATAAAGATATATATATAGGCAAAGAGAGGCAACTGGTCTCTGGAATCTAAGTGTGAAAGACGATCATGCTGGTTATAAATAAGGCATAATATTTTCTGTTCATGTGTTATCTGCTCTGTGTTTTTCTGTTTGGAGGAAGAGGTGAATTCTAGAGAGAAATAATTTACTTTTGATTGGTTTGACAGGTGTGATGAAGTGCAAATATTTTGATCAGATTAACACGATGACTGGCGTGCTACTGGAAGAGGGCTGTGTCAAAAATAGGTTGGAGTCAGGTTCAGATTCAGAGCAGTTGTTAAATGGCATGGGAGCTTGGAAGAAAGCTTTCCCGAGAAAAGCATACTAAATTAATGAAGGGAAAGCCTAGCTGGTATTTGACAACCTTCAAATATAAAAGAACTCCTGCAAAGCAAGTATCAGGCTTTGTTGTTTTAACTGCATAGATAACTTGCTGTTCTTTACAAACAGCCATGGTGCTTTCTGGATATGGTCTCTGAATTTTCTGTGTATTTCCATTATTAAATGGGAGGGGGTAAAACTCAGCCATAGCTAGGCAGTCCTACAGATGAATGCAATTCCTCTGTCTGTGGAGAAGAATATTTTCACTATGCATGGGTTTATTTTGGATTCTTAGAAGTTGGTTTTCCCATCCAGTGTTCCAAAAGGGAACACATGAATAGAGAAGCATATTTGGACATCTCTGGAAAGCTTTTTGTGTATTTATATACTAAAAGGCAATGCTTGAACAATTTAGTGTTACATGGTTTTCAAGAAATTTGAGGACCATTTAATCTATTGGAGCATCAACTTTATGATTCTGATCTGGTGATTTTTGTCATACTTAGTGTTTCTTCTTCGCCAAGACTTTATTTGTTTTTTTAGGAGCAATGTAGTTTGTTATTTTTCCCCCCTCTTCTTTGCCTAGATGTATCAAACATATCTGAGAAAATATACTGAGTTTCAGGAAGAAGAGGTTAAATTTTGCCTAATTAGGTTAGAGCCTCAACTAATATTGATTTCGTTGTGTCTTTCCCAGACCTTCACACTTATGCGTGACAGTGATCAGAATGCGTTAGATTAGCTGATAATGTAGATTTTGTATCTATTGTAGCAGGGCTTTCAGTTGGGCAAGAAATTCATTAACAGAATGCTGCATTAAGCCACAGGTTCATACCAGCTGCTGCCACTTCTAGTTTCATGGGAGGAATACACACACAATTTTGCAAGGCAGTGCCTAATTACAGTGAAGAAAAGTGAAAGTGGGGAGAGGTCAACAAACTGCTGCCAACAGTAGTTTGGCATTTCCTGGGAGGGAAGTTGCTGCAGCTCCATCCCACACTAGGACAGGCAGAACTTTGGAGCCTGGTGCTCTCCTTTTTTCCTTCTGCCAGTGTTTTCTCTTTCCCACCTCTTTGCTGTGGTGTTTCTTTCCCCCCTCGTGAGAAGCTGCCAGCTGTGCAGTGCTGGGAGCAGGTTCATTATATGATAGCGTTTAGGGAGACGGCTCCAGCGGCGTTTACGCATCGGGTCAGAAGGTAGCCCTAGAACAGCATTGCTCACAGCTGGGCTGGAGCCTGTGAGTGTCCATGAGAAATAGGATTTTTTCAGTTCCAGATAGGAACGAACGCCCTCCTTACTGTCGGAAATACTTTTATTCTGTGTTATTGTGTAATCGACTATTTACCTAGCGATGTGTATTGACTTTTACAGAGCTAGAAGATGAGGAAGAGTCTGAGAACTCTCTTTCTTCGCCTCCTGATAGCGTCTCAATAGCATCTGACCGATATGATAAAGAGGATGAAGCACCTCCTGATGGTATGTGGCACTGTTTACCTTGGAAAGTACTAGATTTGCCGGTTTGCTATGAACTGATGTAATCGGATCCTCGTGATGCGAATGTTAGTGTTGGAAAACAGATTAACAGATAAGCAGCACAGCTGGACACTTTTCTTACCTTTACAAGAACCTTTAAAGGAACTGAAGAGCTCTCTCTAGTGGTCCTAGAGCATAGTGAAGCTGTCTCAGATTTACACGGTGTTTCTAAACTCATGATTTTTGATAACAAAGCGTAATCTGTAGATGCATATGTTTTTAAAGATAGATCAGTGGCTAAACCAGTGTGAATATTTGTAGTAACAAATTGTTCGTTAATTCAACATTATCAGATTCTTGCTTAATTTTATTGTGCTGCTTAATGGCTTACTGTATTATTTATCTAATAAATAATGAAACAGTTTATGTGATTGATATTTTTCTGCAAACTCCATGCAGAATAGGTTCATAAAATATTAAATTAATTATTCCTACAGTGTTTCCTTCCATTAAGACAGTCTTTTGTACAATGTTTTTGTTATATAAATTTTAAGTTTGGGTTTGCATTTAAAAAAAGTCTATGCTCCATAGCTGTTTTCCATGTTGTTTTATTTTGTATTCATTAAGTTTAATGCTAAATGCGACTGTTCTGAAGACATGAACAAATGAATATTTCAATAGTTAACAAGCTTGCTTTAGCATAGTGTCCATATTTTTGAGATTAATTTATTGTATACATAATATAAACACCTTCTATGGATAATATATGGCAGTAAATTAAGTATATGCACAAATAAATTAACGATGTATATTAATTTGTGGCACTGGAAGTTAGATAGACTTACTAGTGAATGATGTTTTCTGACATGATATGATGATCAAACTGTGCAGCTCCATCTCGAAATACAATTGCTGAATGAAAATATGCTTCCTGCAATGTAGCACTCCACATTTTATATTATCCAGATTATTCCCTTTGGAAACATAAATTGCTTTTATGAGGTATAAAATTATGTCTATTGCAGAACAGGGATAAGTCAAGTACATGCATAAGTGATAAACCTTCTAACCACTGATTCAGAATAATGCATTTTTTTTTATGTCCAGAACTCTGTAAAATGTATAACAATAATAATCACACTTTTTTTTAATATATATTGAGTTTATTGCATGTTGGCAGTGTGACCTTCTACTAAAAAAAGTAAAACCAGGCCTTTTTGCTCTCTGGTTGAAATGTAATTATCAGTCAAATTGAGTATGGCTTTTAGAAAACCCAAGCTAATTTTCAAAACTACAGATGAATGCAACTTTCTATGTATTTATTTTTGCTTACAAACATAATCTTATCATTATTTCTAATTATAACTTAATAACATGGTACTGATTGCATAAAGGGTATGTGACAAAATTATATGACTATTTAATAGAAGATACGATTATAGAATTGTTTCAAAACAGTTAATCAAGAGGAAAAGTAATAGTGTTCATAACCTAAATAATGGATGGCTGGAGAATGCTGATGCAAGAGTATGTGAAATACCATATGAGTTTGTACAGATGGGTGGTTAACTTTTAGCCTGTTTTGGAAGTTATGAGAGTAGGTATAATAGCTGCTCAACAATATCTTGACTAATTTGTACCAGTTTAGGTAGAAATATAGAGGATGCGATTCTTTTATATTTGAGGTGATTCTACCTTGCTGGTCTTTCTGTGTTTTGTGATAAATCCTCTTTAATTACCTAGTGGGAGTGTAGCACGAGGGAAAATTGAGAGAAGGCGGTAAACTCTGATCTGTAAATACTTAATTTATTGGAGTAAACAGTGTTCCTCTTTTTCTCTTTGAATGCCTAATGTGTCATTCTAAGACCATTTTGATTTTAACATATGTAATCCATCATTCCAGTCTAGCCACCTAGCCCGTGTATGAAAATGTATGTTGGGAAAATCTTATAAGAGGTGGATTGATCCCCAGAGGTGCCATTTGTTTCAGTTCTAATAGGCATAAATGGGTTTGTTGAAGCTTGATACTGTATTTTAGTTTTTTAGCAGTCTGTTAATGTTCAATATTTAAATCCTACTCAAGAAACTGGGTCTGTAAGGTAGATGTTTGATCTTATATAATTACCAGTTCGGTTCAGCAGGGCTCTGTACGGATCTAAAACGTGGTTTGCGTAGGATCAAGGCTCTCAGCGTTAACAGAGGGCCCTATCTGTAGGTAACCAAATTGAGGTCGTTTTTATTTATGTTTCAGTCCATTCCTATTTTTATGTAAAACCTTCTACATATATTTTCTGCTAAAAGACCTCAAGGCATTTCTCTTTATATACTCGAGTTACGCTGCAAGGTTTGTATGACTTGTGAAAGTGTCGCAATTTGACTTTGCGGCATTACTGTCAAAACATAATTTGTGAAGGCACACGCTTGGTAACAGATAAAGAATTAGTGTATTATGTGTACGTTACAGTCATTGTAAAATCCTGGAGTTTTTGTGTGACCTTTGTCTAATGGTGTATTAATTACAAGAGAGATAATCCATTTAACAATAAGTATGGGATAACTAAATTAGCACAGGTCACCTAAAGGCCTTTTGTCAAATCTGATTGTTATGTTGTCCTTTTGACTTTTACCTTATGGTAGGCACTAACAAAGTATCTAAACTTTGATGGATTATAAACTCTAAACATGATACGTATTTTTCATAATGCTAATGTAATTTTCTAGGTACTGAAAAGGTCAAACCCCCACGTCTCTGTGTGCATTCTAAGTCTGTCTTTCCTTTTAATATTTCTTTTTCTCTGTTCCTCTGGTTCAAAAGTTCACTCAGTTCCCAAATGGCCACCTAATTTTCCAGTTATTCCCTCAAGCCATATGTGTTTTGGTTTCTTTATGGTTTATTAGGTACTGTAGGAAAGTAGCATAAGTTATATCATCTAATGAAATTCAAGCACACTTCAGTGATGCTTTGACTTGATTGCTGGCAGCAATTAAATCACAACGAAAGAGAATGATGCATGGGCTTACATGTCCAGACACCCTACAGAAATTGGAAGAGGGATAAAACACAACAAAACCCCCAAATAAAATAACAAACCGAAAAACAAGACAGACCAAACAAAACAGCACAGCCAGGCACTCTGGTCTTAACTTGATTTTTTTTTTTATTGGCTAACAGCCTGATTGATAGCAAAATCATAACTCGCTGTATGCTAACAGGCAGAGTTCACTTGTAGGTTATTGTGAGCTGATAAAGGGTTAGATGGAGTTTTGATTTTCGCATTGGTCCTTGGTGCACCAGATTAATGGAATTTCAATGAGAGACTGGAGTAGTCACAGCTTTGTCAGAAAAACAGATGGAGATTCTATAGCCATGTCTGCTCATTAATACCAGTTGCCTGAAAGGTGTACTACTTCTCTATACAAAAGACTCAACATAATTGATTTTTGAGCGAGGTATTTTTCCACTTATTGATGACTAGGTTTCTTGCAACTTAAATGACAGGTTTTTGTATAGTACATTGTATAACAATGTTATGTCTTGTAATTTCTTACTCCCCTTCCATCTGTGTATTGAAGAATGTATGTAGTGGGAAATACATATGTCTTGATTAGCTAAAAACCAAAGCATACCAAAATACTTAAAAATTGCAATTCTGAGATTTTCTTTCAAGTTGGAAAAAAACTTACTTTTGGTTGAGAAGTAAATGGGAAAAAAGTTACTATTTTTCATTTAGTTTTCAAGTTTCCTATGTATTAAATGCAGGTTCAATGGCAGGCTTAAACTTTCCTGTTTAATAACACTATAATCTTCTTTTATGATATACAAGGTTTTTTTTCTTTTTTTTTTTTTGGTTTATGGTATGGTAACTTGATTCTATAGTAAGAAATGTCACGTATTAAAGGACCAAACTTTCTGACTTTGTAAGTGGACCTCTGAAGAAGACATGTCTGTTTGGCTCTGCAGGGAGTGTGTAATTGGATAATTACTGGATCTAAAAGATCACAGTGAATGGTGTGATGAAATAATTTAGATCATCACCATTTCTATGGAAGGTCTAGAAATGTTGCCTTGAGAATGTCAGGATGAAAGAAGTACTAAAAATGTGTCTGAGGACTTGTGTGCTCTTCAGATTATCATATTTGGCTATAGCTTATGAGTAAAATACGCTTTTTAGTAGAAAATTTTAAAATAATCTGAGCATCTCTTATTAAATTTCTCCATAGTCGAAGTGGAGGAAGGTAGGGCTGGAGCAAGCAAAACTGGGGACTTGGAGAACTTTGAGGAAACAGAGTAAATGAAAGGGCTTAGCTTTAACTGTTTGTCATCAAAGTGCAGTCTTGAAAATGAGCAAAATTTATTGCTCCTGCCACATCATTTTCTTGCTATAATTTTCGGATGAAGCAACAGGCTGCAGCGCTTTGTTTTCATATAGTTGCTTTGGAAAAGTTCTATACAAGTCTTTGCAGGCTGGAGTCAACTATTTTACATGATCTATTGTGTTTACTTAATAGGAGCATTTTGCAGTTTGATTGATCAAGTGAGAATGAAAAATTGTGTGACTGAATTTTGCATGCTGTTTCTTTCTACATGTTAAGTCCCAAATAAAAATACTGATTAAGCTTTTTTCCCCCTTATTTTTCCTATTTGTTAGGCATAGGTGTTTGAATACTGTCACTGAAGAAGGCGGGTAGTGTTCAGTGTAAAGTTTAATCTTTGTGCATACACACAAGTGTTTTCCTACTTTCTTCAATTACATTCCTACTGAGTTTATTTTTGAGGCACTATATTAAAGCAAAAACTGTTCCTCACAGAGCCAGTAAGCACTGCTAGCAACTAAGGTATCAAAAGTTGGAGAATGGAAAATACAAGTAGGAATTTCTATCCTTTCTCCTTTTGCCCTTCTTATCCCTTCAGTCTTGTGTTGGTATACCACTTTTTAGTGACATAATCATGTATATGGAGAGGATGTTTGGTTGTCTTGGGAATGACAGCATTGGAAGTTTACCTGAGTTATTGTAGGAGATTAGTTATTTGCTTTCAGTATTGGAGAGAGAGGTACAAACTTAAGTGCATGACAGCCATTGAAAGGAGTGAGAAACTTCTTTATTTGTCTTGTTTTTTCTCAAAGGTAGATGTCATTGAAGGCAGGCAAACAGATATTTTATTATTCCTTAAATCTCTTTTTATATTCAAGATTCAATAAAAAAGGTCATATTGAGGGGAAGTAAGGTCTAGGTTTACTTGGACACCTGATCTTCAGTGAGAAAAGGTGGCTTCTACTTTATGCTCTTACTAGGCACTGGCAGGAGGGTAGTAGCCTATCATATGGAAAATGGGTGAAGACTGGACTTTGGCATGCTAATTTTATTTTGAGGGGATGCTAGTTCTTGTCAGAGCTGTTAGGGGGTTTATGATTCCGCTGTTCTGGCTGAGAAGGTAATATGGTGATCAGAAATGTTGCTTTCAAAATTCCAAAAAATTGTAATTAGCAATGCAGTCTTAAGCAGGAAGATTGAAGTCTAAAATTCCTGATGTGGTGTGCAGAAGTTGTCAGAGGAAGGCTGCATCACTACACATTTAGGCTGAGTCACTTATGGACAGTTTAGATGTCACCCAGAATACAGTCTTTTACAAGCTGATGGAACACAGTGAAAAGTAAAACATATTGAAGAGGCACTTAAAATATGAAGCATTTAAAAAAAAAATCTGTTTTTTAAGGATATTGGTACGTGTGGGACCATCCATACGAGTATAAATTCCCAGATGCAAATCTGTTTAACACATGAAAAGAGGATGCTAACTTTGTTGAAATTGTCAAAAACTGTAAAGAAGATCAACTGCTTGTTGAACAGGAGAGGCCTTAAAAGTGAAATCAGTGTGTCACCCATAGTCTGCCTGAGATGTTTCTTGGTGGGCACCTGTCTCATCTTTCCTAAAAATCTCTACTGATGCAATTGCACTGTCCCTTGGACAGCTTGTCCCAGTGCTGCAGTCTGCTTGCTAGGAGAGAATTCATACCCTAAACTCTGTCAATCTGTTGACATTTGACTCTCTTTTGTTCATAAAAGACATGGCAATCGTATATTTCCTATTATTTTTTCCTTCTGTAATGAATAGTTTTGAAGGCTAAATAGAATCTTGATAACTTTCCACATGTAGCTGCTTTTGAAACCTTATGAAAAGAGCAAACAACTGAACTGCTTGGTTGCTTGCTGGTTTGTTTGTAGGATCCACACCAGTGCATATAGCAGCAATGACTTAGATGGAGAAACAAGAAGTTTAAAAAAATAGTGCATGTGAAATATGCGAAGCTAATCTAATTAAATTTGATTTAAACCGTTTGTACAGAACATAAGGGAATAATTTCTGATAGGAAGCAGAAGTTTTAAGTGAAATTTTGGCCCTAATAAAGTCAACAATAAAGCTAAAAATGGCATCATGTAGGTTAACAGTGTGTACAAATTGATGATACTAAAATGTTTGAACTTCTAATTATCATGATGAAAAACTTCCCATCAAACAATAAACCCCTGTGTTCTTTTAACATTTACCTTTCTCCCATGGGAGAGATGACATGGTTTGTTGCTCATTTTATTTCATCTATGTTGCTTCAGTGACTGAGCAATAACAAAACAGCCATGTATACTCTACCACTACATAGGACAATATCAACAATAAAAACTAAATAATGACCTGCTTAACCCATTTCTTTTTCATATTAGATCATAATTTTATTCAAGGTATGTAACAATATTATGGTTTAAAAAAAAGCCCAGAAAGTTGAATAGATTTTTCTATTTACATTATATTGCTTGTTGGCCTAATATTCTTCTAGTTTGGTTCTTATACATCACAAATAGCTGACATAAAAAGGAAGGGGAGAGGTTTTCCTTCTGCCTCTTAGATACTTGGTAAGCTTTTCAAGTGTGTTTTGGAGGCAGTTAATTATGATTTTAGGACCTCATTGGCGCTTTATCGCGACTGAGTGAATTTCTGCCTTCTGATTTCCCTGTAATTCCTCTTTCTTCCTGCCAAGCAGTAGAGGCAAGGCAGCTTCCATTCTGCTCCTTACTCCATTCCTCCTAGAACCAGAAAGATGCATCAGTCGTAGATGATAGCACAGCCTCGTGCTACTCCAGTGGCACCTTGAGGTGGGTACCAGAGGAGAGCAAGTCCGACAGATTGATGCTGCTTGGCATTCAAGACAAGAGGCATCTTTTCCCTCCTGAGATCTACCACGTATGACAGAAAAATGGGTCTGCCTTCAACACATGCTACGTACTAGTCACAGACATCTTGGGGAGAAAAAGCTCTACAGAACCATAGTGTTTTCTTTGTTTTAGGTTAGATCAGAACTATTTAAAACAATGGTCTGCGTGGTAATTCATGTTTTGTCTCTGGGGTGAGGCTTCAGAGGTCCCTGGATGTAGGAACCTAGTGGAAAAAAAAAAGTGTAGCCTTGCAGTGTAAGTACAAGCTAAGTTTGGCATAGGCATGTCTTTCTCTGAATTGGTGATTAAGAATTTGTGCCCATATTTAATTTATTGCATGGATGAAGTGTCTATCAGTCCTAATGAACAGAAAAAGAAAACAGACAAAAACTACTGAATGCCATATTTTCTCCAAACTAAAATTACTACTACAATTTCTTAACTAATATTAGGCACAGCCTATTCACCACTATCACTATAATGATGGGTAATATCCCGTGAATATCTTGGTCTTGTCTTCTCTACTGCTGGTAGTCAGAAGTAGTTTTGAGCCCCTTTTGGGCAAGGAATTATAAATGAACCTACAGTACATAATGGAGGAAGACCTCTTCTGCTCTAAATGAGATTTTTCATGTCCTTCTGTATATTTACTCTGCCTACCTGGACATGCATTCCTTAATGCAAGGTACATCAGAGCCTGGTAATACCTTTTCAGAGATATCCTGTTCTTCATAGAAAACAACTTTTTCCTTGTTACTCAACAGTCAAATTTTGTATTTCTCTGCATCATAGAATCATAGAATGGTTTGGGATGAAATGGACCTTAAAGACCATCTAGTTCTAACTCCCTTGCCATGGGCAGGGACATCTTCCATTAGACCAGGTTCTTAAAGCCCCATTCAACCTGGCTTTGAACACTCCAGGTATGGGGCATTCACAGCTTGGACATGGGTGATGTATAAATACTCAGGATATATGTTCAAAGGTGCAGTTAGTTTATTACGTGCTTCACATATCTGCACTTGTGCATCACTGCTTTACATTGAAGAGGTAAGGGAAAAGGATTAGTGTTGAAATAATATGAATGGAAGCAGAAGGATATTTAGACTGTGTACATGGCTGTGCAGTAAGAATGAAAATGGGTTGGAGACACATGAAGTGAAGGTGGTCCAAGTCTTTTTGGTAGGTAATAGGATGTGTTCTTTTGCAAGGATGGGTACAGGAAATGGGTCTTATTATTACAGTTTCTTGGAAAAGAAGTTAATGTAAGTGTTGCCATTGACTTCCAATTAAAAAAAATATTAACTTTGCATGTTTTCACAGGGAGAATCTAACACATTCTAATAATTCTGTCTATTTTGTGTTTAGTAATTTGACTATGTATGCATATGAAGGTAGTGGGGGGAAAAACTTGTCTTCTAGTTTTCTAGAAATGCTTTCCTTCTAGTAGGAGTGGACTGATTTTTCTCTAACAGCTTCTTCAGAAGTTATCTTTAATACTGTATTTTATCAGAAAAATAATTGGTGAGACTACCACGACCTTGTTTTATCAAAGATTTTTGAAATATTTTAGCAAAATGGTTACTTGGTAATTGTATGTGTAAAATAACTGCATGTTAAGAGTTGAAAATACACAAAAGAATGTATTCGTATTGAAAAGTGCAGAGATGTTTTTGTCTGTAATCTTTGTAGATAACGTTTGGAATTTCAGGTCAAAAGTAAAACCAGCGAAACAAAAACTTTGTTTTTACTTGTTAACAACAATATATCTGCAAATTTCATTTGGAAATATGGACTGTATAATGCAGTTGACAGAGGTAAATTTAAGTACATAGTGCTTTTTTAGTGTATGGCACACCTTTTTTTTCCTCCTCAGATCGCTGTAATCTTCCAGTGCTCTCGTTCACTTGAGCGATATTTAGAATGTGGCATAAAAATAATGTGAAAATGCCGTAGTGAGCTGGTGATAATTGATTTACTCCATCACACTGAAATACCTCTTGTTTTCCTCTTCCTCCTCCCTTGGGCAATAATCATGGGATCAAGCTGCCAGTCTGTAGATATAATTTTTCCAGCAGTGCCATCTGGCTCCTTGGCACTGGAAGTTGTATTGGCTTCTTTGCTGTTTCCAGTGATTTTTGTCAAATGTTAGTCCATTGATGAGATGTCTTTTGCGAGTGGATGCTGATTTTTTCCTCCCCCCAAATGAATGTTGTTTTTTATTGGTATTGTAAGGGACTGCTTTTTTTGTTTTTAAACAGAATTTAGGACTTTAAATATTAAGATTGCTTTGAGGGAGAAAAAAGGATTTATGTATAAATTGGCTTCTTTCATCTATGTTGAAAATAGTTTCTCAGGATTTTGTATGTTTTGAATAGTCCTAGCTTCATGTCCTCTCACAGATTTTTAAACATATTCAACATTAATGTAGAATTGTTTCCTTTTTATTTTTGGAAATTGACTTTTAAAAGACATTATGAATGAACAGTAAGAATTTGTAGGGTCTGTGGAATAGATATAACAAGCTTTATGTTTTTGAATAAACAGCCAACAAAGCTCTCTTTCTTCTCACAGGACTACATTTTTATTTTTGCTGTCAACTTTTCTTAAAAAAAAAGATTTAAAAATGTAAAAATGGTAGCTCAATAGAACAAACACATCTAAGTTGCTTTATTCTATTCAAGCCTTAGATGCACTTCATTGCCATACAGCATATAATGATGGTATTGATAAAGAGAAAGGAATGTTCTGGAAATAGTATTTTAATAGGAGTGGGAAGTGGGAGGAAAATCCTGTTGATCTAAACTATTTTTGTAATTATTATTAATATTCGTACTAGTTTCTTTTTTAAAAAAAAATTATTTCCTCTAATGGTCAGAGACATTCAGTTAGAGGAGGAAAAAGCCTGAGGAGCTGAGGTTCCCAACCACATAAGAGGAACAGAATTTCAGATAACACAGTCTTATTCTGTGTTGTTAAAAAAAAAAAAAAAGCTTTGAATATTGTATGTGAATTAAAAAAATATCCGAAGCCTGTTCTATTATTATGTAAGTAAACTCCTATTAATCAGGACAAGGTGAACTGATTTAAATCCTTTAAATATATATTTTTTAAATTATATTTTAACCTGCATTTTCAAGTGCTGTGTCTCAGATGAATGAATTATACTCATCTCTGGATGTAAATATAAATTTTCTTTTGTGTTGAAAGTATTTACTTGAAGTTATTCAAGGTAGCCTTGGAAATTCTCAAACATGAACAATTGTATTTAGTTGGCCTATTTGAATATTTTTATATTATTATCCCTTGAAGTAGAAAGTAATAAGCAGTATTTCTTTATCATAGTCTTAGTACTATCGTAGTGCAATGCATTTTTTAATAAAACACTATTAGACTGGTATTTAAATCAATATTTACATGTTTTCCCAGCATTGGGGAAATTTTCCAGTACTGGAAATGATAGGATTAAAAATCTTGTGTGGGACAAGGAGGGCCTTGATGTGATTTTTGTAACAGTTGCTTTGAATTAAATTTCAAGTACCTCTTGGTATCTCTTTATAGTGGTTTTTTAAAGAAAATGACTACGACAGACAGGGTGTCTGAATGCAGGTCTCATCAGTAACTTGACTCAGACACAAAGTGGGTATTTTTAACATATGAGTTCAGTTGAAAGAATCTATAGAAAGGGCTATAATATCAAAGTAAGGCAAGCATAGCTAAATATGCATGATCTATTGTTAATAGCAAAAGTGTAAGTCTTTAGTCTCACAGAATATATTCTCTCATGAAAGACTTTAAGGCCATGGGTATATCATGATTCTCTAAAATAGCATCAAATCTTCTTTTTGTTCGTAACTAAATGTGAAGATAGAACGTTGCTGCTAATCAATTGTCTGGGATGCCACCTCATTAAGATTTACACGATCATCAAAAATGCTCAGAATTGTTTGTTGGCTATATCCTAACTCAAATATATAAAGGGGATACCACAGCATTTTTCTTTAGAATCGCAGGGAGTTCAGTGACCTTTTGTGGCAAATTATGTAGAAAGAAAATATTTATATTCATTTAAAATAACCTCCATGAAGAAATAGTCTCATTACCCTGTTTGATCAATTCCTTGCAGCCTGAGCTGTAGCATGCTGCTATTGCCATTGGTTGATGGAATACACTGAGAAGTGGCTAATGGTGATGGTGCTCATCAGGACAGGGTTCAGCCAGCGGTCAGCAACAAATAATTCAAGACTGTTTCTAAGTTTGTGGCTGGTGGAATTTGCTTCTTGCCCCAAGCCAGCAGCATTGCTGAGCTGGGCTATTTGATTAGAGGAGAAGCATATTTGCTTCTTAGCAACTGCACATTTGCACAACACACAGACCTATACTGCCTCCAAAGGTTTGCCTTTTGTGATGGTGGAATAATACTTTTCTGTTGATTGACAGACAAAAGAGATCTTTGCAATGCAGAGGAGTTTACAACCAATTTTTTCTTTGTCTTTTGTGAACTTATCAGAGGTGCTTTTTAATTTAGCACTGCCTGGTGCAGATTTGTATATGCAGCAAGACTGGCCATGATTTGAACTGCATTTAAGCTATTACTGCTATGCATATTTAAAGGACAGATGCACACTTACGCTTAATCATTGGTGTGTGCAGCTTTTTCCCCAGCAGGTGTACTTAATGGAAATTATTTTCTACTGTATTTTGAAATAATTTTTTATATGTATATTGCTATTTCCCATGCAAGAGTGATATTCCTTTTACAGAAGATAATGATGAAGTGAAAGCTGCTCTATTCTCAGCGCATTTTTTAATACATGAACAGAATTGCGGCAGTGATTGCAATTCTAATAGTGCGTGTGTAATTTTGGATGTAACGTTTCCCACAGGAAGTGAGTCTACAGGAGAAAATGTGTCTAGTCAGTAGAAGGCAAAGGTATTTATAACACTGGTAATCCTTGAAAGAAGACAATTTAGGAAAAAAGAAAGCCTAAGGTTTACAGTCCTAGGAGGCCAGGATGAGAAAAAAGCAAACTTTTTTTTTATGGTTTTACAGCTCTTTTCACTCCTGGTCTTTATTTTATTGTGGAAGTTTCCGTACTGCCATAACAATAAATAACAATAAATTGCTGTTTCATGAAATAGTAAGTACAGTCAGTGTTAATGTAAATTTCTGCAGATATCTGTTTGCATATTTTCCTAAATAAAACGTGTCTTTTAACTTTCATAACTCAAATTAGTGAGTACCTTTCTAAGTGGATTTTATAGTCAATTAAGACTGTATCTTTTAAGGGATAGGGCAATTTAAAGGAGGAGTGAACAATAAAAGGACTGTGGGCTATTGTAAGCATTCTGGAGTTTGCTTATTGATAACCATTCCTGTGGCAGTTCAGATCCAAAAGAGGAGAGCAAGAAAACACTCTGATATGGTGAAGCAAGAATAAACCCCAAATGTCCCTCTTTAAATCAACATTAATTAAACCTACAAAAAATCTAAATCCTTTTTCAATTAGGATTTTTTTTTAGTCAGATGAACAATTTAAAATTAATTGTAATCCAAATTTTAGGCTTTTAAGAGAATTTTGGAGATTTTGGAATGAGGCAAAATGAAAGCATTGGGGTGAATTGGTGGCTGTTTTGGGGAACAGGTAATCAGGGTGTACACACTGCTGAGCAGGAAGCAAAGTCTGGGAATAGGTACAACTGTGGTTTTGGAGGCCCTGGAAGGGCTGGCTGACGACTGACTTCATTCTCTTCCTTGTTAAATTTGCTGTGTATATGTATGAGCTTTTAGAAGGGCGTTTTAATGTACTGGTAGGATTTCACAGTCATTTGTGAAAGGTGTTAGCTTTGGCTTAATTTCTGAGACATTCAAAGTTGTGATAGTGTGGTAAGATGGCTGCTTGTTATGCTGCTGAATCGCCAAAGAGATGCTTATGCCTGACTGACTTATTTTTATACCCCAATACCTGTTAATATGTTGCCTGTGTTCTACACAGATTTTATACTTCTGTCATTAATATATGCCCAATAAATTAGCGTTGGGTTTTTTTTTTTTGGTTGGTTGGTTCTTTTTCTAATAGCAGACGGCCTTTTGCAAAACTAGGGTTTTTGAACAAAGTAACTAAAAGTAGGATTTGCCACATTATTACTATCAAACTTCAACCGTACCCAGGGTAAGAATGCAGCAGCTCTTACAATGACACTATAAACAATACCCAGCAATTTAAGAGCAGGATGTGAGGAATATTTTACCTAATTGAAATGACAGGGGGGATTTTGCATAGGTAGAAGCAATTATTCATACTGGAGGTGGGCCAGAATGCTGGGGTTATTCCCCTCATCTTGCTAATTAGGCTTTCAGTTTCATTAACAGTCATTGAGATATTGGGTGACTGACTTGTGTATGAACATAGCCATAATACATATAAAGAATATTTTATTTAATTATCGTGGATCATTTTTGTTTTTATAGCTCAAGAGGGGTAGAAATAAGGAGTGTTTTAAGATATGCAGAACACTGAATAGCGTGAAGGCTGAAGGCAGCATGGCTATGTCTATTTTTGGGTAGATTAAGGCCATAACTAAGACACTACCACGTTTATATTAGCAACATTTTATTACTTTTTTAAAGATAGAGTTTACAAGGGTTTCTACCTTTACAAATGTGTACGTTGAGAAGAGAAATTAATCCAGCTTTGTTGTGCTTCCAGAATGTTTTCAACCCGGCATAAATTCAACTTTGAATATGTCTGAGGAATCTACAGTTCTTACTGCCTTTAAGCCTTAATTTAGGAAAAAGAACCTAATGCATATGGCATCTTTAAATTCCCCTGTCACTCTAATACACTGTCACTGGCTTTTGTTTTTTTCTTTTTTTCACCTGCCCCTGTTAATTGCCTTTGTCCTTTGGAAACAGACATTTTGAGGGAGGTTTGTTTCCTTTTCAAGGATTGATAATGAGGTGCAGCGATTCATAACATGGTGTTGATACAAATAGCTGCTTGCTGTATTTTGGAAAGGGCCTTGAGTGTCTGAGCCTTTATTAAATCCTAGGTCAGTCTTTTTTTCAACTGACTTCTCCTTTCCCAAGTTCTCTGATTAGGAATGTCGGGTAGAGAATTTTTTCACCCTATTTGCAATTAGAGATGATTCAGTTCTTAAAAATAGCCTTCAATGAATAAAAACTACAAATAGAAACCAAGAAGATGAAAATACTGTACAAAAAGCACGTCTGTCAAGTCAAAATATTTAAAATGTTGAAAATCATGTATATGAAACTGAACAAGCTAAACGGATGAAAATCATCTTAAAACTGAGAAAAAAATTGGTTTTTTTGGAACTGGAGTGGTTTAGGTTGTTGTTTGAGTTCTCCTTGCCTTTTAACAATCAAAACAGAACAACGCTATAATAAGGCAACATAATAATAAGGAAAAGTGTGGTTACAGCGTAACTACCTATGCTGGTTCCTACTGTTGTATGCATGTGGCCATAATTAGTCCTTTTTGTTTGATAATTACATTGACGATCCTCGTGGAATTAATAATGAATTCTTTGTGACTGAGAGTCAATTGTCTAGCTCTGATGGCTTTTTCATGTTAGTTTCTTCATCTGTAAGATTGTTCTAAGTAATATACCAGTGATTTGTAAATATTTTGAACCAAGTTATCCTTGCGTGTTGTATTTCCCTTACATATCCCAGAGGTAAATTCGCTTGTCTGCGTGTTTTTTAGGCTAACACATGTACTGTTGAATAAAATTATGCTGATAAAACTAGAACAAATAGAACAGCAATTAATAATTTTATTTTTTCAGTATACCTCTGATCTTGCACAGAAATGGGCTTTGGTAGTGATATAAGACATGTAATGGTATAGATAATTCATGAAAAGTTGATTCAAAAGTCTGGTCCTTTAGTACTTGTCTCACTGACCTGACTCTTTCTGTGTGGTGTTTTCTGGCACCGTTCTGTCAGGTGTTTTTGAGAATTTGTTGTCAAAGTATGTTATTTTGAGAGGATTACAAGTTCATGTGAGGAAATCTGAGAGTGCATTAGCATGTTACAGATGTGAACACTTTTGTGGGAAACAATATGAAAATGAACCTTTATAATGACTAGATTTTTACTTTGATACAGTTTTGTTGGTAATCATAGATTGATTGGCTGCTTTTGGGAGTTCAGTTTATGGACAAACTGAAGCTGAATGAAAAAGCCATGAAAATTGGCTAAATGCCAGTAAATGAGGTCATGTATTTTGCATATGTCACCTTACTTTCACTGGATCAAGGCAGTTTTAGAATCCTCTACTGTATGTATGAATTAGAATAATTTCACACTCCAGAAAACCTAATCAGGATAAGACCAAAAAGTGGGAGAAAAATTTTGGAAACAGATGTGCAAATATACTGGTGGAGGACCTAGGTTGTCCAGAAGGTGTGTAACAGGAAGTGGAATTAAATCTCTCATGGCTGTTGAAGTCCACAGAAATCTCTTCTTTCTTTACTAGAAATGTAGCTGTCAACTAAGAAAACGTCCGGGTAGTTAGGAATACAACAGTATTACGTTGTGCAATGCCGCTTCCTTATTATTATTTCCATATTACTATATTCAGGCTTTAATAGTCAGCATTCTTTTGATGTACTACTTTTTTGCCACTTCAGCATACAGGTGTTCTTTATGTGGAGAGAGATGCAGAGTGTCAAAAGTTAAGTCCTTAAACTAAAATAACTTAATTTTTACAGTCGTTCGTTTGCTTTTTGAGTGACAGTGAGAGTTGAAAAAGTGCCTCTCCAAACTGAGGAAATTTTGACTTGGGTTGGTGGAACTCCCTCCATTTTCAGTGAGCTCTTAGTATGTGCTATAAAACAGCATTTTCACCTGACATGATTTTATATTTAGAAAGGAAGAAAGAAGAAGGCAACATTATTAAAATATATTTTTAAAAAAACTATTTCATTTACATAATCAGAGTCATCTTACTGTTTGACATAAGGATACTCTTTCATGGTGTTCTCCTCACTTTTCCTTTGTCAATTTGAGGTATGCTATAGCAGTCACAGAAGAAAGTGTGTAGTTTTCTGAGATGCATGAATCAGTACATATGTGACACCCCAGTCTTACACATGCTGGAACCTTCCCTCCGCCCCTTCTCTCTCCCTCCCTCCAACTGCTTACATTACTTTGAAAAAGTGTGTGGGTGCAGCGGGGGAAAATCAGTGAAAATGAAATGTTTTTCCCTGTAAATACTTTTTTTAAAGACAAGCATAATGAAACCAACAACATTTCACAGCATTTCTAGGAAAGATGTGAATACTGTTTCTCTGTTATAAAGAGGAACAGTGGAGGCAAAGTAGCTGTGACTTGCCCAAGATTGCAAAAGGAGTCTGGTTAAGAGCCAGGACTAGTTCTACGTTTTCTAGCTCCTGCTTACATGGTAAGATCTCTTCGTTATGTCTCACACGTTCCAGTTTTCTGAAGTTTTTGACAATTTGAAATGGATATTAAGGGGACATAAGGTAAACTTTTTTTTCCCCTGTCCTCAGAACCACATCATTTATTAAGAGATGTCATCCTAATGTGTATACAACTTCCATGGCTTTGAGTGTTATTGTAAATGGTAAAAAGACTCTTTGGTTGGGTTTAGACTGATGCTGCCTTCTGAAGTACAAGAGGTGTTTGTAGTTTTGTATAATGTCTTAGTTTTAATAATATTATTTTAATATGAAAATGTTGGTGTTTCTTTAACTGTTTAAAAATAGCATATCCTGCTCTGATTTTTCAATATCAGAAAAATAATTTAGGTTTAGGACCCCAACACCACCTCCCCCTCCTCAGGAGTTACAGAAGTGCATTAAACTCCCGATACAGACACTAAAACTGTGAGTTTTCCCTTACTGGCTCATTTGAAGGGTTGGGTTTTTTTTCAAGAAAAAGGTGCTGGTGCAATTTAAAGGCTGGTATATAGACTATACCAAAAGTAGTACAGTACATTCTGGAGGCAACAGTACAATGCTTTCTATCTGAAAGATCACAGATAGCTTATATAAACTGGTAGAAAAGTTTATGAAAGTTACTCTTCAACTTGCAAGTGAGTGAAGTGATTTGGCTTCACTTTAAAAACAGCAGCCTAAAACTGAACTGTCTGAGTATTATCATTACTCCAAAGCAGCATAATTACCATTAGGAGAGAATTGGTTCCTTTAAGGGAAAAAATAATGAAGGGAAAACTTCTTAAAATGAGTTTTATTACATTTTTCTTATAAAATTAGTCTTTCATTTTGTTGATTAATGCTTGAGTTTAAGATTCTGATGTAGGCATTTTGCCATTATAATTCTGAAATATGGGAAGTCCTTGAAAACATTCCGGGATTGCCTTCTGTCTGTCTGCCTTGTAAAAGATCCTTTCAGTTAAATGGACCATCCTCCTTAAATGATGTCATTAGCTTGGATTGAAAAGACATTGCCTGCAGGGAAATCATTTAATTGTCTTAAAGTGCTCTACTTCTGTAGATCTTGAAGCATCACCCTGACTTCCATCTTTGTATCAGATAATTCATCTAAAATTCTGTTTTTAATCTCTGACGAAATATTGAGATGTAATTTCCACTTTTATTGGAGAAATTTGAGACCTTTTATAGTCTTGTCTCTGTCAAATGGATGGAAAAGTTTCACTTGTTGAAATGCAAATGGGTACTGTCTTTTTTTGACTTAAAGAATTAATTTAACATCCATTCATGCACTGCTTTATAAATATTAATGTATTGAACTCTTGCATTTCACTGATACCAAGACATACTTTTTTACATGTGTATTTCTAAAATCAGTAATATTTACTTGGTCAAACACCAAGTCAAGTTTTGGGGATAGTTGCAAACTTTTTTATTTTTGTTTAAGGTAATGACTGCATTGCATGTAGGAAAACGAAAAAATTGACCACTCTTTTTTCCTTGGACTTACCAATCTCTCAGTCATGTAAAAGTCAGTTTATCAGGGATACTTGGAATTTTTAATCGAGTAGGCAGTCAGACCAGCAAAAATCAAACCTATGTGTCTAATTAAACTATGAATTTAATTAGAAAATATAATCCTTGAAAATATATAGTGTAATTTTGTCTATAATCTATTGCACTTATACTTTTAACATCTCAGTCATTTAATCTGAAATACTTCAAAGTAGGAAGAAAAGTGTATTTCAAAATTCAAGTTGTTATATATGCAGTTTTCAGCTTGAAGAGGTGTTGTACAGAGAATGCAACAAAATTTTCAGGAGATTCTGCCTCTCAGAGGCTGGTTGTGCCTTTAAAGTGGAAAAGTGGCATTTCTGATACTTTATTAAAAATTAATCAGTCGCTAATACGCATGTTTCTCTGCTGTTGAAATACTTAAAATACGTGTTTCAAGACTGCCACTGGATTGGTTGGGTTCTTATGAGTAATT
>VZTG01001230.1:993736-1076236 GCA_013397845.1 Melanocharis versteri | reverse complement strand
TCATCTTGTGAATAAACAGTTCAGTTAGGTGTGTGCATTTGAGAACTGCAGCTATGGCAGTCTGCCCTGTATTTTCAATTGAAAGTGTATACCTTAGTCCATATTGATCTGAATTTAACACCAAATATTCGGTAAAGAAAATGTTTTTTTCTTTAAAAATTACAATCAAAGATTGCTTGCCTTGAGACAAAGTAGAGGAGAAAGATTGTAATGATCTTCATGCAGCAAACTTTTACCTGGTGTTAATTTGGAGGGTATGTTGGCTACTATCAGTGCATGCATCTTAAATGGACTGAAATTTTGTTTTTAAACTTCCTCCTTTGATTTGGACAGTGCTGAATGGTAAGAATTTCTGTAAAATTGGGTACATCCTGTCTTTTATTAACAGAGCATAGGCAACACTGTAGTTAACATCTTCTGAAACCCAGTACTAATAAATACAATTAATGTTATTTTAATGGACATTTTTATGTTGCAGTGATCAGTGTAAGCTTTCATAGTGAAGTACGTTTAGTACATACAGTATCGCTACAGTACTAATTACATTTATTGCAATGGCTTTTGCACTGTCTCAGCCCTGCTTTTGTGCGGTGGACTGTTTCATGGAGGCATGCTGATAAAATATATGCTATGAACACAGCAGATGATATTAGAATAAATAAATGTTGAAGTTGGTTATAGCTGTCTGAAGGCCTCTTAGTTATGAAATACGTATCAGGGTTGGTCCCAAGGGTTTTGAGGATAACTGTGTCAAGAGAATATATGCTGAGAGTCTGCTCTATATGGAGCTTTCCAAATCTGTTGATATAAGCTCTGCCACATATACCACTTCTTAATTTTACCATTGCCATTCCTCAATTGCTCAAAGGTTGCAAACAAAAATAGGGCCCTGTCGTGATGTGCACCCTGCAAATAAAGAAGGCGGGGATGTACAATCCAGCATGGTGCCTAGGCTACTTTTATAAGGGTGCCTTTAATATTAGACTTGGAATGATAAATTGTGGAGTGCTGTCATTGCAGCAGTGCCCCTGGGCTAAATGGCCATTCTGAGAAGTGGGGCCAAAGACCATGGGCATGATAAGTGCACAGCCTTGGAGTTATGACTCTTGAGGACAGAGCTTGTGTCTGTCTGGCAGTGGATGCTAGTGCAGGTGTATCCACATCTTGATTCAGAACTGCAGGAGGATAAATGGTAACATTACCACACCATACTCAGTAGTTTTTTACTTCTGCATACGTAGTTGTGCTGTCCATGAAGCAGTATCAGACCTATGCCAGATGTTTAATTTAGGTAAATCCATCCATGATTTTGGAATAAGAGCAGGTATATGAAAGTGACTCTCAGGTCTGATTTGCTGATTATTTATTTATGTTTTTTCTGGTCGTCATGCAATGCCTCTCATGCCGGCTTCTGCTGGCGTAGAAGAACTGGTTCTTTTTAATTGCTGATATGCTTTGGGGCCTGAAGTATTTATTAAATTTTTAATTCTAGAAAACTGTACCTGTGGTAGAGTATAACACTGAAGACTGAGGCCACAATGGAGAAAGGGATATTAAAAATAGAAAAGTAATAGGGTGCTTTCTGTTGCATTTCTAATGAAATGTTCAAAGCTGATCAAAGAGAACACTGAAAGGAGAGGGTATAGCCAACAAATCTCTTCATGTTTACCTCATTCCCTGGAATGTCATAACCCAGGGGAAAGGTGATTTCTGATTTATGGGCTGGATGTGGCTCCCCCTGAAGCAGCTGACCTGTCTTACAGCACAGTCCCTGACACCTGCGCAACCCTTTTGCCTCAGCTCTCCTGGGCAGATGGCTCAGGGATTCTATTTCTGAGAGTCTAGCTGGCAACAGGACCTGTGCCCAGTGGAGGTGGGACGCTCACTCTGTGACGAGGACTGTGGCAGGAGACTGGGCATGTGCAGGAATAAAGAGCTCGCTTGGTGATGAATTCCCCTGACTTGGAGAGGTGCCAGTGAGTAGAGTGCACGACGTGATCTGGGTAATGCAGGGAGGTTAGCCCTTCATGAATGGAGGGGACCATTAAATAGAGCAGGACCTCAGGAAGCTGGGACTGAAAATATGGAGAAAGAGGAGATAAGGGGAAATGATGAGAGTTTAAAGATGGGAAGCAGCATGGAAAGTGACATTACTGGACATGAGTAAGACTGTAAGACTTGGTGCAGAAGAAAGGGTCTTCCCAGAGATAGGTACTTACGTCAATAAAGGGAATGGATGGAATAGAAAGAAGTGGGGTGGGAAACATGGTTTCCTGCAAGCATGTTTTTCATCCAGCTTCTGTGCAAAAAGTTTACTGCATTTTTGTAAGAGATCTCTGGCAAATCCATGTGATTATGGGAGTAAACTGCTAGTAACTCACTAGAACTGAGTGGAGAGAGATTAATCTTTTCTACTGCTATGTCCAGAGGACCCTCCATCTACTGTCTTACCACCTAAGGGGAAATATCTGTTGGAAGTATATTTCAGGTTGACATTTGTGGTGAGATGAGATGAGTCTGAACAGCCCACTCTTGATGTGGTAATGATTGATATTCTAGTGTGATTGTGGTCAATCAAGTGGTCAAGTCAGGCTCTAACAAGAGTGTCCCAGACTTGATGGCTTTGAAGCTGTATTTTAAAAAGGAAATGTCTTCTGGCTAAAAGAAGACACACTAACCATTTGGATTTAAGTTTGGAAGCTACAATTCTTCCTTGAAATTTTATTTAAACCATAAGAATTACAGCAGAAATTAGTTTCCTGAATTTCAGATATTTGTTTCATGTGCTTTCTTTCACCTGTTGCAATCAGAGATCTTTCTAGTTCTCCAATATATGCCTGCTAGGCTTGGTGATACCTCCTGTAGGCAGTGTTTATTGATTTATAGCACTGCCAGGCCCAGCTTCTAGCTTTGGATTAGAAGCCCATTTCCTGTATCCTGTATCTGCCTTCACAACCTGCAGTTGCAGCTCACTGCTCTTTCCCATCTTGAAGGTTAGAAGAGGATTAGGAAATGAGGAGAGATGAGTGCTGGAAGTCAGGCAAACCAAGGGAAGTCCCACAAGTTCCTGGATGTTCTCACTGCTGCTCTGGGATCACAAATTCTCTTGTGTCTCAAGAGGGAGGGGAAAAACTGACTCTGTGACGTCTCATTACAATACTGCCACATGTTTTATTCCCAAGTAAAGTGAAAACTTTGAATTAGTTGACTTAGAAAGTTGGCCACAGAAACACATGAAAAAACATGTGCAATATTTAGGAGAATCCACTGCAGAAATGTCCATGAGTACACTTGTTTTCACATGCTGTTGTTATTTTCTGCTATTCTTAAGACATTCTTATGGGAAAGAAAGACTGCATTTTTTGTGGTAGTTTTTAATGCTTCAGCAGCTGGTGTTCCTGTGTCTGTTGGGATACTTGATCATGAAAACAGGCCTTCAAGCAGACTCAGTTTACTCTATGGCATATGCCACAAGTGTGATACAGCATTGAAAATGTCCTTTTGTATGTGTGGTGTAGAGCTGATTTTAGGTCATGTAGTAACTATTAGACTGAGGGCTTGGGGCGTCTGGCAGTTAAACCTGATATCTGCACGGAAGTCTCATAGCTTAGCACCAAAAGCAGTAAGGTGGTAGATGACAGCCAAAATTTTAGCCTAATTTGGACAGTAGACTGCCCAAAGTAGCAGACCTGTCAATTCTAGTAAAGATCGGGACAAACAGGAAACTCAGTGCCACTCAAAATATAATTATTTTTATTTCTTCAAAATAATTTTATGGCATAGTCTGCTAAAAGAATAATGCAAAAGATTCTGAATTTTAAAGTTTAGTCTTGTATTTCTCACAGACTCCTTCAATGACAAGGATGTGTCACTGATGACACTAGGTGAATATTTAGGTGAATAATTTCAGCCTAGATTTCTCTCTTAAAAATGTATATAACATTTTATTTGTAGAGCACCAGCTGTGTTGGCCCTAATCACATATCAGTTAGGTGAGGTTGAGGAGGATGCTCAATGTTTTTGCAAAAGACTTATTGTCAAAGGAGTTTCTTGTGAGCCCAGGGCATGTGTATTATTACCAAAATCCTGCTGGGGTTATGGTGGCAGCTTTTTATGGTAAGGAATTGTAGCTGATCAGTGTGGAGAACTGTGCAGTTTAATCTGTGGCTTGTGTGTTTTGGGTTTGATAAATTAGTTCTCGTTGTTGTCTGTGCACTTGCTCGTGTAAGAAGCATGGTTTGTACTAAGCTTCACTAGTGAATGCCAGTGACAAACTTTGAAAGATTTTAGTGTTGCTTGTTGCTTCACCAATGAGCAAATGTGAACCCTTTCTTCTTCCTCCTCTATCACTGGTGCAACCGCGCTCTCCAGTATTGAATAAACGGTCCCCTGTTAGAACAACTGACATCTGGAAGACTCTTCACAGTACTTCACATAGCAATGTTCTGACTCAGCCATTAGTTGTCAGAGCTCAAATCGGGGTCATCTCAAGAAATCTGTAATGCCTTTTACTTCTAGCAAGAGCTGGCCTGAAAATCTGCTTAATGTTATCATTCAAAATTTACATGGTTTCATTAGGCTTATTAAAAGCAATGAAAAATGCAGCAGTACGTAACACTGATAAAGCCTTTTTACCTTGCTATTTCAAATCACGTTTATGGACGATGGATTTAGCTTCCCACTAGCCCTAGGCAGAGGTATTATCTCCATTTTATGGACAAGAAAACTGAGTTAGATTCTATGACTTGTCCAAGGTCATACCTAAGACTGATGGTATTGGGGAGAAAAAAATGTCCAGATTTCTGCCTTAATTAAGTCATAATTTTTTTGAATAAACTCAGTGTCTCAGAAAAGATGCATCGATGTCTTTGTCTTTAGGGTTTTAAAAATAATTTTGAGCATTAATTTTGCAAGCAATGAATCAGTATTTCCCTAAGAAACATGATTCTCACGACTGAGAATATTAAGAAGAATTCGTCCTTTTTTGTAGACTTCAGTTCACTGTTTCCTACAAAAACTTTGTTGTAGTCCACTTTGGCCCTGTTGTTGTCTGCCTTTGTGAAATAAAGCTGCCCTCATTATTTAGCATTCTTCCATTTGCATATGTACAAGAGGGAACAGCTGCTTTCTGCGGGGATTTTGTGTACTCATTCATATTCCCACAGTGGTGGCCTTGTTCTGAAACACACTGCTACCCTGTGGAAAAGCAGAATAATACATGGACAATATAGCAATCAGTCTGTTATTAAACATTTGGAAGTACAGCCTTAAGGGGCAAAATATAAACATAGAGTTACAGTTTTAAATCTGAAGCAAGTGCCATGTAATGATGAGGTATAAGAGTCTCTTCCTCTTAAAGCTGCTGGAAAGGGAAAAAATCTTTAGGGAAGAAATTTTGCAGTCCTCTTAAGTTTTTGAAAAACGAATTTAATTTTACTACTAAGAATGTTTTGTGTTTTAAAAGGGGAAAAAAGTGATGCTTATTTCTCATTTGAAGGAGATCTTGGACATTCCATCTTAGCTATTGCTATATCCATGCACGTATAAACTTGGTATAAACTTGAGATATAAACTTGATATAAACTTGAGATTTCCAAGCATGATCCAGACAACAGTTCAGTTCCCAAAGATTGGTGAATAGTGAGGCAGTCACAGGAATTTGGTCCTTCCTTCTTTTTTTTTTTAATAACATTTTTACTGTGTATTTTCTGATGATTAAACTTAGATTTTAAGAGAACTAAAGCTCCAGCTGGACACGTAAGAACAAAATTAAAGAATACAATTTGTACACGTAGTGTAAAAATGCAACATCTCAGGGACTTCTGAGAACTTTGATTTTTTTTAAAAAACAAGTCCATTAACTTTGCTTTGTCTTTAAATTTTTTAAGAATTAAAGTGACTTTGAGGAAGCATATACAATTTTATCCCAAAGCATTAAGGCATGCATATACATGAGGTTGTGGAAACCTGTGCAGTTAGAATGGAAAGTTTTAGAAAGTGATAGTTAAAACTGCACCAGTCATTTAAAATAATACAAAACAAGTATGATTCTGAAGCAAATGCTTCCTTGCTGGAATTTTCTTTCTTGCTATTTTATCACCTTCTGCTATTGGTCTTCTTTTAGTAGTAGCAGAGAGTATTGAAATATTTTAAAGAGGGAGGAAAGCACTTACTGAATTATTAATATTCTGTTTATGGATATCTGAAAAAAATGGAAGGTCATAGTCTGACCTAGAGACCTTGGCAGTGTCCTTTAAACAAGCATTAATCATATGTAGTGCATCAAATCATCATGTGCAAGATAACACTAGTGACCTCTCCAACTGAGAATAACAAATGACTCTTAATTTTCCTTTCTGTACATGACAGAAGTGTTGACAACCTCTGTATATTTTTTCTTTTGCCCTGTACCTAATCAACTGATCATTTTCAACACAAAATTTTCCTTGAAGTGTATCTTTTCACTCCTACTTCTGCATGATAGGGACCTGTGTAGCGAAACATGTAATTATTAGTCATCATATATGCATGTTTATGTCTAAAATAAAAATACTTTCTGCATCTTTGATGAAATGACGTACTGAAAAACAGAATTGGATTACATTAACTAGTTAAAATATATAAAATTTATAAAGCTGTTCTTCAAAATGCAGGTAATAATACACCATTATTATGGCATTCTTGGGGAAGATGCATACTGCTTGAAATATTTTTTTGGATAATATCTTTATTCATATGAAACACCTGACATAACCTTGCATGATCTTCTATATCACCTGTGTGAAAGCTATATAAAAGTCTTAAAAAGGGGTCATTAGTATTTGTAACAGGAGTTGTGATGTGCTCAGAGACATGTCTTTATATGCAGTTGGAAAGTCTGAATAAATATTTTAGAGCTAAACTGAAGACTTAATTGCCTGTCAGCTGCTGAAAAGATCTTGTTAAACCAATTATAACCCTATAATCCCATAGTCTTCATTCTGTTATGGGCTGCACTGCAACTCTAGGGTATTGGAGGAATCCACAGGATCGGTGTGCCTTAAAGGGTTAACAGGCACCTTAGGCAACGTTTCATGACCCTTGCTGCCTTTACAGAAATTGCTTCAGGATTTCAGCATTCTGGCCTGTCGGTCTTGTCATTGCTCTGCCACCCGCAGTCTGATCTCTCCAGCTGGTTTCCTTCTCCCATGTTTGCAGCCTGGCCGTAAGTATGAGCCACGGCTGCTTGGCTGAGCCCTGCAGAGACTTGGAGCTCATTCTCCATCCTGCTGTTCATCCAGCTCTTCACCACGCGTTTGGAGGCAAAAGCAGTGTGCCATTTGTTGGCACCTTGGGGTGCTGCACATCAGGAGTCTGGCCTTGCTCTGTCTTTCACTGGTGATGCCAGCTCTTACTCTGTCTCCCCAGCTGTTTTTCCTGACTGAATTTCACTGAATGGCAGTGGGACAGAGTTTACAGAGGTCTAATATATTTTAGGATTTTGCTCTAGCTGCAGACTTTCTTGATGGCATGTTTACTTGTTTGTTCTTTTTGGCACTCACATTTAGAGACCAAATTAGCAGCCTCTGGTGCTAGTTGCTGAAACGGAATGGTTCACAGAAGAATGCATGAGTAAAGAAGGATATTGGATTAAATCTCAGAAGGCTGAGTATTCTGAAGTACTTATCTTTTTAAGGAGTTGTAATGAGTGGCTGAATAAACTGTGTTTTAGCCATGCTGCTGGAAGCTTTCAGGAAAACCCTCTGAGTGGTGGTTTCAGTCTCCATCCACTGGTCAGTCAAGACCAAGTACAATTGGGCTTTTTCAACTAATCAGCTAGGAAAATTGTCAGTAGGGTAAAGTGAAACCCTCTTGTTTGATCGTATAGGCAATGTCTAGGGTACTCATCGTGTTCACATCAGTTGCTCTTTCCATTGATTCCTTGGGGTATTACAAATTAGAGGAGATTAGACACTCTTTCCATAATCCAATTAAATATTGAAGCCGCATTTGAGTTGTAACATTATTGCTTTGCTGGAGTCCCCTGTGTGAATTTTGCCAGAGGTTTAAAATTCCTAAGCCAGATCATATTCTGTATTACAGAAATCTTTAAAAAAAACCATACTTTGTGCCACAGCTTCCAGGTCAGCGAGCTTCGATTTATGAACATCTGAATAACAGAAGAAAAATTAATGAATCAAGCCACTCTGCAATTTATAATCCTTCACATACCTACACAATGCCTTTTTTCTCTAATCGACTTACATTCTAGTATGCTTTTTAACCAGTAAGATTCAGCTTGCATCCTTTTTTAATGACTTACCTCAAGGGAAGATCTAGAATTTTAGTTCCAGAAAATTATTTCTGTTCTAAGTTTTAGTTTCTAATTGGCTAAAACTCTTGCAGAACTTGCATAGAGAGTGTTTTATGTACTGCAGTGTACTGTGTAGGATAATAACTCTGCCTAAATCTCCTCTTCTTCTCCTTGACCTTAAGAGGACATCACAAATGACACAGGTGTGAAATTCAGTATTTATGTCTGTGTCATCATAGGTAGCTTCAGGTGGTTAGTCCAGTCTCTTGTTTTTGGAAAGTTAATTGCTTCTTGTGGTGGAAGAAAGAAAGATTGGTGTGTCTTTCATTTTTTTTCTTTTTCTTCCCTTATGCTGACTTGTTTTGTGCAGCACCTCACATCTTTCACCCTTCAAGTGTTACTGTTCAGTGGTGACACCTTCACCTTTCTGTGTTTAACAAGTAAATGATAAACTTTAGGCTGTTCCGTGCTGTACCATGTCTTCAGTCGCGTTTTTTGTATTTTAAGACGAGTTTCAGCAGTGAAACAACAGAATATGCTGATTTTTGTGTTGTTCATCTGTTTAAGAAAGTTCTGTTGGTCTTTGCTTTAATGGCCTTCAGTGTTGAAGTTCATCATTGCCCCCTCAAGTTAGTGCTCCTACTGTAGGTTTTTCTTCTTTTTTTCTCCTGTGGATATATAAAACAGTCAAGCACATCAAGTTTGTGATGTATGCTGTGACTGTACCTGATGATTAAGTTAGTGTTCTGTGCCCTGCCAGTTTTGTTTAAGTTCATTTCTGAATCCAGGTTCCATTTCTAGAGCCAGCTGGATAATTTAGGCTCTGTAGGCTAGTAATAAATGTATAGTCCAAACCAGCATGTTTCAGTTTCTCTTCTGACCATCAGTCTCTCTCATTTTTCTCTTAATACTTACTTTCTTTTTTAAACAATCAAACCCCCACCTTGGTCTGCCTAGCAACTTTTTTATGCTGTCTTTCCATAGATCAAGAACTGCTGTTAGGAAAATTTTAAGAATGAAACAGTTGTGCTGTTCTAACAGTGATATTTAGTTCTGTATGGACATTACAGTTGTTATGCTTAGTACAGCTGATACAGTATCATGCTTCTCTGAAATAAGTTACCAAGAACCATAAGAACTGGGATGATTGATCATGCAAATTAACTTTTTAAGGGTTTCTACTTTATTTGTCCTTGAACACAAGTTCTTATATTTTTACCTTATATTTTCAGATCTACTCCTTTAAGTTGACAGTTTATTTGCATATTTTCTCTTCTGCTGTTGTATACAATAGCAAATTAAGCATGAATAGCTTCGTAAATATGAAAGATCAGAATGAATTTAGTGTGTAATTAGGACTACTGTCCACATTAATTCTTCTTGGTTGTTTAGAAAAATGTGCTTTGATTAATATTTGCCTCTTGTAGGGGTAGAAATCTCAGAATGGAGAAAAATCTTGAAGGACTATGCAAGTCTTTGTTGTAAACTTCAGAGCTGCAGAGGTGTATGTAGGTGTAACTAAATATTTTTGTCTCTCTTTAATTAAAATTTATTGTTTTTTACTTTCTCACTATGGGCTTCATGGCAAATTCTTTTCTTTTTGTGTAATCTTAATTTAGTCTTACTGCTTCAGCTCTTTTTTTTTTTAATAAAAGATGCTAATTTACTTGTATTTACACAGATGGCCACCTCATTTTTTCACTGAGCAATATACTACAACACATTATTTTCCTGCTGATTTTCTGTTTCTATAGAAATTTCTTGATTAAGAAAAAGCCTTTGTGTGACTTCATAATTACAGTAATTTTAACCTTAGTAATTAAAAAAAAAGGTCAGGGGGGTACTTTTTTGGGCCATAAAATATGAAGTAGATGCTGTCTTAAATAATTAAATGGAGAAGTGATAATACATGTGAGGGGATCTTTCTGAGAGTATTTGTAAACTCCTGATTTCTAAATGTTGCCTTCAGGCTTGGTAAGAAAAGCTCAGTGTTTGTAAAGATTATCCTGACAGCAATATGCTGGGTCAATTGTCAAGACATGTTTAGCACAGGGGGATGTATTAATCTGCTACAGCTACCACTGTAAGTGGTTGGAATAAATAGAGGGCTCAAGCAGATGAAGAGGGATTAACTGTGTAAATTGAGCAAACTCTTCAATCACTAAACCACTGATTTTGCAAAGGATTAGTCTGCTTTTGCAAATATTGATTACTGATTTGTTACTGGGAATGAAGATGATATAACTTGTGCAGTTGCTATGTAGTAAGCTATGTGAAGTGTACATCATTCATATTAATGGGATTGTCATAGGCATTACAGAAACTGACAGATTTATTAGAGCAGCGCTCTTAACATTGTCATAGTTAAAGTTGTGTCAGCATTTCCATTAAAAGTTCCATTTTCTTTTTTTTTTGGTGTTCATACATCAACTTTAATATTTACTCAGTTGAAATTTGGTAATACCGCTTTATAGCTTTGACACAATTATTTTTGTGCTCTTTTAAAGAGAACTGAATTAATACATTTTAAAATTAGAAGAAAATACTGTATATTAGTTTAAAAAAAAGTTTGCAGGTTTGAATTCTTTGTTTTTGGGGCAACTTTTGAGTGATACTGTGCACGTTCACAAGTTTCATTATGCCAGGTTGGTAGAGAAGTGATGTATGTTAGGCTGTTGCTATAACGTGAAAATAACTGAGGAATTTTTGTATAAATGAGCTCTTTTGCCTATATAAAGACTTGTCTGGCTTTTTTCCAGTGCTGCTAGTTATCTGATAAAGGTTATTATGTTGCCTACAAATCCTGTTCCACTGATGTCTACAGACCATAATACTATCACTGAATACTGTCACCAGACCAAGCAGTGCTACTCTGTTATCAGGTTCAGTTAATTCATACAGCATTAATGTTATAACTGGTTGAAGTTTCAACAGTGGTTGCATTCACTGGGTGGTTTGTCTTTCTAATCCTTGATTAGATTTATTTGCAGAGATAGGCTTAAGGAAAACTCAGGTGTGGTGTGAGAATCAAGGGACAAAAAATGAAAGTTCAGTGAGTTTGGAAAAAATCCCACTGACATTTATTCATCTACTTCATCATTGTAAAAGTCTTAAGTTGTAAAATATGCCCATTTCTCTTGATGTGTCATCTTTTTCCTCTTACACATATATCACAAAACTCAATCATGGCTCTTCTCTTGATTCTCTTCTCCCAGATTGTGACCTCTTGTTGCAGCATATGATAGTATGTGTGATTTATAAACTTACAATCCCTTAACTTTTGGGATTTCCCATGGTAGATGCTGAAGGAAACTTACATGTGTTTATCATAGGAAAAGATGAGCTGGCGTCTTGCAAGTCATATAAGCGATCCTCTTTCATTTTTGGATTTCAATCCCATACATGGTTTCCAAAAAAAATTGGTTCTCACTGTAAATAAAAAATATTATTTCAGATATTTCTATTCAATACTAAAGCCAGTAAGAACTGCAAAGGGTCATCTGAGAAACATTGTGTAGCTTGGTGTAACTTTAAAAGACCCTTGAAAAATTAAAATGGATATTTCCATTGACTAGATGTAACAAAATGGGACTTACAGGAGAATTGGAACAGTTGGTCAGATCTCCTCTCTCTTGTTCAGAGACAGACAGCTTCTGCCAGAATTCTTATTGCTTGTGTCTTCAAGTGTATGTTTTTTTTTTTTTCTGGAGCCTTCAAATGGACTGGAAAATATTAGTAAAGTCATTCAGAAAACTTGGGAGTTGATACTGGAAGGTGGTTCTTCCTGTCATTCTCAGTATATGCCAAGGTGAATGGCAACTGAAATTTACATCTGGAAAGCTTTCAGGAAACACAGGAGTGTTCTGCTGGCTTCCCGCAGTGTGCTCCCCTGGCTTTTTACAGTGTTTCCCTTGTTCTTTTCAGTTAGGTCCCATGCAATTACAGCAAAACAGGAGAGTATTTTATCTTTGTGGTAGCAACCTCCTTGTGAGAGGAGGTTTGAAAACACTGATGTGTTTTTTGAACCATAAAACCTTTGGATTTTTATTACCTCTTTATTACCTCTTTCAGAGTACTTGGAAATAAAGGCACTGTATAAGTCACTTTTGATTTTCTTGCCTTTAATTTTTCTCATGGTCTTGCTCTGTAGATTGATTTTTCTAAGTGTAATGTTATCATTGCAAGAGACTGTAATTCTACCAGAACTTCCTACTTCTACATAGTGAATTATATTTGATCTGCATTTTGTGTGCTGCAGTAAGGAAAACTTGAAAGACTTAAATGAGACTTTCTTCTCCTGTTATTATTTTAAAAAGGCTTGCCTTTACATGCAGACTGCATGTGTGAACTGTAAAGTCATACCTCCATCTTAAACCAAATTAGCTTTCAAATGCAGAGGAGCTTTGAGTGTGATAGTTCACTGATCACTGAGCATAGCCTTTTACTTAAATTATCAGTAGTAGAAGAAATGTATCAAAAATGAGGCAATGAGGCAGAACATTCAAATAATTTTCTGTTTGCAGGAATACATAAAATGAAAATGAAAACTGGCTTAGGACCTCTTCATTGAAATATGCAACTGCCAGTTTTAAAGATGTGTTTTTAGCTGACTGTAAGAATTTGAATCTTTTCCTTCATACAGATGAAAGATTTTTCAGCTCCAACCAGTAATGTTAAAACTTTTTCTGATCAGGGATACGAGCTGTTGGAGCATTTAAAATGCACAAAGTGTGTATGTATGTTTCCTTTCAGAAGTTTAGCAGGCCAAGCCTTTGGCCAAGTGTCAGAACAGTTGGAACTTTGCAGACTACACAGCTAATGCAAGAGGGCTGCCAGTTGGCATAAATGACTTCCATATATAAAACTTCATGCAATTTACATTGAGGTTTTTGTTGGTTTTTCATGGCAGTCTGAGAATTTCCTTGTTTCCCAGGATTTCATGGGTTTTGCTTATTGTATTTATGGTGTGTTATGCTTCTGATCAGAGCACAAGTTAAAAGGTTTCCCTGCTAAAATATCCTTCTCACAGATTGAAATTCACATTGGAAGATTTTTCCCTTTAGCTAAATTTGGCACTTCTCAAACTGTACTGTTTTGGTTTTTTCCCTTGTTTTTCTTTCATTTTTTTTTCCTTAAGACTTTTTAAAGGGGCCTTAAACTAGCTTCTAGAAACAGAACAATTTAGAAAAGGATGTATACACACTAGAACTTACTCAGGAGAAGAGACAGGGCAAAAATTTTGGGGAATTATAAAATTAAGATGAAGAAAATTGATATGCTTTTTGTTTAATGAATGTTTGATTTGTGGAAAATCTAACTTGCACGGTACTGCCAAAATTTGGGTAAAAGTTCACAGAGTTCACTCTGTAGTGGGCTCTACAAGATCTGTCAAAATATTGTTGAGTAATAAATACTTGGATTACTAGGACATTGAAAGTAAAAGAACATGTACTACTAATTTTGAAATGTAATTTAAAAGTTCATTGTTTAGCTTTGCAATAAATGACATTTGGCATTTTTTTCTGCCAAAACATATTAAATCATTCTTATATTCAGTTAAATAGTTGTCATTGCTTGGTCTCAGTGTAGGCTTATTTACTGAAATAAAAGGGCCAATTCTTCCAACCTGAAGATGGAATTTTAGACCCTTCAAAAGTACTAATTAAAAATATTATGACAAAATAAGAAAAGTAATAGGGAACTTCTAAGAAGTCAAGTTTTTCTTAAGGTGCTGTGATATGTGGGTATTTCCAAGGGATTCTTATGTGTACCATGTGGCTATTTAAAAATAGTAGTAAATTACAGAGTACAATTGTAGTATTACTTCTTCCAGGTGTTTTAGATGTTAAGCTGAAAATTGTGTTTTTCACCTGGTGGTATTAAATGGTAGCTTTTAACTTGCTGTTTGATAGGCCTGTAGGACTTTCTTCCTGTTAGCCCTCTGGGAACACAAGAATCATGATATGGTTAAAGATGCTATCCATATGCAATTTGACATCATGCTGGTCATACTCCAGCTGTAGACTCTTTATTCCTGGCCTTTTAATTTTCTCTGATTAGCTAACAGCACCTTCTGTGGTTCAAGCTATCATGTAGATATTCTGAGTCTTTACTTAAGGTTTCTAATTAAAATTGGATGTGTGTGCTTGTCTGTGAGACAACGCTGGGAAATTTCAGCTTGCCTGCATAATTTCGTGAGAATTCCCAGTGCCTCTAATTGATCCATGATGGTCTGTTTTGACTTGGTTCTATCTGCAAAGCAGGGGCATTGTTTTTATCTCTGTGTTTTCCTGACTACTTCTTTTCTCGTAACTGCGTTTGAAGCTGTCGCACTGGCAGAATTTGTACTGCCACCCTCTGCCACTGATGCGCTTTCCTGGTAGCTGTAATGTGGGCCTCTGGATGACTGAAACCTGTCTTGTGCTGAAATGACTGGGTGAACCTTAGTGATTCGTTAAACAAAACTTCTGCATGCCTTACAACATTTCTGTATGCCTTGCAGTACAGCGATGTGAGTGGGAGACCTTGTACAAGAGACCTTTTCTTTGCTGCCGTATCTTTCTTTCTTCTTGCCGCAGAATCTTTGAGAAACAGCAAAACTGGGAAGGCTGCTTTGGTGAAGTGTTCAGTGGCCCCTTTTCTAACGTTGTAGGATAATGCCTGCTCACAGCAGAAAACATTTTAAAATTCAGCACCCTCCCCCCCCTCCGCAATGTGTGAAATTTTAATAAGTACCTGTGTGAAAGTTAAATCTGGATCAAGGGGTGAAAGCCATGAACGCCTCTGTACATTAAGATGCTATGCAAAATGTAACAGTGGGTGTTTTAGAAGCAATTTGAGAACCATCAAAAGAATGCACACATACAGGACAATATTAGTTTATAAATTCAGAGTTGAGTTTGGATGAGGAGTACGTGATCCAGGACAATTCCATTTGGCTGTGGATCCTAATGAATGGAGCCTAACTGGCTGACTCCTGTAATATGTTAAAAGAAAAAAGAATTTTTTTTTGTCAAATGAAATGCTACAACTACTAAAGAAACTTTGTTCAGAAAACAGATGAGGATTGAAAAGCCATGAATGCAAGATTTTTAAAATTTAAAAGAACTAAATGCAAAGTTTAGAGGCTAAATAGAAATGACTAAAAGAAATCTCATGCTAACTGCTTCAAAGAACTAGATTTAGTTTCTGTAAAGAATCCATTGTGGTAGTTTTTAGGCTGCCTGGCCCACTGCCTTCTCCTCTGCTTACAGGAAGGAAGGGAAGAGAAAGGCTTATACCACTGTCCTTCTAAGGGACGAGTCCAGAAGAAATACTCAGTGTTTCAGCCTCTGAGGGTGTGGTATTAGTGTTTGTAGCCCAAACTTCATATCCCAAATTAGAAAGAATTAAAACTAGAAACAGATGACAGTGCTTTAAGTATTCTTTATTGAAATACACTGCTGGCTCTTCTTAGAGGAATGTATAAAGGCAAGATATTCTGTGAAATTTATTGTAAACTATTAGAGACCACAATGGGTAATGCTAGGGATGGCTCCAGAGCAAAACTTCATAGACTAGGCAGCCTTTGGAACAAGCACATTGAAGACCACAATGCTGACTTTTTGTGAACCGATGTTTCAAAAGCTAAACATTTTCATTACATTTATTCCAGGAATGAAATGCATTTGCTTTAACATTTATCTTTTGATTCTTGCATGTTAAACTAATTCAGAGCTACCAGGCTTCTATACTTGCAAAATGCAGAAGTAGTCTTTGTGAAAGTGTTCAAGACAATTAATGAAACTGATGAGACTCTACGTGATACATTAATCTTCTCTTTAATAAAAAAAATAAATGTAGGGAGAAGATCTGCATATGAAAATAAACCACCTCCTCTTTAGCCTAGATTCACAGTGCTTGTGCAACAGATGTGACTCCAGTGTATTGCTATGTACAGATTCAAAAATAATTGAATCCTTCTGTAGTAGCTATTAAAAACGGGTAAATGCTGTATTTCCAGATCAAAATGAAATGGAGAGATATGAAGGATTTTGGAAGAAGTGTGCGAAAAGGGGGGTAGGAGGGAGGAAAAGAAGATAAAATTTATTTTTTGTGTTGCTAGAAACGTTACTCTTTCTTTGCTGAACTTTAACACAAATATTTTCTGAATATTTGGCCAATTTCGAAATGCAGCCTGAGAGAGATAGCAGAAAAGCCCTGTGCTTGAGGACAAAACCACTTATTTTCTACATTTCCTGCAGGAGCAGGCTGCCTGTATGTGCCAAAGGACAAGCTGGTGGGGAAGAAGACCAGCCTGGTTGAATAGGGAGCTTTTGCTGAAACTCTGGGAAAAAAAGAGTTTATGACCTTTGAAAGAAGAGGCAGGCAAGTCAGGAAGGGTTCAAGTATGTTGTTAGGTCATGTAGAGAGAAAATTAGAAAGGCAAAAACTTAATTTGTCCACTACTGTGCAAGATATTAAAAAGTGTTTTTATAAATATATTAACAACAAAAAGAAGGGCAAGGAGAATCTCCATCCTTTGTTAGGTTCAGAGGGGGAACATTGTTATCAAGGATGAGGAAAAGGCTGAGGCACTTAATGCTTTCTTTGCCTCCGTCTTCAACAGAAAGACCAAATACCCTCAGGGCAGCCAGCCCTCTGAGCTGGTAGACAGGGACAGGGAGCAGAAGAGACCCCTGAAATCCAGGAGGTAGTTAGTGACCTGCTGTGCCACTGAGACATTCACAAGTCTGTGGGACCAGATGAATTCATCCAGGGGTACTGAGAGAGCTCGCAGATGACACTAAGGGTCTTCAATACAGCAAAAAGGAAGCGGGAAAAAGAATTCTTAATAATTGTAATATTAATTATTATTGTATTTTTTTTTAGTTAGAAGAGGATAAAGAAATAGTCATCACTGTTTTATCCATATAATAAAAATAATGTATTTTTTCCTGTCAGTTTTCTTTTACAATGAATGAAGAACAGTGAATTATTCTTATTTGAGCAAGATGACTTTGCCATCATAATGGTTACCATCAAACCTCTGATCCTCCACTAGGAAAGCAAGCTGTAATCAAACACTTAGCTGTTACTGAGTAACACTTATCTCCACTTCGCCTGTTTAACTTCCCATAAGCATGCTAAGCACCTCTTTAGAATGCATTGACCTCTGATTATTTCTTGCTTTATGTATCCCTTAGCCCACATTGCAGAAGTAAAAAAAAAATCCTATTGGTAGACAGTGCAGAATAATACAACCTGGTTTTGTTTTACTTATGTTGTGTACAGGATGACATTTTTACATATTTAGGTCCTCCAAAAATCAAAATTCCAGGCACAATGATTGAATTTCATGCTGTGAAGTGATACTGATGAAACTGTTTTTATGTAAAGGACCAAATTCACTGTTGCAGTAAGGTGAAAAATTACATCATTCGGGCTTTTGCCTGTTTGATTACCAAGTGGCAAAAATTGTAGTTGTGCCATAAGCTGTAGTTTTGAGATCTTTCTGAATCACAAGATACTCTGTGTTTGTGGGAGTTGTGCAGTGGAACCTATACATTAATACACCTATGTTAATAACATTAATGTTTTTCTGAAGTCAAAGCATGACTGGTAAAGCTGGCTTTATGCTTGAGTGAGAGCATTTCACTTTCTTTTCACTGGAGGAATTCTCAGCCTGGCAGCAATAGTATTATAATAACTGCCAGCTGCTCACTTGGCACAAGAGTGCCTAGAACCAAGAGGAAGAGCCCAGTGCATTATACATATAATTTACTTTTCTCTAAGATGAAGGTTTAGGCCTTATAAATATTTTGATCTGGTCTTTGATGGCTTTTATACACATCAGTCTGAAAATATGCATGTGGAGCATAACTTGCAGATTTTATTTTGGAGTACATTGGAGTAATTCCCGCCAATAGGAAAGAAATAGAAAATTATTTTGGGAGATTCTTCTGTGAGTGGGTGGTCAAGAATGAAGGAAAACCTGTAACATTAAGCAGATGGACTTCCCTTATTTTATACCATATATTGGGTATGCAAGATAATAATCTCCCTGAATATTGGGTAGTTTTGAACTGGTCTTCACATCAAAAGAATGAGGTTCAATACATTATTTGTGAGGCAGGAACTCTGGAATGGAAATGAGACCTTTTTATATCCCCAACTCTGTGCTTGCCCACCACTGTCAGGGCAATGACACAGCAGAAATTAGGTCTGGAAGAGTAAACAAAAGCAATCATTGTGCCTTTCTCTACGTATAAACCCACACAGCTGCAAGCCACAGAGCATTTCTTACTCACAATGCCACTTTTCTCTTGGGTGTTTAAAATTGGTTTAAAAAACTACAGTGTGCCAAAGAAGAAATCAGGGAAGACTATGGTCCTTTTAATGTATTCATTTCTAAATCAATTAGTAATATCTGGAAACAGACCATACAGTGCTAGGAAGGTATGGGGATCTCTGGTGGTCTCATTCTGGGAGAGAAGTTCTGCTCTGATCTTGTAGTGGGCTTGACCAGAAGTTTCTCTTCAACAGACGTTAAGACACCCAAGAAAGGTAGTACCAGTAAGTGCTATTTGCATCCCCAGGATGCAAGCTTCTTGCATCTCTACATTTAATTTCTTACAGTGGACAATCTCCAGTGAATTTACAGAGAACTGGAATTCAGGCCATTTCACCTGCATCCATGAGGGAAGGAGAAAATTCTCCTTGTCATGAAGACATCCTGGGGCATGCATGGGAGTGTAACATGGGAAATTCTGAACTCTAAAGGAGTATGTGATTTGAAGCATGCAGCTTAATTTGCTTTATGGTTCTTTACTTAAAATAAATAGTAATGCCTTCTTTCTTGGCAGTATTCCTCTGTCTTAGATTCTTTATAGAAGGAGCTGTCATTCAAAGTCTCATGCTGCAGTCAACTAATGAACCTCTGATCTCAGCTGCTGGTGTAATGTAAGCAAATGCTGCTTTACTATAATGAAGCACTGCTTTAGTGATACTTTTTTTTTATGAGATTTGTGTCAAGCCTGATATATTTCAAATGAATGGGGAAGCAATATTCTGATTGAAAGCAACTGGAAAAACTGACTTACTATGTAAATTCCACACTTTCTGCTGGGAGTTCCCACATCTAGCGGTTGCAGTTCACTCTAAATCCTGTTTGAGATGTGGACAAGGCAGTAGAGAAATGAAAAAAATGGAAGAAAGGTAGACAGATAATACAACTTAGAAGTCTCCCCTGCAGAATCTAGGCAGTAACTGTAAGGAAGATGTGACTCTCTCCTCTTCTCCCCGTTGTTTTTGTTGTAGTACTGGGACAAGGGTATACCCATATTTGTGCCTTCTTCCTGCCACATATGCACAACACCTGTGGTTCATGAGAATCTGGGAGGAGCTGGTTCTTCCTCTTTCCTTTATGGTTTTCATACTACTTATTCTCCCTCCCCTTCCTTCTGAAGGTACAGGGCAATGAAAGAAGGAATTTAACCAGATTTATGCTTTTTCTTTCTTGTACAGCTGTATGTGTCGTGGGCTATTACAATTGGGTCTGTTTCTACTGCCCTTCGACTAAAGTTCCATCATATTTTTTGGTTCCCAGGCTTCTCTGACAGAAGGATAATAACATGCATATGATCTGTTTCTGCTTCAGCTACTTACAGATTGTGAGTGGCAGCGGGGCTGACCAGCTGCAGTTTGTTTTTTGGAGTTACTGCCTCAGTTGCTTTGAGGAATAGAAAAAGAAGCTGGCTTCTCTACAGGTTAAGGGTGGGAGGAGGACTTCCTTCTGCAGTGGCACCAGACAGTGAAACACTCTTTTTTCATGCATGTTCTTTTCCTCACAAGCTTTCAGTGCCCTGTGCTAAATAAATGTAGTTTTAGAAAATACCATCACCAAATTTATCCTGACTTGTCTCAGCAGAAGTAGCAAAATGGAGAGTGGAATTTTGATTCTATGAAGTAGTCAGTTCAGATGACAGAATAACAACATTAATGAGTCCCCAAAGTATGTGCTTCTCTGGGACTGTGTTGTCCCCTTTGATTTGACTGTTCACTAAACGATCACTGGCCAAACTTCCTCATCAAAACCCAAACTGATACAAACAGTATTGGGTAAAGTTAGATCTAAACGCTGATTGAAATTCTTCAATTGTAAAATTTAAGAGTGAGCTGCTTTTGTTTGTTTGTTTACTTAGGTTTTATGTCCCCTCATCTGTGCAGTCGCACTGTTCTAAGATGAGCCCTACGGGGTGAGGTAGAGTTGTAAGTGTTGCACACTGATGCCTCCCAATGACCAATATAAAGCAGCACACAATGCATATTTGTAAAACTCTTCACCTCCCCCACTCTTAATACCATCATTACATCACCTTTTAAAGTAACTGTTAAACATATCACGTATCAGCCAGCAAGTGTCTTTCTGTTTAATTCCCATTTAGTGCTGGGCTATGACTGCATATTACCAAGCAAAGGGAGGACAGCTGCATCGCTTTAAAATGCATGTTCATTGTGCTCTTGTATTTTTAACACAATAGTCAGAATTGCATAGAAGCTGAAATAGAAATTAGTGTACTCCTAATCTTTAAAAAGTAATATTAATAAAAAAATGAAATGGAAATATCAATGTAAGTAAAATTCTATCTACTGTCTTTTGGTGTCGAGAAAATATATTGCAGTCTAAAGAGCTGGTTGTATTATTTAAGGAATGTCTTCTCATTTTGAGTATTTTCATGCTTTACAAACCAGCATTCTCTGCATGTTCCTATCTCTTTCTTGTCTTTTTCTTGTCATAACTGTATTTAAATAAGACTGCCATAAAGCAACCTATTTGTGAACACTGAATTAAAAAAAAATCTACTTTAAGGAACAACCTAAAAATCCAGGAAATTGACATCACCATCCAGAGACAGTGCTTGGTTCAAGGTCAGACCATTGATCTTTCACCCAAACTACATAATTTAAAACGGTGGTTTTAGCACAGAATTTGTCTGCTAGTATCAGTCCTTTTCTGTATGTTTATATTGATAGAACGTAATGAGATTACATATATTCTAATGAATAATGGCTGCCTTGTAAACTTGCCACCTACCTACAGTGACTCTTATGAATATTTGATGATAGTGAGTAGTAGGAACTTCACTGTGTTGCTTACATGCACTTAAAAAACCTTTTGTTCTGCTTTTTTCTTGGGGTAAGCGGTATGATATTTATATTCATATTAAATATTATACACATCTAACACATTCTTGTTCTCAATACTAGGAGTTCTGTTTAAATCATCATTCTGTTGTTTTAGGAGGAAAAGGTTGTAAGATGGAAGACAATTTTTAACATTTAAAGTTGTATTTTAAGATGAGACAGGGTCGACTGGTCAGTCTTACGCTTCTATGAATTAGCAGTTGAGAAAAAGGAGAAAATACAGGGAGCTATACTCACCCTTTTGCAGATGCAGACATGTTGTACAGTGTGTCTAAAATTAGTGTCTGTAGGTCAGCGGTTTTGTAGACCTCTGTACAATGTCTTTGGTTTATCCATGATCACCTTACAGATCCTATAGGCAGTAGTTTTGTGTCATTGCAAATCAGGCAATATCTGTCAGCAACGGGCAGCACCATCTTATTATCTCTTCATTTCTTTTTTTGTAGATGTGTAATAGAGGGTCTTCACCTTGTACATTGTTTCAGGATATTTTGGTGTGAAGCTGGTATCAAAAACCACATTTCTGATTTAATTGCGTTCAATTGTGATTCTTGATTTTATTTGCACATTTGAAAACTTAGCGCTTTCATTATCCAACTTGCTTTACAGACTATGTTCGAAACAGTTGCTGTATTTTGCTCAATTACATGTATTTCCTTCTGAGACTTGCAGGGCCTGTTATGTAGCTATATTTTTCCTTACTCTAGTGGTGAGGACAACAGCAACAGCTCTGACATCGATGGGTAGACATTTCATTTCCTTAAAATAATCTGGCATAATAGTTACTAGAATTATTTTTTTTCAGTAGCTCTTGCGTATTGAGAGTGTAAAATCCATCATTTTATTAATGCTCCTATAGCAGTTTTCTTGAAAAGCAGTGCTTTACAGGATTTGTTTTTCTTTCAGGGAATCAGTTTCCTCCTGTTGCAGCTCAGGATCTTCAGTTTGTTCTGAAGGCTGGATACCTGGAAAAACGCAGAAAAGGTAAGTCTAGATATCTTTGTGAAAGCTAGTGCATATTTCATGTCTGGGAAGTCTATATGGCTGTATTTGATGTTATACACATGAACAACTTTTTACAGGAGTGATAAATAAAATGAGTAGAAGCTGAAATGTTGAAGCATTATTATGCAAAAGAAGCATAGCAGATAATTGCTCCTATAGTATTGAAAGAAAATCCTATTTCTTTAATGACTAACAAAATCATGCTGTGAAAGTCCAGTCAGCCATAATTCAGAGACTTTCAGATATTTTTGAAGAAAACATTAGGTACGTATGTACAAGTACCATATGTTGACTTCATGTTTCAGTGAGCATCAAGATTTATTTTCCTTCAAGAGGGCAAATATTGATCTCAGCTTTGGTTCAGTCAATATTTACCTTGATTCAATAAATCTTATATTGTCACTTTAATACCCACTTAATGCTGCGATAACTCCAGGAAATATTTAGGAAGTTGTTCATTATTTCCTTATATTTAAGGTTACACATGACTTCCCTCTTCATGTGATTTCAAATTCCTATTTGTTTTCTTACCACCAATTTTTATTTCTAATTTCCTTCTCAGTGCTGTGCGTTTCCTTAGTTTCCTTTCCTTAGCGTCTTTTCTTGGCTTCTCCTCCCTCTTACCTCACCCTTGAAAAGAAGTAACACATTTTTGTTCAATAATGGCATAAACTGATACCACACATATTGTATTAATTTCAGACCACAGTTTCCTTGGCTTTGAATGGCAGAAGCGTTGGTGTGCTATCAGCAAGACAGTCTTCTATTACTATGGAAGCGACAAAGGTACTTATAACAATTATTATAGAAATTATGTTTTAATGCACTAAAGAATATGAAAATTTTAGTGGAGTTGGAAACGGTGGATCAAAGGTAATTTTAAGAAATGGAATGAAACTTTTAAAAGGAAGTTCCTTTCTTTTAAACAATTCTTGGACAGTGCTATAAATTTTTAAAATGTGTAGATATTTCTCAGAACCTGTAAGTGATATACATGTTTTCTAAAGCAGGGAGACTGAGGAAAAAAAAATAAGTTTCTTGTAAAGCTACTTTGTTTGCTAATAATAGCTGGCTGTTCAGTTTGATAGTATGCTGGTACTCAACTGTTTTAGTAGATAGAAAATGCTCTTTCGTTCCAAATAGGATATTAATTTGAAAACATCCTCTAGTAATTATACCTTCCGAGTTCCTTAGAGATGGTTCTGTCCAGGGAAATATTAATCTAAAAGCTGCATAGTGGAGTTCTTTTTTTCTTCTAAAATAGTTTATGTTCTGGAAAAGCTAGAAATTAAGTAATGTATTTAACTAAAGCCAGACATGGAAACTAAAGCAAACTTCTGAAGGTGACTTTTTACTTTAAATGGCCAGTTTGGAAAGAATCTGGCATAAATGTTGTAATACTACTTTGAATTTTTAAAACTGACAGTCAAATAAAACATATTTAAGTTGTGTGCCATGTGCATTTGATGTTTAAGGGTAAGCTAAGTGATACATATCTGAGTAAATTTTAAATGTCTTCCCATCTCCAACACCCCACCTCCCAGAAAAAAATTATGTTGAATTTTTTTTTCTTTTTGTTTGTATTTTTATTTTTGAGATTACTGCCAGTAGTTATTATGAGGAGTTTTTTTATTCAAAGACTAATATAATTTGCTCCAGTTTGTTTCATTCCTTGGTATACTGACTTATTTAGGCTCATCCTCTCTTTAAAACCACAAGAAATAAGGAGTCTAATTAGAAGTCCAGTTTTCACCTTGCTAGTTTCCCATCATGTCTTGTTTTCAGAGTTTTGCTGGTATATCTGCTAAATGTTCCCTTTTCTTCTATACTCTTTCCTTGGGATTTACAGGTTGATCGAGCCTCACAAGCATGAATAATCTTTATTCAAAAATTTTGAGATGTGGCATAATACTGATTTGGATTTGTCAGTACTGGTTGATTTCTTTCTCTGGAAAATGATCATGTGCTGTTTATTTATAAATATAGTTATACATTGCCTAGTACTTTAAAAATGGCAATTTTTTTTCAGACTATATTGCTAGTTCATAAAGATTGTTCTTGATTATAAAATCTTTGTATTTTTCTTTGCTATTTTTTTAGGGAAAAAAAAAGGTTTGGTTTTTTTTTTAGCATTCTTTTCCTTGTGGCTATGCTAATGATTATTTATGCTTTCTAGCATATGGTCTTTGTATTAAGGCAGGCATGTCGCCCACCTAGTCTTTGTCCTTTTTTTTTTCTTCTTCTTTTGCAACAACCTGGTTATCAAGTCTGTGTTGCAATTTTTAATACCTGTGTTGAAAGTTAAGATACATGGAAATATGTTTCCTAGCACTCAGAAAGTTGGTATCATGTTAGGAATTGCCTGTGATATTTTGTGGGATTTCTTTTGTTTATAAATCTATAGACAGTTTTTTCAGCTAAGGCATTTACAGCTTTTGTAGGCTGCAGATTGTTTGGGGAAGGTCCTCCTAACCATAACCTGATGATGTGGGAGAGGCACATGGTCCATTGGAACAGTATTGAATCATAGAATCATTTAGGTTGGAAAAGACCTCTCAGATCATCGAGTCCAACCATTAACACAGCACTGCCAAGCCCACCACTAAACCCTGTCCTAAGTGCCACATTTACATGTCTAGTAAATACCTCCAGGGATGGTGACTCCACCGCTTCCCTGCGCAGCCTGTTCCAATACTTGACAACTCTTTCAGTGAAAAAAATATTCGTAATATCCAATCTAAACCTTCCCTAGCGCAACTTGAGGCTATTTCTTCTTGTTCTATCACTTGTTACTTGGAAGAATAGACTGACCCCCACCTCATTACAACCTCCTTTCACATAGCTGTAGTGAGCATGGCATGGTGGGATTTCAAACAGTAATTCATGGAGGAAGCAAACAAATCAGATGCATGAATTCCTGCCCTACCTCCATTGGATTGGTGCTTGTAGTGCAGAAAAACTAGTTAAGCATGGTGTAGTGACTTAATCTTGTAATATGGGATGACTAAGTCACTCCTGAACCTGCCTTTGAATAAAAAAAAGCTTTTTTGTAGACTGGTCAGAGGTACTGTCTTTAGGCCTGTGATGCCATCGTATATAAAAGGACCTGCTCCAGTGCAGAAGCAGCCCATCATCATTGTGCAGAAACTGGACACCAGCCACGGCAGGCTAGTGTGCTGTTAAAAGCGAGCTGTGATCCTAATGCTTGTGAATGTAGGTGCTGCAGCTTATCACGCTGTTGAGCTGCAGATTGTCAGCATGGATGAGGTGTGCGATGAGGCAATCCTGAGCAGGTCTGGCATTTACTCACTGCAGCTGTTTTCACTCCCACTACTGTGGCCAGCAGTGGTACCTGCTGTTGTGCTGGGGGCCGCCTTCTTTTTCTGTGACCCTTGATGCCGTACCAGTTAACTTGGACCATGCAGAAATTCAATGTGTGTTCTTACCAACTGTAGAACAGCACTGAAGTGTGTGTTTGGTGGCTTTGTGCAAATTATGAACCTGGTTTCCAGGTGAGGAGGATTCCATACATACTCAGTCCTGCTGCCCGCATCAGTTTAAATGGGTAATGGGCTGCTACTGCCTCTGTGTTGAGGGATGTAATGCTGAGAGGCAGCAGGGATTTCTATATCCATCTCGGCTTGTTTCAAATTGTGTCTGTTTTTAAAACCAAACACCTGGGTGAATAATCTGTGAAAGCTATTTTGTATCTGCTGTGATGTGTCTTCTGCTGGCGAAAGTTTGATTTTCACACTTAAGTATCAGTGGAAATGCAACTGAGTGGTAAACATGAGGCTATAGGATGCCTTTTTATTATTTGTATAGATTTGTTGTTTCTAAAGCAGTTTTAATTCTTCTAGCTTTCTCCTTTTTGCATTGGGAAAGCAAGAAGTGTGGAAGTGTATAAAGCTCACAAACACGTAAGGAAGAGTTTCAGAATCATTTACTCCAAGCTGAATGATGAAAAATATGAGGCCTAGTCCGGAAGTATATAGTGCAAGATAAAGCCTGTGAAATACAGTAAATGGCTGTGTGTTTGTGTGTGTGTTCACCTAAATGACTACAAGCATCCTTTCAACAGTTGTGATGCCTGCAGGCTGGTGTATGTCTTGTTTCCCTGTTTTCTCTTCTTTTTTCTCCTACATTTAGTGCAGCATTGGGTAGTGAAAAAGTGTAATTTATTCCTGCGATGTAGACGGGTCTAAGTGAATCACCTGTATTTTTTCTCTTGATCACTGATGAATGGAGTAGATGGAGAAACAAGGCTGAAAGGTTTCAGCTAATCACATCAGAAATATTGCAGGAATCACATCAGAATATTGCAGTATTGCAGGAAGCATGTGTGCATTTCTGCCTGTGCTGCGGTATCAGCTGCCAGCATGTGGCCCACAACATTGCAGAGGAGTGTGTTCAAATGTCAGAGCTGGGTGGGATTTTGAGAAGCTTGCCTGGTCCTCCTTTTCACAGTCTTTCCTTCCATAAATCTTTTATAGTCCTCTCTTTTCTTTTCTTCCATGCAGTTGCACCCTGAATTGAGCACTCTGGTTTCCTATCATTTTTCTGTACGATCTCTGGCTGTTCCTGTGTCCTCAGACACCGAGATGGTATGGATAACCTTTCAGACCTCAAAGTGCATGTGAATAAGGAAAGTTAATTTGTTGCTTTATAAATGATTGAATTAATGGCTTCATTACTTCTTTCTCACTAGGCCACAATGTTATATGCCCTTCTGTCTCAGCAAACTGGAGAGATCAGCTAAATGTTTAGCAAGACAGTAATTGATAACATTATGGTAATTTTTCCTCTACTAATGGGCACTAAAAATTTATTTTCATTTTTATAACTTGAAAATGGTATCTGCCTGCCCGCCAGTAATATGATGTTAAAGAGGGGTATAATTCAGAAGCTTTTAGAAAAGTCCGAGTTTATTTTTTTTTTCAATTTCTTTAGTTTTAACATGGACATGATAGTTTTGGATTTCTCTGAATAATAAGACAGTGATGACCAGGACAGCAGTGAACTACTTCTATTTGGGCAGAAAAGGGAATTGTGCATGCTCAACAGGGTTTGTTGTAGCAGGGTGATGGCAATCAAAGGCATCTATCTAATGTGTACTGGACCTTCTGCTATGACACTGTTAAATTCAGACCTCGAGAGTCACACTTGCTGTTAATAATGCGTTATTTAAAAAATAACTACTGGGTATAAGCAAACTGAATATAAACAGTTCAGTGCCCTAAATCACTTCCTCCATTTCTTAATTATTTTACAATTTCAATTTCTCAGAGGACTAGATTAAAGGAAAGAAGAAGAAAAAAAGTTGATTACATTTCAGATCTGCTGTCTAAAAGGGAAGAACTTCTGTGTGTGCATTTGGAAAAGACTGTTCCAAAAGCTGGAAAAGGAATTACCATTTTGGAGATACTTACACTGAACTATTTTTAGACAGCAGACATCCTGCACATGGAAAAGTATGTGAAACTACATTTAGCATGAAGCCATGTAAACTGTAAAATCTTGCAGGCTCCTAATTTCAAGATGAAGAGAGTTAAATTATAGATTCTAATAGTATCTATAAATACTTTATCACTCTCTGAAATCTTTCTGTTTGCCTTTGTTCCTTATGTCTTTCTCTGTAACTTCTTTCCTTTCTACTATCCGAGTCCTCTCTGTTCTTCAGAACGCACTAATTCTTTTTACATGTGCTAATAATATGAGCACATTGCCTTAGGCCTCAAATTTACAACCCAGTAATTTCAAGATCTCATTGAAGGTTTACCCTTCTTTGTTTTAAATGTTCCCATGGACTTAGTTACGCAAGGTTACTTCAAAACGCTTTTTCTCTGTTTCCCTTGAGACTCTCTTTACCCAATATAATATTGGCCCTGTTTCTGTTAACAACATTTAACTCTTTTTAGGATGAATGAAGTTTATATGGAAGAGAAATGTTTAAAGGCTTTCAAATTTTATTCAGATCTGAATTTTCTCTGTGTTAAATATAGCCCCTACATATTTATTTCTCTCAAATTTCTGTGTACTAGCTTTGGGTTTTTTTTAATACTTAGTGCCTGACTCTCCCCTCTGCTATACTACTTTTTAATGATTTTAAATTCCTGTTGCAAAATGATCTACACAGACCCAGACCTGTTTTTCTGTTCTGTGCCTGACATGGGAAGAAGGGGAGAGAGGAGGATGAGCAGATGAGAGCAAAGGACAGCTTATGCTGAAATGAGATTTGGCTTCATTGTGGAACAACTTATGCTTGATGATGTTCACAATCCTTTTTGTTTTACAAGACTGATATTACACTTTTTGCGTATCTGTTTTATGTTTTTCTGGGACAACTTCAGGGTTTCCTGTTGTTGAGTTGAAAAGCTCTGTCTTGAGAAAATAACAGACAGCAAAAATGTTATCGTTCTTCAGAGAAGTGTGTTCCATCAGCATATGTCTCCCTAGTTCTTCTTAAATATGCTGTTGTATTCCCACCTATGCAAAACTCTGGCTCTGATTTGGGGGTTCAAAATGAAAGTTAAATATCTGTAATGTAAATGTGCTTCTTGAAGCTACTGTTAAGACTCCCGCTATAAAAACTAACAATATCTAATTTTAAGTTTTCAAGTAAAATTTTTAAGTCTTCATAGCTTTTAAATATCAGAAACTGTTTAATTCTCCCTAAAGCACAATCTCCGGAAAATATTTCTGATATAAACAATTTAACTTGTGATGTGAAACTTCACGGGAGTTGCTGTGGCCCTAACTTCACAGGGCATCTTGAAACCAAAAGCCCAGGTCTGTCCAAACCCATTTAGCTGCAAGTCTGTGCCATCAGTGAAGTCGAGGTGATTGTTGAGTCTGATGATCCCAGGATGGCTCTGCCTTCATGCCTGCACCTGACTACTGTGCCTGGCCAGGCAGCCGCTGTGGGTCATGGTTTGCTCCGGGGTGATCAGGCAATGGGGTTGGTCTCCAGTCCTAACTGGAAGGTGTATTCTGCAGGAGCAAATGGGATTTGTAGACCTCCACTGTTTGTCACCATCAGAGCAGGCAGCTGAGCTATAGCTGACCTGTGTTCTGCCATTCTGTATTAGTGGAGCCATTTCTCAGGACATACTAGGTCTTATCTCTGGCTTGCTGCCACAGGGAGTGTGAATGCATACTGAGTCTTTCAACTTTAACAGGTTCTGAGTCAGGGCTGTGAAGTATCTCATTCTCTCAGAATTTCGTCCTTTGCAACATTTGAGGTATATGCAAGATGCCACACTGGACTTTAATCAGAGGTTACTGCTAAGACAATTGGAAGTAAACGTTGCAATGCTAAGTCTAGTCTATTGCTATAATGTTCCCTGAAAGAATATAATAGCAAAGGATATATATATATATCTCTCTATATATATTTGGTGGTGCATACAGGTAATTTTCATTAGCACTGAAATAGTGTGTTCAGAGAGATAAGACAAAACCAGTATAAACAGAAAAACAATCAAATGGGATATGGATGCCATGCACCATCCCCGTCCAAAGTACAGCATCTTTGTGGTTTAACTGCAATGCTCTTTGAAAGAACGAGTACCAGTGCAAAGATCACTCGAGATTAGCTCTGTAAAAGTGTATTACCATAAAAGGGATCATCCATGTCACAGAGAAGCAGTCTCAGAAATAATCCAAGAGAGTAAATTTGAATACTTGCCTCATTTTTATCTTGACAAAATGTTTTTACCTTTTGAACCTGGTGTTTGTTTATTCTGCCTGCGTGCTCCTATCTTCTAGGGTTTTGATAAACCTCCAGCATGGGAGAGTGAGAAATTAATGTGTTCCACTTCATCTTCTCCCTGAGGTCACAAGTGAGGGAACAATAACATTCCTAGGCAGAAATGAATTTCATTAAAAGGAACCTAGTTAACCTATTGCAAGTTATTATTTCTAATATCTACCTTGGTGTGATTTCATGAATCTTGCATGTGTGTGCTGTTTGAAACAGGGGTGGAGGATTGAGCAAATATAAAATATTAGTACTATATTATTATTACTTATTTAAGACAGAATAAAACTTACTGTGGGGGAAGGGACTAGAAGTGAAAATAGAATAGTGCCCTAGATTTTCTCATATAATTGTGTTATTAGGTATTTACTTGCCCTGGGTGAGAGTTCATAAAAAGGTGGAAGGACAGAGAATATGTGTCTATATGTGCATATAAGATTACTAGAAAGAGTATCTGACTGGTAACTGCCCTTATGTCCGTTTATGTTCGCGTTTCTGTGTTAGCAATTTTTACCCTCTCAGGAGTGGAAACAGATTTTCTTTCCTATTATATTTCCAGAAATATGACAAAAATTTGTTGAAAACAATAGTTTTCCTGTGGACGTACAGTCCGAAGAAAGTTTCTCCTTCTCACAAACTCTGTAAGAAAACAAGATAAACTGGGACATTCTTTTCTCTTTCTAATCTTATGTTTTGCTAACTGAAGCTCCAAGGCTTCGACGAATCCCCCTGAGGGGTGGAATGACACTGTCCAATCACTATTATGTAGATATCTCTATATAAAAGTTAGAATCAAAATAAAGACACTTCACTTCTGCTTTCTACAGGTCAGTGTGAGTTTGCTCTTTCTATTGCTGCCAGCAGCGACAGTTTTCCTATATTATCTACTGTAGAAGTTTTCTCCTTTTGTTAGCAAGCGTAAGCAATGGATGCTCAATTTGCATTTAAGTTCTATTCAGCAGTACTTAAAGTAGTTTTGCTGCGGTGCCTGATGCTTACTGTTAATTAATGCTTTTCTCTTCTGTGTAAAAAACCCACCACACTAAATGGCATTTTTTTTATATGCAACTGCACTTTGTTCTTTGTTTGCTTGTGCAAAATGTGAACTGTGATGCTAGTCTTCACTTGAATGCTGAACTGTGATCTGCAGAAATTGCAGAACTTATTTACTTTTACATTTTTGGTTTGTTTTTAATATTCGCCAAAATATGCCAGAGCACATAAAATCTGATGTAGAATTTGGTCTGAAAGGCTCAAAAGGAGTGCACAGGTGCCGCTTGCACAACATGCAGTGTATTTAAAATCAGATCTGTTGCAAGTGATACTTTCATAAACCAGAACCTTTGAAAAGTAGAATTGTCTTTAAAACAACCACATGGCTGCACATAATAAACTGTGGTAGGGCTCAGTACTTTTATTAGCTAATTAAACATTTGCTGTTTGGAGAGAAATGCTTTTGGAATGAACACAGACGCACACACCTGAATTTATAACAAAATTCATTCTGTATTTTTGCCATGTTGAAAGGAGGCACATCTGGGAGTGGGTGGGAGAATGTGAAAAGCAGCTTTTCCAATTGCTTAAAAAGGAGCTTGAAGTTTATTTTTTGAGTGAAGTGGTTAGTTTAGGAGGGAGCTTAGCAAGTTCTGAGCTAGACAGTTTTTCCCATTGGTTTACTGAACCTGAAAGAGACACTGATTTATAGGAAACGTGTCTTGCAAGTTCCAGTTCTTGGCTTTCCCTAGATACAAGTGTCATAACATGCACTTCTTACTAAATAAGACCACCATCTGCAAACATCCCCCTGTGGAATTCCTTAGGCATCCTACAGCAAAAATGTACTTTTGGGTACATCTTCCCTTAAAATAAAGCTTTATCTCCAGAAGCATCACTTAATCATTTTGTTAAAAACCTCCCTGTTCTTTGTAAAATTCATGAAATAGAAAACAAAATTTGAATAAACGATAACCTGCTGAGCCACTTACATTCACTGTTGCAAATGAAGCTCTAACTTTGTTTTTTATCTCCAACAGACAAACAACAGAAAGGTGAATTTGCCTTAGAGGGCTACACCATCAGAATGAATAATAGCCTTCGGAAGGATGCAAAGAAAGATTGCTGTTTTGAAATCTCTGCTCCAGATAAGCGCATTTATCAGGTTGGACTTTTTTATGTTGACTTGAAATTTAATTGACAAAGCTGTTACAATTCCCGTTACTGAATTAACATTTCAGTGAAACAACTGTCACTGACATCTTAATGAAAAAAGGAAACCCTTGCTTGCTTATATTGTATATTCATATATTAGGAAAAAAAATCTGATTAAAGGTATGTATGTACATGTTCAAATATTATCTTTTTGGTCAAGAGCAAGGGAATCTATCATCTTTATCTATTGGTCATTTCAATATTACCATTTTAATATCTATTGTATATGTGTCTGTGTGATTTCTTGGATGAATTAAATAGTAAAAAAAAAGTTAAAATATGTATCAGTGTTAAATACATATTGTATTGGTCATGGCTTTTCAAGGAAAACCTATGAAAAGGCACATATCAGCTGTGCAATTCAGGGATCTATCAGCCAGACATCAATATGGAATGTAAGTTTAATAAGTTTTAAATATCTGAGATTGCGGTTGAAAGCCAGTTAATTAAGCTGTCAGGTAGTGTGTTGGAGTCTGACAAGAACATTTTTAAGAAAACTGTACCCAGCAGTCTAAAGAAATTCATGGGTGTCTTCTAATTGTCAAGGGCAAATTTTGTTCATCAGTTCTGGCTTTGACATTGATGAAGAGAAGCAGCTTTTTTCTGCACAGCTGCCAGCTGCTGATCAGAGTTTCAAATCCATCATCCTCTCCTTCAATTACGTAAATTTGTCAAAATTAGCTGTACATTATAAGAAGCATCCTTGCAAGAAAAGTACCAGGAGACATGAAAAGAATTGCTGATGGTTTCTTGAGGAAGTGACGGGAATGTTACAGTTCCTCTTTTTTATTGCTAATGAAATTGTAGCTGTGTTTTTGTCATTACTGCTAGTAGTTATTAATAAACATTTAATAGTTTACAGCTGCCACTCCCAAAGAAGCAGAGGAATGGGTACAGCAAGTCAAATTTGTAATTCAAGGTAAGCCAGCCAGTAGAGCAGTCACCTTTATTGCCAATACTGCTTAGTGATGGTAGTTCTGTCCATTTACTTATCTGTCATGTCAGTACATGTAGGATTCCCACATGTCCAAGTTTTGAGTAGCAAGTCCTAGTTTTCAATTGTGTTACAGCTTTTATATGACTTTTCTCCTTTTTCAAGATTTTTGCTTTTCTCCCAGAATACTATTTAGCTTGAAAGCTCTCCCTTATACGAGCTCCTTCATATAAACTCTTTCTTATCCCTTGAACAGTGTAAAAAAATTAAGCAGAATGTACTGGAAGGAGCAGGTCATAGAAGAATTGTTTTCATTTTACATAAATTTCTGCTTAGGCATTCTTTTCCACTAAATGTTAACTTTTTAAACTGCTGTCACATAGATACGGGATCTAATACTATTCCTGAGGAGGAGGAAGAGGAATATGATGATGTTGGACAAGTGAACAGTGAACCGATAGATGATAGCATTTATGAAGAAGTTAAAGGTATTGTTGAATTCTTTCTTACTTTGTGACTTGTGATCATTTTGTCTTCTCTACTTCTAGTTTGAGAACTCTGAGTGGCTTAAAGTAAGTGAGTAAAGTAGCATGACGAATAAGATACTTTTAGATTTCAGATTTTGCTATGACATTGAAAAAAGAATGTCTTCAGTTCTGAATGAGAACAGTTCAGTTTTCTTCAGCAGGGGCATCAAAATAGCGCAGAATGTGTAAAAGTGAACTCAGGGGACTTTCGGCTCATCAACATTTTCTGGTATGCGATTTTTTTTAATTAAGAAATTGAAAAGCCTTACAGCTTTTTCCAGAAACTTGCCCATTATTTTTTTCTTTATTCATTTTGGCATTTGTATTAAACGAAAGTTCTCTATCATTCCAAACATTACCAGCTTCTGCCTAATACGTGGTGTTATAATCCTTCAAGAAAGCAATGTGTTTGTTTGAAAAGACTCTGGAAATGAACTGCAAGGAAAGCAACATGAGTATTGACACTGTTCCTTTTCATGTTTTCCAGCATGGCTATGATTATACAGAAACTTTTTACTGGGGACTTTCCAATGTGGTCAAATGATTATGGCTCTAAATGTCCAACTGTATCTGTCAGATGGCAAAACAAAAGAAAAAGAGCTTGGCAAAAGTTCTTGATTATAGATATTCAAGTACTAGGAGAAAGGTGGCTGTTCTTTATGAAATTTTAAGAAGCTATGAAAAAAATCAATTTTTCAGTTATCATTAGTTAACAAATGATACTTTAAAGTGATATGACAATTAATAATCACTTTGTATGAAATACAGTTCTATACCCCTTGCTGTTTGGAGCAGTGCAATTATCAGCAATAATCTGAGAGGAAAAATTAGTTGTGTCATGTGATGCTGACTATCTTTCTGTATTTATTAGGTAGAATTTCTGACCACTGGAAAAAATAACATTTTACACTTTGTCTTGATTTTCAATTTAAGGTTATTTCAGTGAATAAGGGGAGAAAAAACAAGTGTCTCATGAAACTTAATATCATAAAATTATAAGATATAAAATTATAACTCTTTAAGAGGTGGTTATTTTGGTTGTTCCATATCTTTGAATTGTACCTAGACTACTTCAACACAGAATGCATGTTCTGCTGAAATGACATGCAGTGTGTCATGCATGCTGAAAAACTCTCTGTAGTGAATATAAAACCTACATTACTGGGCTTAATCTCATAGCTACAAGATACAGCCAGACCTTATTACAGTGCTTTGTGGAGGGTGAGGTTCTTACAGAAAGTGGTCTTGTATGCTTGCTTATGCTTTTGTTAAAGAAGCTCTACATATATCCTGGGATAAATTACTCTTTTTTGAGCTTCAGTTACCTCACCTGTTCATTTGAATGTCAGATAGTAAGTAGATCTGGAGCAGTAATACATAAAATACTAGGAGAAGGGCGTTGGTTTAGACTTTGAGTTCTTTGCTTTGAGCTCTGTCTTCAAAGAATTGCTGCCTTGCTGTGATTCTGCAGGAATTTAGAGTATTCTCACATCTCATTTTTATGGCAGTTTTCTCGGAGCTGTTATGTCCTAATGTGACTAATAAATCTGAAATGTGACATCACAAAGAAGGGGTACTTCAAGAAATTTAGTTTCAGCTTTTAGTTAAATTAATTTATTTCCCCATGATCTTGGAGTGTGCTTCATTTTCATGTTACTAGGTAGAGATTATCTTCCTTTATCTCATGCCTTTTCCATCCCATCTATTTGAATTGTGAACTTCTCAGGAAAGTCCATTTTACCTTTTACAGTGGAGCGTTTAGTTTTGACTCTGATGTGTTGACATAAATAAGTAAAAATAAAGCATAAGTTTGCAATAGATTTTAGGTGGTTATTTACTCTTTTTATCTTCCATAAATGTGCTTTAATAATCATATGCTTAAATGGAGTTACAGACTTACAGCTCTGATGCCTTAGAGCAATCCTTTTCTTCTTAATCCATATCATATTGAAGAGTGTTAGATGAAATGCTGGTTGACAAACCTCACAGGAGTAGGCCTTACTTGTTTCTTGTATAGCTGTTCATCTAAACTTGATGGTAAAAGAGTACACTCCAGTTTGGTCTCGCCTCCTTTAATTAGGCCTGATTGGTTGCATTTAATTACAATTGGCTGTCCTTTCTATTTTCCCAGGTAAGTGAATTACACGTTCTTCCTTTCATGGTCAAAGGGTAGAGCATCATTATCCCTGCTGCTACCTGGCATAGTAATGCAGAACAAATAAGAAATTTGGAACGCGTGTTAAGAGAACAGAAAAACATTATTTGTACAGCTGCAAAGCTGTGCTAAGCTCTGGAATGCAGAAGGCAAATATGCTAGATCCTTGTGAAGAGGGCGAAGAAATTAATCTTCACTTTGTTTTTATCCTCAAAGCATATTCATATTAGAGGATTCTAATCCTCTGTTTCCACAGACCCACTAGCTTTATAAATATTGAATTTTAGGTGCGCAGCTCATTGTACCGTGTTATCATTTATTTGGTTATAATTTGCATTTTCGCAAGTCAGTAAAATTTTGCATTTCTATGGTTTTCCAGTGTTTGTTATGCCAGCATTTCAGAAGGAAATTAAGCCAGTTCAGTTGATAATATTTGGTTTGGTATTTGAATAAAGAGTTTTTGGATTAAAAAAAGGATGTGGAAATTTTTGCAGAGTTTTGAAAACTGGGAAATTTTGAGAACTGTGGCAGTAATCAGGCCTGACACTGTATTCTCTAGCTATCTCATTGCTTAACTATTTTTTTTTCTCCTGCCTGTGACAGGAGACAGTGTAGATGAATTTTCCAGGCAGAAGCTGGATCGGTTCAAACCAGTATCCAGAATGCCAACAGCCTAAAGCATAGATTTTAGTGGTATACACTATGCTGTCTGCTGGCAGGTTGATAGTTGGGAGGGGTACAAAGAGATGTGGGAAATTTAATCTTTTGATCTGTTAAGTCACTTTCTTCTTTAATAGCACATACAAATTCATATTTACCATAGAAGGATAATTTTCATGGTTCTCAGTATTAGTCAGTGTTTTACTGTGGTTATTCAGGTAAAGTCAAAAACATCAGAACTTTCAAAGAATTCCCAACTTGTAAAACTTCCCTTGGAAGATTCTTCAGGAAGAGGAATCTTTATACTGTCTTCAGCAAACTAGGCTTTAGTCTTTTTGGTTTTTAATAAAATCATGGAGGAAAACTTGGCTAAGCAAAATTTAAAATTTTGTTAGTAAAAGACTATTTTTCTTAATTAGCTATTTATTTTCTACCGTAGTACACTATATATAGTTTTGCAGTCCACAGTTGAATGGTGTAAGCTGTAACATAAAACAGCTTCTGAAACTGTAGTGTTAAATAACTCTGTGTTCTGGGTAGAGCTACGTCGATGCATAGAGTTTCTAGCTCAGTGGTGTTTTAAAGAATGGAGCTATCCTTGTCATAAAACAGAACATGTGCCAGCTTTAAAGTTGTTCCTGTCTGTTACAGCCCATGAAGACAGAATTTTTTTATTAACTTGGGGTTTTAGTGACATAATTTTAAGGGCCTGCAGTATTGTCTTCTGTGGTTTCACATCTGTGTGAAGCACATACCCAAAACTGCAATGCTAACTACTGCCTGCCCCTTAATCTTTTCTTCAACCTCAGCTCAGTTTGTGTGCTGTCTACCACACTCTGGCCCAACAGGAGAAAAGTGGTGTTAATCTGAGCTAACATATTTATCTTAATTTTCAATTTTGTGTTGGCTTTTTTATTTTGTTCTTTCTCCTCACCAACTTGCATTATAGCAGTACTTATATAGTAGTGGTATACAGTATAATTTCCATTCAAATTACTCTAAAGATAAGTTTTGATTCTTATTTTGGTGGTGCTTATTTGGTTCATGGAGGTAAAACCCTCCTTACAGAACAGATAAGGTTGGAAATCCTGAAGCAATGGAATGTGACACAAGATTGACATTGTGGCTTGGTGCTATCTCTTAGTCTGTCCATAACACAGAGAACTTTCAGGTGAGAAAGAGGTAAGGATGGTGAAATTCAGTGCTGTGGTGATCTCCAGCCAATACAACTTGCATCAGTTCTTAGTATTGTGTAAATTAAATTTGGGGATGGATTCAGTCTCTGAATGGGCACAGGATGATGGGAATGGAAACCTGGCGTTTGTCTTTTGATTCCTGTTATTAATCCTCTGCCAAACCATTTGGTCAAGCCCAGGTTTCTGGGCAATAATTCTGTTTCGCAGTGTAGTTGGAAGCTTAGGTAGGGAAACTCTGTAAGGCCCAGGAAAAGGTAAGAAAGGTCTTAACTTTCATGCAACGAGAAGTGTGCTGTGCGAAGGAACACTTCAATTTGTTTACTTATTTTGAACAAAGCCTTTTAAATAGTTTAAAAAAATATATTGATGTTGTTTCAGAACATTTCTGACATTGAATATGAAGGTGGGGAATGATCATCCTGTTTATTTCTTATGGTTGTCTCTTTAAGCAGCTTTGATGCTTTACTTTTTTCTAACAGTAAACTGCTGCAGTTAGGCAGCATAACAATACCATCTTCATCCTTTCTTCTTGCTGGACTGCTAGAGTTTTGAAGAAGCAACATTTTTATTATGTTGTACCCTTTTCATGAGCATGAAGTGAGGGGGAAGAACATGTTCTTTGATTTACCTCTTCTTGGGAAGAAGGAAGTAATGATTATGTAGTGAAGTTTAAGTGTAAGTTTCATCTGTCAGTCATGAACACTCATGGAAAATACTTGTTTTCTCAGATGTAATGTTAGATATATTGACTTTTTGACATTAGAAATGAAGATTTCACAGCACTGTGTTAATGAAAATTCTTTTTCAGGACACCTTTGCTTCTTTTAGAGTTTTCAGTATAGCACAGTCGGGGTATGTGGGCCAAAACACAGTGTTTGGTGCCAAGCAGCCCCAGTTGTGCATCACAGCTGTGCAGTCCGTTTCTAAAACCAGTAGGCTTAAAGAAAGAAACTGTTAATTGGTCGTTGCAAACCAGAGGAGTAGGTTTAAGTCAGCAGAGACACGGGTGATTATGGAGTCTGAGATGTTACCTGTGATCATTGCTGTTATTATATTATATATCTTGGGATATGGTCCAAGTTCCTCCCAGTGTTTATTGCTTGCCTTCAGTAGTTAGGGAATTCTTTACTTCTCATCCAGAAGTTGTATATAATGCTGATGTGCTATCATTATTTTTCCACAGAAAGAATTCTAAGTGTTTTTAATTAGTAAATGATTTCAAAGTGTAAAATATAAGTAGGGTCTGGAATAGTTGAAGTTGAAAAGACTTGTGTGTAAGATCAGCATTTTTGAGGACAGTACTAAAGATAAGTTTTCAAAGTAATTTCTGAAAGTTTTTTGAATAATTTCCATTGAAAACACCTTTCAGATTCAAGAACACAGCAATGGATTTTTTTTCCTTTTAAAACAGTGAGGATTCTTCAATTTTTTTTTTTTCAAAAATTGAATCTCAGTGTTGTTAAGATGTATTTTTCATTTGTTTAGCCATTATATTATTGTATAAATGGTATATTTTTGCACATGTTATCCTGCTGATAGGTGGAATACCAGAATAAGGACAAGGGGGTGCTACAGGGTGCTTACTCATTTTGCTGTAATTCAGAAGTAATTAAAGTAATACAAGAGCAGTGAAAAGCAGATGTGAACTACGTTTTAGTGTCGGGGAGTAATGAAGAAAGAAATTTTTGTTTTAGGTCCAAGATGTGTTGTTTTGTTGTGTTGATAACTGGGATTTAGGATCTGCTAAGTGTCAGACATGGAAATGATTGAAAACCAATCTCTTTTAACTGGATATTGTTGAATCCCAGCAGCTTTGATGAAATGGAGCCTTGTCGGAATTCTGTCACTCTGGGTTTTGAGGCAGTACTCTTGTGGGATTTATATACACCTTGAAGTTGTCCTTCAGCTAGTACTAAATGCTCACGAGATGTGAGTTACGAATCCAGGCAAATATTTAAAGGCATTGCATCCACAAGGTGGTTAGGAACTTGATACCTGGACCTCAGCTTTTGTTTGCCACAAGAGCTTGGGCATTCTCTTCAATTACTGTAATCCTACATCTAAAGAGGGAGCCCTTCTTTCTACTGATGTTGGGTGTCAGTGATGGAAGAGGAGGTAAGACAATCTGGTGTAGCTGAAAAGAATTAGATGTCCATTGAGTGGGAAGTGGCAGGTCTTTGTGAGGAAAAATAAGATTCACAGGCTCTTCTGCATTTCTTCTAAAGTGAAAATAAAGTGGCTGTCTGTGAACAACAGGTGGCCAATAGCTGTCAGAAAGCCTCCTGTCCATGGTGCAATTCAACCCCTGCTCCCTCATCACACACACACTTGCAAATGTGAGGAGGCCAGTAGAAGTGGAATAATAACTGAGTATTCATATTTAGTCTGATTTGCATGTGAGAGGTATATTGACTGACTGGACTCAGGGTAGGTTTGTCCACTGATAAATACTCTTAGAATAGTGGTCTTTATTTAGTGATATACCTCTGCTGCAGAAAATTTGGTCAGTTGCGAGATTCAAAGCAGTCAATTACAGTATCTACAGTAAATGGAAAGTGTGTGCTATTAAGTATAGGTATTTATTCTCCTCTCTTTGAACTGCATGAGAGACTTCATAGTTTTCAGATGTTTCAGGCTTTATAGATTTCAGAGTTTACAGGTGGAGAAAATAGCAGTGATCTTCCTGATGCTGTCAACTGTTAGAACAAATTGAAGGAGTTCATGTTGGAAAGGCTGTGTTTATCGAAGTCTCAGGTTAGCAAATGCTGAATTTTATTTATGTATTTCAGACATTAAAAGAAAAGTACCCTAAAATCCAAACCAAAAAACCAAACCAAAGCCAACAAAAAATACACCACTAAATAAACTATTGTCTAGTGGCATTTTAAAACTTACTTGCTTTGAATTCGAAGGCATATCTAAAAAGGAAGTATTTTTAATCATACTTTGCTATGTTTAAAGAACTCCTTCAAAGACTAATTAGCTCACAACTTATTGAAATGAATTTACTTATAGAAAGATGTTTTATTGCAGGTACTGGTCAGTAATTTTTATACTATTTTCTGTGTACCAGTGTTAAACAATGTTTGACTCTATTGATTTGTAAAACCAATCTGATGTGAACAGTATGTGACAGAAACCATTTGTTATTAAGAGATAGAATCCTGTCTCAGAAAAACTGGTCATCCTGGCAAGAAAAAAAATCACACAAAGTAATTTTATTTGTATCATCGTTTTTTTCAGTGTTGACTCTGTCACTGACAGCTGGCTTCATGTTAAATGTGAACAAAGCTCTGTAATGTGTGCATGTCTTCAATGGGTTGTGGACCTAAATTATGTTCTTTTGAAAGTAAAGTTTTCTATGGTGGCACTGTTTTTATCTAATTAGGAAGCAGTGCAATACACTTAATGCAAAGCATTCAAAGGAAATGTCTTGTTATGTGAGGTAGTTTATTAAGCATAAATTTGAGGAGTTACTGCAGTTTAGCAAGTTCGAAGTAAAATGTCAATTGTATTATGTATATTTATGAAAATAGAAAAAATATTGGGCCCGTTCTACTGCTTGGGTATAAATGTGAAAAATACTATATAGATAGATCAAAGAACCTTAATTTTTTGAATTTGTGATGAATGACTGCATATCAGGCTATTAAAACCATTAGATAGAGTTTTTTGAGAAACGAGCAACCAGAGGTTATATGGTGCCTCAGGCTATCGCTTCTCAACTTTTCTGGTTTCCACAAGGTAGCTATTAAAGAACCATAATTTGTACAACTGAATTCTCAAATAAGATCCAGCAAGGTGGGCTCTAAAGGCTGAATTAATCATTCTGTTACTGTAGATACAAATATCTGATTTGAATTTTTCAGCCTTACAAATGCATCAGCGTAAATCCTTCTGTAAATGTCTTTTCCTTTCAGTTTGCTGCTCATTTTTCTTCCCACTCTCTTCAAAATGGAGGAATTAGCCTAAGAAAATACTACCAATTAACCAGAGCTTCTTGAGTTTTTCTGGCTGTATGCATGTATATCTGATTTGTTTGTGTGTTGCAGTGTACTGTGTTAGCAATAGATGTCATGTTTAGTTTACACATATATAAAGAAGGCAACACAGGAATAGGCTGCTTTTTTCCTTGTCTTGGCTGCTGCTCCTTGGGCTGGTACAAGTTTTGGAAAGAAGCAAGATGGTTGCTCCTAGAAAAGGAAAACGGTCAGCAGGGTCCAGCTCCTAGACCACACAGTGCACCAGGCAGAGAGGGCAAGGTGCAGCAGTCTGCTGTGCCCTGGAGGAGAGAGAGGGAGAGAGAGAGGGATGCTCCAGGGAAGTGCAGGGCGCAGGCACACAGATAAGCTTCAGCAGCAAAGGGGAGAATCTTTTCTTAAGAAGCCGGAAGAGACTGAGGAAAGTTTTTTGGCAAGTCAGTGATATTTGTGTTAGATGGCAAGATAGGAGGACAGTCTTCTTATCCAGAAAGGGGATGGTTGTCATAGTGGATATTTTGTTTCAGTCCTTTTTTTTGAAGTCTTAACTTTTCCTAGGAGATCTTATTTTCGTCCACCTAAAACCTCTGAGTTTGTGTTTTAATGAAAAGTAGTTTAGGATCTCTGGAACTTACAATATCCTGAAGGAAGATGTTCTAGTACTTCCATCTTCAGGTTGTGGAAGTGTTCTGTCTTAGCAGGCTGTAACAATCATTCTGTCCTTGAATCTTAACATAAAACTGGGAATTAAAGGAAGGAATTGCATTTTCAAAACAAAGCATTATCTACCGGAAAGCCTGTGGATCCTAGCATGAGGGTCGTGCTTCCGTTGTCCTAAAATATACTAACTGAATTTATCTTGTTTGCATACCTCTCTCAAATTTTATTTCCTTAAAAATTAAGAATAGAATTTAGGAAGAAATACTTAGCTGGGAAGATGGTGAGGCACCAGAACAGGTTGTCCAGAGAAGTTGTAGATGCCCCTCATTGCTGGAAGTGTGTTAGGCTGGGCTGTTCGCAGCTTTGAGGAACCTGATCCAGTGGAAGCTGCCCCTGCCCATAGCATGGGTGTCAGAATGAGATGATCTTAGAGGTCACTCCCAACTCAAATGATTGTGTGATTCTCTGATAAGAAGTGACACATTTCCATCAGTAGATGTTGAACAGCAATTCCAGATAATTCAATAAACAAAAGTTCAAGACAGATATGATTTTGTTATAACTTCCATACAGGTCATAAAACCTGGTTCCTGGATAAACTGCCTCACTCAAACCTACAAGTAGTGCTCTTACAGTGTGACTGGAACTGTGTTGTGTCTCTGGTGTGAGAGCAGGATTATCCAAAAGTACCATCTCTGAGTGAATTCAAGTAATATGGGACTCCAGAAGCCATGGGTTCTTTTGAGATCCAACTGCATGCCAATCCTACACTGGCCTGGGGAGCTGTCTGGGGAGCAGTTGTCATCTCCTGCTTATGAATTAATGCCATATCTCAGTGTCCTACCTCTTCTCTCTGAGGTGCCTTGTGGTTTGTGGCATGTAGGGCCAGTAAGATCGGACATCCAGAGTGGCTGACCCCAGTATGGACCTAATGTATGAGAGTCGAAGAATGGGATTGTATTTGTAGAGGTTAATATGGGAATGTTATCCAAAATGTGGTACATGTAAACAGTCTGCATTGCAAGTGTAATTTTCTGCATATTTCTGATTTAACCTGATGCTAGTGAATCATAGCAATAATATTTTCACTTAATTTCATCATTTTAGTTGGGGAAAGGATTTAGTGTAGTTGACATAATTTCATTTAAGGGCCTGGGCCATAAACAGTGCAAAGTGGCAATAGTGTGGGTTTGTTACTTTTAATGAAAATACCCAAAGGGTGAAAACTGCTGATTTTTTTTTTGTCAGTGTGCAGTTAGTGATCAACACAGGGAATGCAAAAATGTCCTGGTATAACGTTTTTAAAGGAGTTACAGGAGAAGCATCTGGGAGCCAGACTTTGCTTGTGGAAACATGCCAACAACTGTATTGTGTTTCCTTTCACTGAAGTGAGCTATGCCTTGCCTTTTGTCCCTTTTTCGAGTAAGTTCAGGAATCATACTATAAATTTGAATACATTAACCCTGCAGATTATTATAGGATATTATGTGGTTTAAGCAAGATGCTTTCTTTATGAATTGTGTGTATGTAAATTTTATGTCAAGTCTCATTTGTCACAATTAAGAATATGCAGTTTCCAGAAATGGCTTTTAAATTTAAGACTTGCTGCTGATCAATGATTATGAGAAACTTTACTTGACATTTACAGACTTTTTCTATCATATAAATTTAAGCTTGAGAAATATAACTGCTGTACATGGTTGTCAAATAACACTATAGTACAGAGTTATACAGTATAGATTAGTTAATTGAATATTTGATTGCTAAATGTATTTACATTGGGAACTATTTATATTTTCGATTTAGATTTTAATAGCCACCACATTTATTTTAGCAAAACATTTTAATAATAAAGTTTATAAAATGTCATGTTGAACACTTAAACTATTTACATAGCTAAGAGCTATTACAGGTTGAGAGAACAAACAAATTTATTTTAGTTACAGTGAATTCATATAAATCTTTATTATGTTTAGAAGAATATTCTTGTGTACATGCCACACGTATTTAGGCCAGCAATCTCTAGCACAGATTCCTATGAATCTACAGTAGAACCATGGAATAAACTTAAAAACTGTTGGGTTTTTTTGTCCCTTTGAGAAACTAAATTGCATTCTGCCCAATAATTGCAACTATTTTTTTTTTGTTAGGGTGACGGGGAACAGAGAAGGGAGCATTTTTTGTTAATCAGCTAAATAATTAGATGAGCATGTAGAAACATTAAACCCCAAAAGCTTTTCCTCTACATTGCTGAGACCTGTTAAGGGTAGTGTCATAAAATATTTTATTCTTCCTTTAAATATTTAAGTATGGATTTAGGTAGGATGCCTATTGCCTCAATTTGGTATGCCAAAATTGAGGCTTTAGGAACAATTTTAGAAGTGGAGCCAAAACAGTGCTTTTGTTGAAATTTAAGCATGAAACTATCTTCAGAGATGCTTCTGTTCAGGTGTGGAAGTTGTTATCTAATATCTTGATCAAAAAAGTAAAGGTAAAATTTAAAAAAAGTACCTAGTAAAACTTAAGAAATTTGTAATGAGATGGATTTTGAAGTCACTTATGAAATTTTCACCTTCTTTGATGGCACATCAAATAATTTCTTGATTTTTGAGTTTAATGTATTCTGACCAGTTCACTCAGCATATAGGATTAGACAAGATACTGGATTTCTGACAAAAAAATCCCCAAAATAGTGACTTTATTTGTAAATACAAAGTGTCTGCGAATATGAAAACAGGAAATCAGTGAATGAGTTTCTGGAAGTGGATCCCTATAATTTCTTTTATTCTTCATTATAATCATTGTGTGCATATCCATGATGAACTTGCTTGTGATGACCTTTATCTTTTCTCTTGAGAAGAATTACTATTATCAGGTCTTTCTTCATGAGGAAATAAAAAGGTCAGTACAAAACTCATCCCTTATTTCTATGCAGTGCACATTGCACTTTGGCATATTTGTATTGAATTTTATTAATAATAATTAGATAATTTTGTCAAATAAATGTTAATATTCCAAAATTAGGCATTCTAAGTGGTCTTCCCTGGTAGGTACTCCTGCTTTTTCTGCCTTTTTTCTACCTCCTCTCCTCCCAAACTTGCTGCTGGTGTAACTGAGATTTGACATGCTTCTCTTCCTCCTAGTTCTGTCAGACTAGCAATTTTTTTCCTACTTTAACTATGAACTGACAAACTCTTAATTCTTTTGCATCTATGTTACCTGAAAAATAAAAATAAAAATAAAAATAAAAATAATTTTTAAAAAAAAGAATGTAGAGCATGTAAGAAGATTGTGTTTGGTTTGGTTTAGTTTGGTTTGGTTTTAATCAGAGATTTTAGATTATTTGTTGTTTGGAAGACTAGTGCAAGGAGGTGGCCAACTAAATTGAATTGAGCTGTCACTCAAAACATGACTGAAGATTGCTTATTTGCAAGGAGAGCTCCAAGCAGGAAGCTGAGTTCATGAAATCTTAATATATTCATAACTAGAACTGGGAATTGCCTGTACCTCTGTGGATTATTCAGTTGTCCTAGTGAATATATTCTGTTCGGTCGTTCAGGTGACTGAAAATATTTTTCCTCCTGTTTTGACAGTATTTTCTTAAAGTCTGAAGGGCCTCATGAAGCCTTGGAAACAGCAACTTTCATACTAACAACTATTGTGTTTGGTAAATGTACAAAATTGTGGGGTTTGAAGAGGTTATCTGCTGTGACTACAGAATGGGGCAAAGGCAGGCAAGCAAAGGTACTGGAATACCTGGTATTCCAGTATACTTGGTACTGGGGAAAGGAAAGAAAAAGAAAGAGGAAAGGTGTTAACATATATTCAGGTCTCAGCAAGAAGGAAAGGTAAGTAAAGCAAAGCATTCTTCTAGATTTTGTGAAAATTGGTAAAAGGCTGCACAGTAGAGTGAGAAGATCCACTTTGCAGCAACTGTGGATGACCTTGCCAATAATGCTTAGGTTTTTTTTTTTTTGTGAGAGTAGCTGTTTTTCCTCCAGAGATGTGTTCTTTGATCACTTGTTTTTCCAGTAAAATAGTGAGATGTCATAAAATATCTTCCAGCTTTTAAAAACATGATTTTTTAATCCATTGTGCTACTATAGTTCATGTGGATGGCTATGTGTGTCGTAATATAGGAGAAATGTGGTGTCTTTTTCACAAATGTATTTAGAAAGAGATACTTTTTTTCAGTACTCAAACTGTTCTCCAAATGCACTCATTTCTCTCTGCTACTTCTCTCAGTTATTATTCTTCATAGCAATAGTTATATGACCCAAACAAGGTTATTCTGTTCAACACTAGAGAGCTGCAGCCATAAAGTGTATTTGCTATTTGTCCTTAGTGGAACTGGGAATTTTTTCGTTTACTTTACTCTTTAGTTTAGCAAATGCTGTAACTCCAAAATACTTTTCTTAGGAAGGGGATCTTGTATCTGCTTTTTGGTTTTGGTTAAGCCAGACCATTACATATTATAAGATTCACTGAGTGGTGCCACAGAAAGGTTGTTTTGAGAGAGTTTTTTTCCCCCTGAAAATGTCTAAGTGACGTTCCAGTACTCCCATGTCACTTCCTCTCCTCTTGCAGCAATGATCCTGAGTTAATTTACAACAAAATCTACTAACCTTTTCTGTGAGGATGAAGAGGTAACTTTCCCAAGGTCTTCTCAGTAGGAGGCAGTGCTTCTCTTTTAGCTGAGCTGGCTGGTTTAGTTATTCAGACTGCTTAGACAACTGGGAGTAACAGTGGTGCACAGTAGCACCTTTTAAAGATACAAGGAGTGCAACTGAGGGGAAAAAAAGTACAGGAATTCTCAAGGAATACAGGAAGCCTCACATCTGGAGACTTGGCAAGATCTGGACAAAACTGAGTAATTTGAGCTAATCCTGTTCTAGAAAGTCATTAGCTTCAGCTGTCTCATATGTGAGCTATTAAAATGCACAGGCCATTTTAAACTGCTGCTGAACAGTTTAGTGCGGAGTACCAAAAGAGGCCAAATGCTGTTTCCTAGAAACCTGATCTAACTTTCTGAATTAGAACAGGGTGTTAAACTGAGCAATTTCCACAGATCCCATCTCCCCCAAAGTATTTAATTTTTCTAGCTTTTTCACTTTGTAATAAGTGCCGTAAGTGTAATAAGTGCTACTTATTCAAGGCCATTGAGAAGTCAGGACATGGTTAATATTAATAGCAGACTTCTGTTATTGTCTACTGGTTAGGAAGAGTGGTGGGTATATTTAACCTTACTTTAGAATTTAGATAATGGTTGTTTTCAAAGAGCTGGTTAAAACTTGTGCAAAAGTGTTAGTTGGAGGTCCCATCCAGTTTCGATGGTGGTATATTTGAATGAAACTTTTTGCCTTCATCTTGGAATCAGACTTGGATCACATGTGTTGGAAGAAATTTGGGTTAGGAATTGGCACGGGTTGTTGTCAACTAAAACTGAAGCATCTCAATATGCATATTATTTTTCTTTAAGATGTATTTTTATATTGTTCATAACCCAGAGATCTCCTTCTGCATTCTTTTGGAACACAATTCTGTATTGCCTGTTTCCCATCATATTTCTGAATGCAGTGATGACCATTTAGTTAGATGCAACTTCTGCTTCTGCTGACACACGCTGATGTCATCTTGTCTGCAATCCCAGTGTTTGGCCTGTGTTTGGGTGACCTGTTTCTATCATTCTGCTTGTGTGGTGGAAATTGGCTTTTTTTACACTCAAGTTTGCCATGCAGGAATATAACTTTTTTGTTTGAGCTGCTTAATGGTAACTAGCTGACCCATAGAAACATCAATAAAATGTCCTCTGTTCTGTCATGGTAAGAAATTCTTACATTTATAATCTCTTCTCTAGCAGCCAACTTGTTTCCCACTTCTCTCACTGTCCTGGAGGCATTTTCATTCTCAAACCATGCACTATTGTACAGCCAGGTGGAGCTTTAATAAAACAAGGGTCTGTCTCCCCCTCTCTGCTATCCCCAAGAACTCACACCATGGCTAGACAGCAGCACCTTCAGCAGCCTTTCCCAAACTGCTTCGTTGTTTACAGAGTACACCGGGCTGCTAAGGGGAATGCAGGGTGAGGTGAAATGTCAAGAAGCTGTGCGTAAATCTTCCAGTAATCTGCCATGTCCCAGAGGAGCTGGGGGAAAGGGACAGATCTTTGGGAATATTGGAGGATTATCGAAGTTGGAGTTTTGCTAATTGCATTTGAGGATCTCTTCGTACAGAGATCTCTCTCGTGTAACGGGTGGATCCGGAGTCTAAAAGAACACACCAGAAATGAAAATCCCTGCCATTATAAATACACACACCAAGGCAAGTAAGCCTACTGGATTTTCTATCAAGCTGCTTAGGCTAAAACCCTGTAAGAATTTGGGTGGAGTGTACAGGCCTGTACAGGTGAGAATGCTGCAGAGGACCCCATCCCAAGGCTGGGGAGCACTGACCTCAGGTAAGGCAATTTGCTGGCCCTGCATAAAACAGGGCATTAATACATACTCCTTTGACCCAGATGGTCACTAGCCCTCACCACAAATGCTAGCAGAAGGTGTCAGTTTGGCCAAATTATATAAACAATCTTGTTCTTAAATTTTGCGCTTTTGTTGCTCCTTCTCTGGAAATATTAAATGTTTCTCTGAACAAATACTCTTGTTTTTAAAAAATCCAATTCTTGCTAATTTTTTAAAAAAATACATAGCTGGGTTGATTTATGTTCCTTATTAGAGTAATAATCCATTTGTTATGGGGGGTGGGTCAATTAATAAAATTATAAATTTGGGAGAGAAAAGGTCTTTACTCTTTCCCATGGTAGAGCATTTACTTAGGTTTGAAAGTCCTTGTTTGCATTTGTGCAAAATCATTATTTGGTAGCAAAAAAGCAGTGTGGAGGAGTAATACTCCTGGTGTTAACATGCCATTATTTCTTCTACTTTTTCTTGGGCAAAACAGTGTAGACCTGTGATATTCAGTGTCACCAGAGTTCATGGACACACCTGGTTTTTTGCATGCATCTGTCCTCCCTGCCAAGTACAATAGTAAAGACACTGTGTAGTTTTTAAAATTGATTATTTAATAATCCCAGTGTTTTTGTGAGGGGCCTATCTTACAAGACTTGTGTGTATGCTTATAACCTTCTGACACTACAGTGAGATTTCAAATGAAGAGACATGAATGCATTACAAGTGTGTGATTGTTTGTATCATTATGAAATAGATGAAAAATTAGTTCGCTGCAGTAGTTTTTATCTGAACTGATCAAAACATCTTCCAGTGATGTTGCTAACAATATGTGATTGGAATAATAACTTCACTTGTTGTTGTGTTCCATGCTGCAGCCGAGAGGCATGTAAATACAAGCTGCTTATTTGCAAGAAGCTTCCAGATTTGCAATATGATTGCTATGGAAACCACACAATGAAAAGCTTATAACCATCTGTGTGGTTTGGTAGATTTTGCTGCATAGCTGAGCTGGTTTTGTTTACTGTAATCAAAGCATTGAATAGAATATATTAACTCACAAACTGGGATTATTCGAGGTGTAAACTAGTATTGTGCAATGACAATGTGTCAGAAACTAGAAGACAATACAATATCAAATAATAATGGCATTAGAGTCGAATGTAAAAAGATGGTTAGGTAACATGTTAGTAGAGGAAACTGCTAAATTTATGCATATTTATCATGGAGATAACACATTCCATTGGAGGAATGCACCGTTCAAGCCAAACTCTTATCCGTTTCATACTCAAGTAGTCCAATCTTTTATCCTTTCTCCCTTTAAGAAAAAGAAATTGGAAGAAAAAAAATTAATGGATTCATGTAAAAAAACCTCAGCAAGTATAGAATTAATTGTTCACTTTTTAAATTTTGTGGATGGTAGAATTATATGTGATTGGATGATTATTTTTCTGTTTTTTCTTCATACTGCAAATTGAATAAGTAAATTATTTTCAACAACTTTTCTGGACTAACTGAAAAAAACCTTTAACAAATATAGTTAGTTCCTTGTTGCATTGTCACAAGAATTTTGTGGGTTGTTTGCTGTTAAGGTCTCTAAGTATCAGTATAGTGTGGAACATAATCTGTATCTCAGGGGTTCTTAGGATCTACAGCTCTGGAAGAGTTCGCTGGTTTGATTAGTGTAAATTAGTCTCATTTTGACATAGTGAGAAGGTGGAAAAGAGTATTTTCTCTCTGCAGTGATAGTGATGGTGTGAAGATGTACAGAGGAAAAACTGGAACAGATTAATTTAAAGGTATGCATGACTCCTTAAACACACTATCTTAAAAAACCCCAAGTAATTCTACTGTATTTTTTAATTTAATTTTTCATCTTTTGACTCTATGCCATGTTGCAACACAAAGTTATGCATGTTGCATCAGACTGCAGCTGTAATTCCTGAGGTAATCGAGGTTGCTGTGTTTAAAGGACACTGCCTGCACATAGTTACTGCTTCAGGCCATAATACCAGAAAACATGAGTTAAGAACCACAGGCTCTTTTTTACTACCCTAAGCCAAGCCTACTACAACTGCTCCACTCTGAGCATGACTGCATTAGCAAATAGTGTGAACCATTTGCAACAGATTCATAAAGCACAGGTTTGTGCCAAGGACCTGATGTTTCTTGTGCATGTTTCAGAGGAGGTTTCCTATGGAGTCACTTCAGCCTGGTACCATGGACTGAATGCCCATTAGCAGCTGGACCATGTCCAGCATGCTTCTGGAGTTCCTCTTCCAGTCTGATTGTACCTGAAACTTCGTCCTCTCTGTGACAGCTCTGTGGTGTAAAGCAAGGTGGGATAGGTGGGGATGGTTGAGATCCAAACCAGTATGCAAATATGGTTAGTTTTTGCTTGAATTTGGCACCTTTTGGAATTCAAAGAGCTTTGATTCAGACATTTTCATATCTTCAGGTGTGGATCTGGTGAACTCTTGCTTCTAGGAAATAAATTTTTCAGGAGAATACATATATTCTAAATATTTTCCATGAAATCACAATGCAATCTACATGTATTCAGCTGTACCTTACAAAAAAATCTCTTCAAATCTCTGCTGCTGCTTTAGTTTAGTTGAGATACCCTCTACTGGAGTCAGTCCTCAGTTTAAACTAGTCTGATGACCATGACAGGTGATAGAGTTAAAATACATAGGACATTCAACACAACTGATTTAGGTCCAAACATTCAGTAACATGTAATATCACATCTGTCTAATCTAAAAATAATGTAATACAGTGTGTGTTGGATGAAGGTGGGTTTTTCTGGGAAAAGGGAAAGGGAGCAATTCTAGAAAATGTGACTGATACTGGGGTACTCCCTGTGAGGGGTGTGACCATGGTAGGGAATGACAGTGCCTCCTAGTGCTCTGGACAGCACATAGGGATGCATTTTTGCCATTTATGCTCCAATGGTGAGTTCTTAAAATAAACAAATGAGCATACTTGGAAATGTGCGACAAATATTAATGCCAAGTACGGGAATACATTTGAACATCTGAATGCAGTACATCGTTTAGAGTGTTTTGTGTGTTCTTCAGCTTCAGATTTCTCCTGTTCAATTGCTAGGGCTTTTTTTACTGTTCTTTCCCCCTACCTTGGCTTAAAAAATAGTTTATATTCATCTTGATGAGATTTTTAACTAGTCAAGATTCAGAGAACAAAAAATCTTGCTGGCTTAGTAGGGCAGAATTTCAAAGCTCTTTGTAGAGTGAATTTTATAATGTAATTGTAATATTTGTAGGACTGTGTATAGAGGTTAGCAGCAATTTTGCATACTCATTCCAACAGGTCTACTCTTGTGCTTTAAACATCTGCTTTCTTGTTTGCAGGAACAGTCTTGTGGATAGATTAAATTTTTACAAGGCAAAAAATCCTTTGAACTCTTGATATAAAATTCACTCTTTGTCAAAGTAAATGGGCAATTACATAGGAGTTGCACAATGAGGAACATTTTAAACACTGTGCTTTATCTGTTGTCTGTCATTAGTAAAATATCAAAATTAGTTGCTGAAATGTGTGTCTTACAAAGAAGCTTGACTATCTGTATAAGATGTGATGAGTAGCAAAGCCAGATAGTTTAAATGTATTTAAAGTCCAATTCATGTTTGAGAAGCGGGTTTATCAATATACTATTTCCTCATTCAGTACAGCAGCCTTGTCAGTTTTGATATACTGTAAATGGCAGGATAAATTTGTTTCTACTTCCTCATCAACCTAAAGACAGGATTCAGCTAAAAGTCTGTTCCCCTTTTTTACATCATCAACAGAATCATTGACTGGGAAATGTAAGGAGCAGACCTGGTATCCCTGTACTGGGAAATGTGACGAGCAGATCTGGTGTTCCTGTACTGAGTGGAGTGTGGATTTACTCAAGTGAGGGTCTGGACACGAGAGAGTCCAATGTCTGTGCCAGACAGGGAGTATGGAGCACATCTTTTGAAATTGCCTGGGGGGATTTCAGAGTGTTCCAAGCCTGCTAGCCAGAAAACGTGCTTTAGAACTGATCACTGCCAGGTTTTCTCTTTCCTTGTCTCCTGAACTTGCACTAAGTCATTTGATAGAGTCTGGCTTGCTTAAAACCATGGTCAGGCTCAGTGGTCAGGAGCAGTGAAGGGCATGGTACCTATAGTGGCTGTGTTCCCATCATGCAGGTGTTGAGCTACTGTGTCTGTAGGACAGTGCTGAAGGTAAGATGTCATCTGCTCTCTAGAACTGAGTTATTGCTTGGGCTGGGGATACTTTTTCACACCTTGGTTTCCTTTTCTTTATCCTTTTCTGGCAAGAAATGTATGCAGCAGAAGAGGACCCTCATTCTAATTGTCTCAGAATGACTGAAAATCAGCAGAACTGCAGGTCTATATGACTGCATTCAGACCAGAGTGAAAAGGGAAACAGATGTTCACAACTGAGATTTTGAAAGAAAGCTCTTGGAGTGTTTGGATGGGTGGCGGAAGCCACAGAAATAACAATGTTCCAACTTCTGTATAAGTGCAAAATAGTAAACAAGGCTTACAATCTGGAAATATAGAGTGTGTTTTTCAGGCTGATGTGGACTGTAATTCCTGTCAGCTGAGGTGTCCCTTCAGAATTTCATTTGCAGTTATGTGTTTTGCAGAACATCTTTCTTCAAACGCTGAAGTGCCAAGCGAAGAGAGCCAGGAGGAAGTTACCACTGTTTCAGGTAATTAAAACCTTTCCTCTTTATTTTGAATATGCACTTTCTTTTTACCTTTATTTTCTTTTCTCTTCCATTTGCTGTTTTAAAATAATGTTTTTATAGCTCTGTAAAGCTGTCTTTTTTACCCGGGTATGTGATGGCAGCAAAACTGCTTAAGCACCACTTAGGATGCATGAAAACCACTTGAGAAGGATTTATAAAGTAAGCCAATTTATACAAGGTATTCCTTCCTGAATTACTTTGTAATGACTCAATTAGCTTTCATTTCTGCACAAAGGAGATTTAGTTGCATAAATTAGCTTATCATCATTGAGGAAGTGTCACTGCTAAAGGACAGTTTATAGATACAACATGCAGTTGCTGTCAAACCTATAAGAATGTAATATAGACATCTGTGTATACTTTGTGCTTGAGCAGAACAGACTTCTGCCATTCAGAGACTAACAGGGGACAACAAGTTGCCCAAGGGACTGGCAATGTAGACGTCTCTGAAAAGGTCAGCTTGACACAGGCTCTGACAATCGACCCAAAGCTCTGTCTTCTTTGATAAAAATCAGATAAACTTAAGACCACTAATTGATCTGCAGCCTGTTTAAATGTTGGCCATGCATATCTTCATTGCATATGATTACCAGAGAAAGCAAATGAATCGGGTAAGAAATGCCAGAGTCCAGTGACAGCAGCATAAAAATTGGAAAAGGACACAAATGCCCAGAAAGGCTGTGAAGGATATTCTCTCAGCTTTAGCTTGGCAAACCGCCCTTGTGCTAATTATCTCTGGGACTGGAAAAATAACTGCATGCACCATGTAAAGTCACATAGCCAGACAACTTTTCTTGATAGAAAGGTATTTCCAGTTATGCTTAAAAACAATATATTTTTGTGCTTCAAGGGCACAGACCTTTAGATAAACTACTGGTGATTTGACACAGCAAGTAGAGAAGACTCGCTTCTTATCAGACCTTACACCTTTCTGAGATCTGCTGCATTGTAACTGTGACCTGCACTGACATGCAGTCTGGCTCTCCTTCCCCCACCGTACATAATACACATAATTCTTTCAGGGCTGTCAAGGAAGGGGTGGGCAAGAAGAGTTCCTTTAGGAAGTAGCACTGCAGTGCTCTTCCTGTTGCAACATGTGGAGAGGAAACAGAGGCCTGATTTCCTGACCCATACAGGAAAGCAGGAACAGGTTGCTGTGAGGAGTTTTGGGTTGCTTTTCTTGGAAAGGAAACAGGAGCCAAGCCATCAGATGCTGTCAGCATTGTGCTCTGCTAAAAACATGTGTAAAACAACATGACTCATTACAGCCTTAATATTTAGTACTCATTTAGACATTACTGTAATTATAACAGTGTGTTGTCATAATGGAGCATGGGGTCAATCCAATTATAAAGTTGCCAACAGCATTTTTTTTTCACTAATGTACCTTCCTGAAGTTCTAATTGGTCATACTTTAAAAAAATCAAAACCTTAGCATCTGCATTTTTGAGAAATTTTAATTGCTATGAGAACAGCCTTATCAGTCCTATTAGTATTTGTGTAATGTCGTTGAGAATAACATAGCAGTTCCCCCCAGATGTCAGGTTCATTTCAAGCAATAGTTTTGTGATCTGATCTTACATAGTTCACTATTTAACACTGGAAATTTGTTTGACTTTTAGGGCTGAGTTGACATGAGTATTTCTGATAGGCATCACATCATAAATACCTGACATGACTTGAGAATATTTTATGATTTTCCACACAAACAGCACATACATTCTTAAGTTTAATTTATTGCCTAGCTTTACTAAACCTGAGCTCACAGAAAATATTCTGCAAATTGTCTGTGAGCTCAAGCTGATTAGTGCAAAAATTTTTTCTTTTTTTCCCTACTCTTTTCTTGCCCTAACATATTTCTACTTCAATTAACTTTCAGACTTGAGTTCTTTTTATTCTGTTGTTTTTGATGCGGGCTCTTGCTGCTGGATAGCTTTACATTAATTGCTAGTGACCTAATAATTTGAAAATACCAAAGCATTGAAGAGTTTCAGTTATATAATATGGCTTGCTGGGTCTTTTTTGTGATGACTGTCTACCCATTATCATTTCCACAACCACTATTTCAGTATGTGTCATGTTTTCTGCTTTATCAGTGTATGTATGTTGATTTTAGGGTAACTAAGGAACAGTAGGAGAAGGAAAGTGAGAAAGATTAAACTGAACATCTTGGACTAGATTAGAGGTCCAAATAAATACACTACAGTTATTTTGCTCTTATTTTGTAACTTTTCTGGCCTATGGGAAAAAGGGCAAGTAAGTAACAGGCATTTTTTTAAGTTTTCGACATCATCAGAACTAACAAATAACTGTGCTCTTTCACAGGACTTGTCTTGTTTGGTGATTGAGACTCAAAACTGAGAGTCTAGATCACTTGTGTAAGATACTCATTCTGGTAGCATTAATTTTGAACTTCACCTGTACCTCCATCTTTAAGCCTTCACTATGGCAAATACTGAGCACATCATTACCAAAAGGGGCTACACTTTGTCTTTTTCAAATGTTGTTAAGTAATCTTCAAATCTGACACAATTAACTTTTGAAAAATCTTACCAAGAGTTGAGGAACGTGAGTCAGAATGGCAGACTGTTTAATATACTAGGCAGTGGACCACAGTTATGAATGGAAAACATTCACATGTATTCCTTCATTCCACAAGGAATGTGCAAGCAAATAATAAAACTACTGGCTCTAAATCACTACCACAGTAGGATTTGCTAACTTACATGCCATCAGTGTTAAAATGGACAACTGAGGGAAGTCAGGCACAATTGTATTTATCCTAATGTTTTATGTAGTGCATTTTCATATTTAGGTTGTTAATTCATGCATTTGTTTTGGTCAGTTTAGTGTTCTGTTGGTTTGTGCTCAGAAGTGGGAAGTGCAAAAATCATCACAAGGTAGGGGGCAGAAATTAAACAACCTGCAGTTAGACTGGCTTAGGCTGAAGTGGGACAGCATACTTAAATCCCTCTCAAATATGTACTATTAATCTGTTTTTCAAGTTGTGGTTTGGTTCTTTTTTTCCATCTCTTGTGGTTGTTAGAATATTATTATAATTTTTCTCCCTTGAGTAATCCATGGGCATTCCTAAGTTTTAAATAGTCTAATATTTGAGGTGCATGCTTGAGTGATATGTCAGATTTTTTTTTTACCTGAACTGTTTACCTTTCTTTCTTCAAGCATGTATTGTCAGATGCCAGTATTTTTCAGTGAAATAAGCAGTCTGACACTACTGTCAGAGAGGCTGGCAGCCATTGCCTTTTGATCTGTCAAAATAACTCTGAAGTGTTTTCATCAGTATATTGGACAAAAATATCCATTGTTCCTATTACCGTTACTGGAAAAGCAGAGATGGCAGAAGTAAACCACGAGGAATTCTTTTTGGAAGAGTATTGGAAACTGCTGGATAGTAGTTCATCCAGATAGCTGTCCTGGAATGAAATAAATATTTTCTGGAGAAACAACCTATGCAAAATCCTACACACCCATTTCTTGGGACTGGTAGTCTTAAAAGCAGTGGGTAGGTAAAACCAAACTGCTTTCTGCCCTCAGCTACACACAATGTTTTTTTATCATGTCTTATTTGTATTTGTGGCCAAGTGTCCATACTTTTAAAACACAACACACTTCAGTTTAGCAATTATGTCATCATAGTATTTTTAAGGCACACAACATTTTGTAGTGTTTGAGAATAGAGTGTAATTGTAACAGAGTAACACCAGCAAATCAATACCTTTTGAATTTGAACAGTAATGGGCACATAAGTTCTTGATGCTAAATCCATCTGTTTTCGGGTATTACATGTGTTTAAGAAGCTTCACATTATTTCATTACCATATAAATACCAAATTCCTTTACTCAGACCTCCTGGTTTTGTTTTATACCATTCTTCAGAGGCAATAAAAGGAAATTTGTCAAAGTCTTCTCAAAGGGACCAAAGTAAGAACGAGTGGGCTTGTGTTTTGCAGAGGTTTTTGCAGCCTTTTTAATTTTTTTCATTCTACACCTGTATTTGTAAGCACTATGAATTATTTTATGAAGCCTTTTTCACTTTGGGTGTATAAAGTCTGAAGTTACATTTACAGTTGTCTTTTATGTGTATGTAGTTGTCCTTACAGAATTTGGAGAAACTTGTGCTGATGGGCATGAGAGGGGATTTCAGATTTGAAATTAACACTTCTTGGAAGACCAGCATAGTTGTTCACAAGCTTACACTGCCACTTTCTTTCCCTGTTTTTTGTTTCTGCGCTCCTGGTATACTGGTATATATTTTTCTGAAAAATGAGACTTTCTGATTTAAACAACCCTATCTTATGTTGAATTCACAAATGAGGGCTCAGAGCCATGGTTAGTCTTTGGTCAGTATCTTCACTGTTGCAATAAGCTTATTTTAAAATGCATCTTTCCAGTGTGTTCACATTATTAATTGAGTTGCTTTCCACTTTAAGACTTAATTAAATGCTCATGATGAACATAAAAGGAGAGACATGTCTCACCCGCTGTTGGGTCTCTTCTGTTGCAACTCACTTTAGTGTTAGCAAGAATCACTTCAGGCACATAAAGGTACGAGTAGAGCTCAAAGTGGTAAAGGTCATTGTGAAAAGTCATGATTTCTTTCAGTCATGTTCTGAAGAAGTAAAAGTCCTGATGAACATATTTTAAACAAAATCAATAAGCCAGCTGATGAAAGATTTGAGAGGTGGGATATACCAAAATAGTTCTTTTATTTTTTTTCTCATGTGGACTTACATTATCATTTACGACACAGAGTTGGGAACTGTGATCAGTACAGTAAGAAATGACCGAGGAGAGATTTTGATTTAATATTTATTGCAAATTAATTCCATGCTAACCTGTGTTACTAATTGTCTAATGCTAAATTGGTGAATAATGAGGTGAAAAATAGGAAGGGCCAAAATATGGAGGTGCAACATTTCAAACCGATTATGCCTTCATGTTGAAATGATTGTGTCTGTGGATTTTTAAATAACCAAATCTCTTATTTCTGAATGCTTGTGAGCTCTCATATGAGTATCAGTTGTTGCTTTTGGGGTGAGGACAGAAGAATTTGGGCCCTGGCAGTCAGAATGCCCCCTAGTGCTACACAGCAAGTCTTAGCTCCTAATCCCCAGTTTATGGAAAATTAAATGGTGGGTAACTGGCATAGCAGCTTTGAATTCAAGGTTGTGAATATTTAGCCTTATGACAGTATTGCCACCCAAACAAGACAGCACAGAACACAGACTGAAATGGAGAAAGAGAAAACAAGCTCTTCTTGCTCATACAGAGGATATTAGAATTCAAATCTAAGTATTTGCCAAAATAGAGAAGAGCACAAGTTGAATTCCACTATTTTTTAATAGTGTGATGCTTTCTATCTCTTGATACTTGATATTTTAGCAGGATTTTTTTTGGTAATAAAATGAACCAATCATGGTTAAATTGTAAACTATAAATGATGGTGTAGAGTGCTAATGACATGCAAATGTAACTGGTGTATGTTGGAATAACCAGCAAGCCTGCAGTTCAAGGATCATATAACAAAACTAAGATGACAGCCTTGATCCAGCCAGTTCAGTGATATTTATGTTATCAGAATTAGAAGATAGCTTTCCAGTGATGTAAATTATTAGTACATATACATTCTGTCTGGTTAGTGTATACATAATGTAACCGGTCATCTTAGTGGTATTGCTTACATTCTTTTTGCATTAACTCATCACACTCCATTCTCATGGAATTAAAAACAGGAAATAGTTTGCAGTGCAACAGAAGCACCCAGTGTATTTAACTGTGTGTGAGCGCTGTGTTTCAATAGATGTACTCTGTATTGTAAATGTATGACAAAGCATTTATTACTGTGTTATTGCCGTATTACAGAGCAAAGAGTGCTAAATAATCAATCAGTTAATGGTCTGTATGGCAGCTTGAACACAGCACATCCATTGTGCTTATGCTGTTAGAAAGATGAGTTTATGACTGTAGTGTAGTTGCACGTTTAGCCAGGGCTTAATGTCCTAAACTGGAGCTGACACAAATATTTTTGAAATGCAGCTTCAGCAACAGTTTCCAAGTTCTCCAATATTTCAGAAGGAAGAATCAAGGATTATCTCAAAGGTTCTCAGAGAAGCTATTTAATTTTGTTGGAACGGGAGAGGGAGGGGGAATGTACACAAAATACTTCAGCTTCCTTTCACTGATCATTATTAATTATATTCTAGCAGTTTTATCAGTTTCAAGTTGGGATACATATATGGCTTGCTAGAAATATACTGGCAGAGGAAAAATAGCTGCTTTAAGTTGCAGCTGAAAAATGCTTTGAAAACCTGTAGCTACATGTCTCTCAGTGATGCAACTTGCCAGTGAAGGGCTTGCACATTAAACTTATTTTTCACTTGCTTTCATGGCAAGAAGGAGCTGTTTCTAAAAAGAGGAGTAAGAAATGTGTGCTAATAAATTGCTTTGTACTACCTGGAGATTTAAAGAGTAACTTCAGTTATCTTCAATCTTGATTGTTTTATAATTAGATGCTGTTTTCTTTGCAGATAGCGAAAATATCGATTATGCCAATTTCTATCAAGGTTTGTGGGACTGCACAGGAGATGAAGCCGATGAGTTGACATTTAAACGTGGTGACGTTATCTACATTATCAGCAAGGTATGAGACACTACTGGGGCTACATGGTTGTAAAAAGAGAGCAATGGCAGAAGGGCACATTCCCACAGTTCTGTGGGGGGAAATTGGCACTCCCTTTCAGATCCTTTGTTTGCAATCAGATATTCACTGCAATTAATTATTTTGTCAAATGAACTATAATCACAATTAAGACATAGCTATGTAACAGGAATTAACTTTAAAGCATGTTTATTTACTTGTTAAATCTTGGCTACCATTTGTTAACTGACTTAACAGGAGACAATGTGCTTTCTGCTTGCAGAAGTTAACCTTGTAGAATTTTAAGTTATCTTGTATGTTATGTTTTTTGTTTCCTGTTTTATATTCCTGACTCTGCTGATTCTGACTTTTTTGGGATCTTGCTACAGAAGATGGTTTGTTTTTTTGAAGTATGCTTTCATCTTTGTATGTATATTGTTATTGTTCTGACAGCTCAGATTCCAAATTTGTTTGCTCTGACAGATCTGGGCATTTTTTACTACTTTTCCGTTTGCAGAGCAAATGAGAAATACAATTCCTCTCATCTTGAATTGGCACTAAGCAGTATAAGCATGAAGTTTTATTCTATGTTAATGCTGGTTAATTTTCAGTTTTTTCCTTAACCTCCCCAACAAAAACAAAACCTCTGTTAAAACATATCTCATGGTCCATTGAAGTCTACTTCTGAACAGTTAATTAGAAGAAATTTCTCTATTCCCCACATATTAGGAAAAAAACCCGAGTTTTTAAAGTTCTCATTGAAAAAACCTACCTTTTAAAATATGTGTCTATCTAATTGCTGTTCAGTATAATTAGTACAAAAAATACTGTAGGTCATTGAAATACACAAGTAGGTGCATGAAAGCTAAAGGCATCTGTTTGTCTTAGTTTCAAATTAAGTTTTGTCACAATTGCTTTAAATCTTCTCTGATACCTTTAACTATATTTCTGGCTAATAAATGTAACAGTTTCTGTTTTAAATAAATTTAAGATTTATGGATAGAAGAATAGTCCTATATAAAAATATAGAAGATGTATTACTAATATTAATTTGACAATGTATGTGTTTTGAAGTATTTCCTTGTCACTTAAACTAATAACTGAATTGCATTACTAAAGGTTGAATAAGGCTCGTGGATTGGGCAAACTTTCAAGCAGTTATTCAGCACTGAAGAATTGTACTAATTTAAAATAACCACCTCTTCCCTCTCTCGCTCCCCCCAAAAAGCCTATGAGCAAATGGATTCCACTGTAAGAGTTTGGCCTCTTTGTGGGTTGTGCTCTTTGGGTACATTATGGGGACTATAAAATCTTAATCTTCAGTTTGTAGGTGAAAAAAATTGTTTGCTACTCCTTCCCCAAAAGAGTGAGAAATTTAATTTAAAAAATGGAGCAAAATAGAAAAACAGTAGCTTAAGCTGTCCTCTGTATATCAAGTGTCCTGTTGCCATGCCGTGATTAATCCGTAATCGGTCCTTGAAACAGGCTTGCTGCTGCTCCAGATATATAGAGCCTCTCTCTATGGGAATGATTTCTACTCCAAAATACAGCCCCGAAAATTCAGCCCTGTTTCGCTTAAAGATTGTTACAGCTTTTTCAAAAAAATGAGTGTTGGCCACTACTGTCAGCTTGGAATTTAGGGTCCTTGGAGGGGAAAGTGCCAGAGAATTATCTATCTTAACCCTCCACTTGATTCAGTTTCAAGGTCTAATCATTTATGAGCTCTTTGTCCGGAAAGTGAAAATATAACCAAAGGAAAAGTGAGCCTAACCATCCTGAAGTGGGTCAAGACTTTTCTTCTAAAATATTTCCTAATCCACTGCATTAATACTTGGATTTTGTGGCAGTCGGCAGGAATCCTAGGCAATTTTTTTACTTTTTCACACCATCTAGTGGTTGAAAATGAGAGATGCAGGTACTGACAGGGGGGCGATGTGTATGCATCCAAAATGGTGTCATAAATTCAGCTTCAGCTGAACCTAGCTGTGGCTTTATTGCCTTTCTATCATATGTCAGCCAGGAACATTACTCTTGAAAATCACATTTTGCTGATAAGGAAGTAAGTACGGGTATAGCCATGTTATAGTACGAAGGGTGAAGCATTAACAAAATATCGAGCATATTTGTGCAACATGTAATAGTTCTTTGTTTTACAGTGAAATATAAATGGTATAGCCTGCTCTGATGAACGTGATAAGATAGATATTAATCTCGCCCAGCAACAGTTATACCAAAGCAATATATTTTTACCAGCTTTTCTCATACCTGTATAGAAATTAGGGGGAAAGCAACTATTTGTTTCCAAGAAATGAGATCATTAGCATAACAGAAGTAATTGTGAACCAGTTTAGCAAATTTAGGCATTTATAGAATTTAAATAAAGGAAGAGGAGCAATATGTTACATGTAAGTTTCTAGGTAAATGTCTTTTAGACAAATGAGCATGGTTTTAGTTTGGCAGTGTTTACTTCCTAAAATAGCTAAGTATTATGCTAAGACGAATCCCCAGAATTTGCTTTAAAATGGGCATTAAAACTCAGTGTTTTTGCAATGAGCATGAGCTCATACTCTGACAACAGAGATACCTATGCCCAACTAGTGCAGTTACTGTAGAAAAGCATGTTTTTCTTGTTTTAAAGGTGTATTCAAAAACTATTTAAGCTATTTTCTAAATATTTATGTCAGTTGTGGCTTTTGTGTGGCAGCAGTCCTTTGGGCTTTTACAAAAAACCCCAAAAACCTCACAACTTTTTTCTAGGTTTTTCTACAAAGTTTCCCTCAAAAGTTGAGTTTTTAATCTGAGCAGAATTAACAGAACTATTGCAATAGTACTTGTTAACTTTATTTAAAAACATAGTTAACATTTCAGATAATCGATCAATGTATCTGTACAGATATACTCATACTATTACTATTATTTTAATTTATAATATTCTTGAATATTCAAGTGGCTTTTATCACTTACGCTGTGAATGATGTGAACTTTCAGAAAACCATACACCCTTATTCCATTATGCAATAAAAAAATATAGCTGTACTGATAAAGAGACTTGTTAATAACATTTCTTAGTTAATATTGACTGTTAGAAATGCAATGCTTTGTAGTTCTCTATTCTAAAAGGATGATTGCTCTTAACTCCTGCTCATTTATGGGCTTGCCTTTGCTTTCAAGCCCATGTGATGAATGGGAAAACAGACCATAGTATAGCAATCATTTTTATAAATCTTCCATAGCTCTACTCAAGAAATCAATTTCCAGAAACGAAGGTATCTGTGGACGGAGGTAGTTCTATTTTTTTTTCCTAAGTTTTGTATGCACAATTTATGCAAGTGCAACACTTGCAGTACTTGTTTGTTTGCTTTAGGTGTTATGTTTTGTGTTATGAAGTTCCATAGTTTCATCAGCCAAATGCAAGTAATAGTGAAAATTTACCCCAATATGTTAGTAGGTACCTGCTTAGTAGAGTTACTGACATTTCTTAACATTAAACTAACTTAATATACTTCTAATTTATACTTGTATTGAAATAGCAAACAATACTTCAAAATCAGAAATTGTATCTTAAACTGGAATTCTCCTTAATCATTATTATTTCATTGCACGCCAGTGCTGCTCACTCTGGTACTTATGATTCATGCAAATCTCATCTATGACAGCCTTTTGCTCTAGAATTTTTCATGAAAGTAGAATGGTAACTTGGTGCTTAGATTATACTATATTCAGTGGTTATAGGTTTCAAGTGTGGCAGATTTCTGTTCTTTCAATACAATAAATGTTAAAATGCTCACATCTCAACCTGTATTTTTTGCCAAGTAAAAACACAAACAGACCATCTCCACAGTTCAGGTTACTGCTTATGAAATAAAGGTGCAACTTAAAAATGCAGCTGTTTCAGAATCACTGTGAACATTTTGTTCACTATCTGCATAATCTTAATAAAATGTATTTATTCAGTATTTTTTCCAAAAGATATGAGAGACATACTAAAATCCTGAGTGGTTTTTTTTGTCAGGTTGTTTTCTAGCTGATCATATTGAGATCTGTAATTTCTATTCCATGGCTATCCTGCCTATGGCTCCCCTAGCAAATAGGGAGTCCCAAAAGGAGCAGATTTGCAGAGTGAAACCCTTAGTGCTTGAGGCCCCAGTGTCCACACCACGCTTTTTCAAAGCTGTTTGATGTCCGAAGAGGTCTAGCCTGGTTTTCTGGAATGAGAACACATTAATGGTTGGAGCATGTTCAAGTGCATCTTCCATTTTAGCTGCATCTGAAATAAATGTGGTGGGTGTGCTCTGAGGCTGATGGCTCTGCAAAGGGAGCCAGTGGGGGGAAGGTGGGAGCTTTGGGAGATTCACTTCAGGGGGATGCTTCTGATCAAAACTAAAATGCAATGCTGGGTTGTACATTACCCGTTTCCTGGCTTGTTTAGTTTTAATCTTTACGAGTGGGGGTGGGAGAACAATAAGTACATGTCTAAAGACAATAGTGAAAGCCTTTAAACAGAAGGTTGGTTAGAGCTAATGCATACTCTAGCTCTGTTGGTTTGCATACTGATAATATGTAAGCCTTTACCTATCAGATTAGAAAAAAATTTGGCCACGTGTCATCTAATGGAAAATAAAATGGCCTTTCTATTGTTCCAGGGTGTTTTCTGGGGACAGTTTTGGTTCAGAACTCAGTCTGCTTACTGTGATTTATATTGGAAATCTTTAATTGCTGTATATTTTCTCTCATGTCATTGTGGGAAATAAAATCTAATAACGCAACCATACAATAAATCTGGCGCTTATATTTTTAAAGATGACCATTTTATTGCTGTCTTAAAACAACTCTACTACCTGTGAAGAAGTCTCATTCAGTTATTTAAGACATTTGTCATTCTCTGCTTTTAGAGAAAATGCTGTTCTGTGCCAAAACTGCTCCCTGGTTGATAGTGTATCATTCAACAATTACACCAAAGGAAGTTCTAAAACTTTTTAGCTAGTATGAATCTCCTGGATGAATTGGAGATGTTTTAAAATATTATCTTGCCAAAATTGCACCCCAGGATATTCTTTGAAAAAATTGATCTCTGCTTCTGACACATACTTAGCTTGATAGTAGAGGTTACTTATTTTAAATCTGGCTATAGATACATTTTGCTTTTCAGTTTTAAAGTTTGCAAGTATTCAGCCCATAAGTTAGTATTACTCACAGTGCCACTAGAAGAAGGAAGGAGAAAAATCTTGAGTTCACATACTTCAGTTGTGTTTTTTTAAAATACAGCTCCATTTTTTTCTTCAAGGCATTGAAACACAATGATTATTTTCAGCAACTCTTTTTTAAAACCAAACAAATAAAAAAACCCACACCACAGACCTGAAAAAACATACCATATGTATTCAACAATGGATACTAATTGCACAAGAACTAGATGTTCTGAACTTCTGCTGAAGTCAGTAGAAGTTTATATGGTGCAAAGCAGCTGGAGAATCTCATATAGGCAGAGGAACTGTTCTAAAGGTAGCAACTGCTTTGGAAATCCTCAAGTATAAAAATTTTCTCTTTTTGTATGTCAAAATATCAAAATTCTCTTCTGCAGAGGACTAAAATCTTGGATTTAAATGATATCTGTAGAAAACAGGTAGCGTATTGCTAGCCATTCCGTTTTCCCCAAGTACAAAAGGTTTTATGATCAGTGTCTCATGAAGTCATGGGTACCTAGACATCAGTGCAGTGAAATGGGTGGGATGGGGACAAGGAGAAGCGTTTGCTCACAGTGTGTTCAGCTGAGAGCATTTCAGGAGCCTGTAAACCCTGATGGGATTTTTAACCCCCGCTATCTAGCATGCTGTACAGAGAGTGTTTTGCCAGCATGTTAAATGTTAAGTCGTAACCTGTTCCTTGCTGCCCTGTGAAATTACTTCACTTTGGTTAATAAATTTCTGCTGGGGAAAAAAAAAATAATCCACTCTATGACAGTGGAAATGCAGCAGTAGCTTAGAAAGGATTTGGTCATTTGTTAAGGTTGTTGTTTCATATTATTTGGCACAATATATTCCATTGCCCCGGTGCTTGTCTTCCGGGGGGGCTGTGGTGGCCCCCTCCTCCCCCCGGCCCTGCGAACATTGCCTGGTATGGCAAATGTGCTCCCTGTCACATGGCAGAGCGTGGCCGCACACTTGTGCATTCTCCTCATTGCAGGGCGGCTGGATCTGGCCCTGCCCCCCTCTCCTATCCCTCTATTTGCCTTGGAGCAATTCATTTTGCAGTTATTGAATTTCTTTGGAGAGTTATTTTCATACAGCGAGCATCACAGCACCTCTGGATCTTGATAGCATTTCTACATAAGGAGAAAGAAGCTTTGTGTTAGTAATTACCTAACATTGTCAGGAGCTGACTGCAGGCCTCTTTCTAGTGATAACAGAATAACCACATAATGTAGCTTTATAGCACATGATTAATAGAAAATAATTACACATCCTACAAAGGGATGCAATATTTCTTATAAATTGACTACAATGGTTTCCTGTAGATTAAAGGACTCTTCATTATTTTATCAGTCCTTCTGAAGTATAGTCGCTTGCCTATGTTAGCAGTGATATTAAGAGCTGAATGCAGTGAGGGATACCAGATGGTAAACCCAGTGGTACCTGAGATCTGAAGCTGATGCTTGCAAAAGCACAGTGCTTCCCAACTTTTTTGTTCATATAGAACTCCTAACTGTATTCATATCCTTCTGCATATTAATCATTATTTCCCACAAATGCAGACTGCAGACTTTTACTCTGCACATCTTTAGCAGCAGTAATAGACAAATGGACCTCACAACAGCAGTGTATTAATGAAATTATGTTGCTGCAAAGGAGTTTATAATTGATAACATTGATAGAAACAATACATCAATTTGGATTTTATGTCTGACTTGAAGAAAGGACTAGGGGGGCTGCTTATCTGCCTCACTAGTTAAGCACTCTTTCATGGTACTGAGGATAGGAAGGAGGGGTTAGGAGTTTAAAGAGAAATGTCTGTACTTTAATCAGTTTAAAAGGGAGTGCTATCTAACTATTCTAAAACTAGAGATTAAGGTTTTATGTTCTTGGTAGCCAGGTATCTGCATTATATTTTTGTTCAGACTTCTACAGACTGCAGATAGTTTAACTGGGATTCATGTTGCTCTTGAGACCCATGCAAAGAATAGTAATGTAAAGTAAAAGCTTCTGTGTTGCAATATTGTCTGTACGGTATAATGGTTGCAGTGAATCCTTAAATTAGTTTACTAGTCTGTTACATCAACATTCATTTCATCTTCTCACTTAGCTTCATGCCAGAGCAGTAAGTGGTGTATTAGTAAGTAGCAAAACCCAGAAAGTTTTCAAAACAGCAGCATGCTTTTAATTTTAATTTGAGCTATCTGAATTGTTTCTTTAAAAACAATTGTTTCTAGGTCCATGTAGTGTTGCTAAGTGGAACATTTTCAATGGATAATGTTATCCACAGGCTTTTTCTGTGCCATTTGTCATGTGCAGTTTAATGACTGCTTAACTGAGCCACTTCCCTCATTTCATGTATTGTTTGTTTTTTTGGCTGATGTCTAGCAAAACTTGCTTAATCACTCTTGTCAGTCACTGTGCGAATTCCATGTAGCAGCTTAAAATCTTTTGTTGCTTTCTCTTGGAGAGATTTATTGCTGAGATTCCAGTAGTATACGTGAGTGCTGCTCCTTTCAGCAATTTCCCACTTCAGTCTTGAAATCCAGTTTGTATATTTAAACAGTGTATTGTGAGATAAAGCATAGATTTTTAAACAGGCTGATCTGGAAGATTATAAACCTCGGTGTCAGGGTATTGTTTTGCCTTTAAGGATTTGGGGTGTAATGTGAAGCCCCATGGGAAAGGTTATTAACTTCTGTGGAGAGCAATGTGCACTGAAGATCAGGTTCAGATACCTCTAGACTTTCAAGACCAAACCCATCCCCAGCAGTCTGCTTTGCAGTGGAAGGGGGAAGAAGGTGAAATTATTTTTGCAGCTTTCTTGTTTACATTTTCACATAATAAATGAAGGTTTTCCTGCTGTTTTTTAAGTAGATTTCCTTTAAATCACACTTACTGCAGTATTTCATGCATAGTAGGATATAATCTTTAAAATCACCAATTCACTGTTAAGAGAAGGAAGAAAATGTTTAATTGAAGACTAATGTTCACCCTTCCACAATTAGAAAAATATAAAACTGTTTGTGTGCCTGCATGCAAGCATTAAAAAAAAAAAAAAAAGGCAAAAGGCAAAGAAAAAAAGAAAAAAGCCCACATGAAAGCGGGCCATCGTAGTTAAGCACAGAGAGAGCTGAGTACACTAAGCACCTCATAGCACCCCAGAGAACTCTTGACCAGGCAAAATATGCCAGCAGCAAATCATTATAGCTCGGGCTCTAATGAAACTCCATTAACCCTTAAGCTCCACTTGGCTATTTATAACCAAAAAACTTTACCTACAGTTCAAAATAGTAGCTTCATCCCAGTAGGACCAGTAATTCAAAATCCTAGAGCCTTTTGCTCTTCTCATCAGAAGAGCAGTGTAGCAGGAAACAGATGTTGCTTCTCAGAGATATCTGTGTATTTTGTATTTTGCATATTTGTTCCAAAGTAATTTCTGTCTTACTAATCATTCAGTTTTGAGTAGGGTCTCTGTTTTAATAATGCTTCATTTGTAACTCAATATGTGTGTGTGTGCAATTCCAGCTGTTACAATTTACTGAACCACTGTCAGGATTGATCTTAAAATATTTATCTCATAGGAAAAAACTAAATTATATACCACAATATACAATAATTATATATCATTATTACATTATTTTATTTTTACAATAATTATATACCACAATACCACAATACTCTTACTTGGTACTGCTTTTGGAAGATATTATTTCTTTAAGTTATTATAATTCATTTTGTTTCATATTTATCTCACTAAGCCTAAACATATTTGAAACAGGAGTACATTAGTCATCTGTCAGGAATATGAGATCTGCTGTAGAATCTTCTGCAAGCCTAAAGCAATAGTAGACTTCGTCCATAGAAAAGTATTATGTATTAGATATATAGTGTTCCCTTCACATTTAAGTGAAGTAGTTTTTAAAATAAGTTGATGGTAAGTTTCTTAAGAGTTTAGCTTGTGATACTAAAAGAATCCCTGTTGATTGTTATATGTCAACGTTGTGCTATTAGATTTTAGTTATAAAGATAAGGTTTTTTTAATTGTGATGAACAGAGGGTAAGGAAGTCATCTATTTTTCGTAGGTGTTAGAGAAGCGTGGCCATAATTAAGCGATTTTCTTGAGTATGCCTGGCCTTTTTAAAATTTAGCTTCTGCTTTTGCCTAACTGCATGCGAATGCCTATAACAAAAAGATAAAATGTTTTAATTTTCAGTTGAAATGATTATAACTGTATATAAGAGAAAGCATCCATAAGGAGTTGCATACAAAACTCTATTGCATTTATATCAGACTAAAGGTTAATACTGCGTATTGTTTTCAATTAGGAGTACAATAGCTTTGGCTGGTGGGTAGGAGAAATGAAGGGAACCATTGGCTTGGTGCCTAAAGCCTACATAATGGAGATGTATGATATTTGAGAGGCCTGGGTAAGTACATTTTAATCCAATCTTCTGTAATGGCTTATATGTTCCCTTGTTCTCTGTTTCATAAGTATGTCTTTCCTGGAACCTTTGTAGGAGTCCTGTTAACATAAAGATTATAGCAAAATATATTGAAGGTTCAATTAAAGTACTTTTTTTTTTCTGGGATTCTAGATGAAATATTAAACCACAGCATACAAAAGATGATATATTTAATAACTGTGTTCCCTTCTCAGATTTTTTTTTAAAATAAAATTGGTGTTGTTTCTATTTAGCTTTGTTACTTTAGTAATATGTATATATCTGTCTGTGCAGAAAACTGTGGAAGGGGATAGATATTTGGACTGGGTTTGATAAGCATGTTTGAGGTTTTTTGGTTAATGATGAACTTTCAACTTCCCTCTCCCTAATCAGGAGAAATCTGCACTTGAAATGAAGAGTGGTGTGCAGCTGCAGTTTACAGACCCAGTCTCTGGAAGAAGATTCTGCTGTACATGTTTTGTGGTTTCAGCAAATGTAGTCAGATCGTTGCCTTGTGTATATTAAACATTATAAACTGTAATTGATCATAACTTTACGGAAATGTTCTTCTTTGCCACTTTTTATAGAATTATAATGCTAGGAAATGAAATAGATGGTAATTAACATATGGGGCACAAGCAGCCATGTAGTGCCTGTTGCTCTTTTTCAAACATGTTAGCAGCACTCTGTATAGTCGTAGGTTTGTGTTCTCTTAGGGAATTTTGCTATCTATTCCTGTTCTGCAGATTCAGAAAAATTAAGCAGAGCTTTGAGGGTAAACTATTACTCAATTCATGCATTCATTAACCTTTTAATGTTCACTGTATATCTTGTGCAGTTTCATCAGAAAGTTGAGGGAAATTTATGTGTAATATTTCAAGTCTTCAGGGTATTCTGTTTCCAAAACTTTTTAAGTTATGCCTTAGCCAATGATTTATTTTTCTCATATATTTAGTATTGTATTATTAATTACTATTTTACTATTTTTTTGACACACAATGAAGACTTGGTTGTTTTGCTGGTGTAATAAATGGGCCTATGTGGCATTACTGCCCTGATACCATTCTGACTTGGACACCATAATTTTATGAAGATTCATGAAAATATATTAAGCCCTACAATTTTTGCTAAGTCAACACGAGTTAAATTGAAGGTGAAAATATTTTTGTCCATGGTGGTGTGAAATATTTTATCTGTACCTTAGAGATACTTTAGCAGAGTCAAATCTGGATACCTTGCTGGTATGTGGAATTCTGATGCAGGTTGTGCAACAGAGATCTTCATCTTCACCCTATGTGGATTAACAACAGCTACCTGCATTCTTGTGTTAAAGCCAGAACTTTGTGGCTAAAAACATTGATTGAAACAGAAAAAAGTACACTAAAATACTACCACTTGCAGACAAGTGGTTGGGCAGGTCAGAGTTAATACTTCACATACTCTTCTTTTGGAGATAGGCTTTACCATTAGCCTGCAAGATCAACTTTTTTGTATCCTCCCAGACAGTTGATTTGTGAGACCCTTAATCTGCCAGCGAGGCAGGTCAGGCCAGTCTGTGAGTTGCTGAGCCTGTGCAGGTCCCCGTGTAGTTGCTTGTGCTGTTTATGTTCCAGGCGGACCCCGGGAACACTGTGGGTTAAATGGAAACGTTAGCCTGCACTCGGAATTTGGATCCTTTCAGTAAACGAAGATGTTGTGCTCTGTGTTAGCTAATGTATGGTACTTGCTGGTACACTGAATTCTAATAGGCGTCAAACGGGACGCAGTTTTGTTGTAATTTTTTAAAGAGATAGTCATTGGAATTGATTCTGTGCGTTATCAGCGAAGCATTAAAATGATAGATTATAGTCTTCAGATCTTTTACTACTTTAATTTGTCAAGCGTACTGGGTGGATTGTGTACAGAATGTGAAGCGTTAATAGCGGGGCTGGAAACGCTCCTTCTCCCTTGTTAACATGGCAGCGCCATAAATCTGCCCACCGAAATGGCTCTTTATTAATTACAGAATTCCGAATCCCACCACCGCCACCACGCAGTTTTTAGGGAGTAAACCCTCGCCCTCCTCCTGAACGGGGTGCGTTGGCCCGGCGCTCGCTGAGGGCCGCGGGGCGCGGGGAGCGGAGCGGGCNGTTCCTTTCCCCTTCCCCTTCCCCCTCCGCGCTGTCCCGCGCCGTTTCTGCCGTTTTTCCAGGAGAGGGAGTCCTTACCCAAGCGATGAGGGGCAGGGCTGCCCGGCGCGGCCTCTCCTGGGTGGTGACAGTCAGAAAAATCAAGTGGCTTTTGTCTGTAGTTCTCTCTTCAGGGCTTTCCCCTTCTTAGTACTTATTGCCAGGGGAGAGGAAATAAACTGCCTTAAATTCAAAACGTAAAAGATGTCCTGAAACTCACTGTAAATGTCTCAGAATAAACCAGCGATGGACCATGGGTGAATGGTTTACTTTAAATCTGTGCGAATACCACAACCTTTTTTGGATAAGAAAATCTCAGTTAATGCAACTTAAACAAAACTCGGGTAGAAGATGCTAATTGCCTAATTTTCTTTGTTCACTTAGATTGTGCTTGCCTTTCTGTGAACGGTGAGAGAGCGAATTTTTAAAAGGCGATTGTAACTCTCGCGTTGTACAGCGTTTTACTTGATTATTTGCTGTGTTCTGGATTTGTATGGTACTGCCATTAGATCTTATAATAATGTTCTACTCTGCAAATTTTTAAGGTTCAAATAAAGTTTAATTGTTTGCAAACTGTTATGATGCTAATAATTCAACAGCCTGCTGTGTTACTAATGAAATTACTTTGTTATGATTAATTTGGAAAATAGTGTGTTGATTGTAGTAATTAAGCACAACAAGGTGAAGTAAATGATTCTAATGCCATCTGGCCTCCAGACTGAATGAAGAAATGAAATGGGGCTGTCATTTGAATTTATTCAGAGAAGTAAGGGTAATACAAATGCTTTTTATAGCAGAGGCACCCAGATATAATCATGCCACTCTGTAGTATCTTTTCATGTGCTTCTGTGTACGGATAACTGGTTCACATATTTTTGCAGCATCTCGTTAGGATATACCTCTTTGTGCATACTGCCGCTAATTTCATGTACTGATGGTACTGCATGCACTGGTTCTTTTACCAGAGAGATGTATGGACAAGATTTAGGGAAGTGATATGCCTCAGCTTACCTTTTGCACCTCTATTAAGGATAAAAACTTTCTGTGGCTGGAATTAAGCTGAAAGTGAATGATAATTAAGATCCTATTCTAAATTCAAAGCCAAATGCATAAACTTCTTTGGTTTTGGCTCTGCAGTCTGAATATGACACAGTATTCAAAGGAATGTAAAGAATAACCCTTTAGAACCTGATCCAAAGGCTGTTGAAATTAAGAAGCTCTTGAATTCACTTGCTTTTGCATCAGGATCTCAAACAGTAACTCAAAACATGCAGTACAGTTTCAAAGTGCTTTTTTGCTGAATACTCTTTGTCCTCTTTCTGAAAAAGATGCAATTATTTCCATAAGCTGAACCAAACAAAAGAACAGCACTGATTTATCTAAGACAAATGATAGGAATTAATTTTTCTATCTCAGGTAAAGCAAAATGAAGTTGTGGGTGTAAATTAGAATCCTGGCTTGATAAAGTTCAGTGGGATCTATAGGAAAGCTGTAAAATATTAAAACATGGTGAAAGTACCCAGGTAGATGACAGTGGTGTGCTCTTCAGCTGCATGAGCCATTTGATATTTCTCTCATCTCTCACTCAAGTTGATGAAAAATTTATTAGTATGTAACTGTGGGAATAAGCGTATGCATGGAAACCTTATAAACAACTTTCCACTTTACATAGCACGTACTGCCGATAAACTCTGTAAGCCCTTCACTTATCAGGGTTTCTCTGAAGCTGACATTTCTCAAATAGGTGTCTGCTTAATTCCATCTTTATTTAGGCAATCTGACGCTAAGCTCAGCAAAGAGTGCTCTGCCAAATCTGCATCTCTGTCTTCATTTCCTGCCTAACGTCCTTTGTCTTACTGTGAGGGACCAGCACCAACCAACTTCACATTATGAACTTAAAATAGTGGATTCAAGCTGGGTGTAAGCACAGGATTTGGCCCTTCTGGGATGCAATTGTGACATGACTCATCTTTCCATCCTACAGGAAGAAGTAAAGGGGGCTTAGATGGTGGCAGGATGTGCAAGTGAATGGGATGCAGCTTTTCTTCTCCAACTGTGTTGTGCCAAGGAATATATATGTTTATTTTCCCTTTAAATTGTGAAGCAGATCAGGCAGTGATAACCCATTAATTGTTATATCATAGCCTTTTATGGATTTGTTTAGGAGTGATTTTGTAATGGGATCTAGACAATTCTGTTTCTGCTGTCTGGAATTGTCGTTAGTCCAAACTATCACACAGAGAAATTCATAGAGGGCTGGGTTCAAAGCAAAGTAAAGGAAAAACCTCTGCACCTGAAAGCTGTGTTAACATAAGTCAAATTTAAAACTGAAAATGTCAGCTTCTTCCCAGCTTTTTGGGAGGATCAAGTCTTTTAATTAACAGGAAAAGCTTAAAAATCCAAGGTGTCATCTTGTAGCAATGTGTCGGAGAATAAAGTACAACAGTGCAGGCAGTCTGAGAAGAAGAGCTGCTGGTAGATGAAGAGGCAGATAGTTTCAAATGCCACTAAAAACCAATCTATCTCTATTAATTTTCTTCTCTAGCAAACTGATATGTTGGAGCTTTTATCCTAAAGTATCCTCACTGTCTCACAACCCAGAGAGCAAACTTCTTTTCACTCTCTATTGTAAAGCAAGCGCTACTCCATAAAGAGATTTGTTGGCTAATGAGCATTTTACAGCAAGACTTCAAAGTTTATGCTGTGAGATGAAAAGAAAAATCCACATTCAGTTACAGTGGGAGGATTTATGTTGGCAGAAGAGAATTACCAGTTTAGCCACTTCCAATCTGCCCTAATTGCTTGCATATTTGTAAATAGTTCTGTGGGATATTTAATGGCCACGACAATAAGGACGTTAGCTTTGCACCTCATGCTACAAGACAAGTATATAGCACTCCAGAACTGCCTGGGTTAAAGGAAAAAGTATTGCACAGGATCATTATCAATCTTTGAAAAGCCAGCAGCATGGATGTGTGCCCTGGCAGCCTCCCACCCAAGAGCTGACATGGCCCAATGCTGCTTTTTAATAGTCAAATTGAATAGGGTCAGCATGAGAAGAGCAGAGCGCAGACAGTCTGACAGGCATGGGCAACTGTTCATTGGTGGTCTTCAGCCTCTCAGACTTAGTTCAGTGTGGAAGGGAAAAGATGAAATCTTTTCATGTCACATGGCATCAGGAAAACATCTTCCTTTTTCTGTTGCTTTCTTCCGAGAGGACTGCCATTCTTTCCTTATATTTAAATTAAAAGCAGTCAGGCATGAATGCACGTGTGTGTGTAGGAAGGAGTGGATTTTATATCGTCACTTGCAATCTTGTTTTGATGCTGGTTTCTCCTTTCTGGTGTTTATGTTGACATGCTCATAATGGCCACACTACCTTTGCCAGAGAAAAAAGGTATTTCTAGCTTTAAAAAAAATTATTTCCTGTTGTTGAAAGACTCTATTCTATTAGCTCCTCCTTTTGTCATTGCTTACCATTTTAGTGCATTGTGTCAGCAGTATCTTATCAAAATCTCTGTGTCTTTTGTGACAGTAATTTTTGCTTGCATGTAAAATACTCCAGACTAATGTTTTGAAACATATTTTCCTCTTATTTTCAAGCTGATTTTGGACTTAGTTTTAGGGTATTAGACCTCAATGAAAGGGGAAGGAGTGAATAACCTGTACATCTAGAGTTCTGTTACTTGACTGAAAAATAGGCAATCCACATTAGCAATTGTGAGAACTGTTTTGGAAGGTCTCTAAACTGACTGGCTTCCTTTCCATTCATTTGTTTCTGATTCTGAGACTCGCACAGTGTAATTAACCACTTCTAGACTGAGATTACCTATTCAGCTATTTGCTGTCCTGTGATAGCCCCTCAAGGTTACCTATGGGTCATTATTGACTTGTGACCAGAATTGTCTCCCTCTAATGTATCTGGTACTGCTTTAAAGGCAGAGCTCGGCAAACAAACACCTTCCCTCCTGGGCTTTGTGAAGTTTCAGGTGAGGGAAAGTTCAAAATGCAAAGGCAGCATCCAGAATAATCTCTCTCACTAAGCCATGTTTATGATTTGTATTTCTGTGAATACTCTGTCTTCACTTTACTCCTGCATTCATTTACTTATAAAAATTATGAAGAGGAGAATGTGTACCATGAGGCGTCTTCCTAAAACATCAGATTTTGACAGAATTAGGTCAAATTAATGTTTCAGGTGCAGATTATGTGAATGCCACTTGAGAGTGTGAACCTGAATCCGTACCAGTGGTGGTCTGCCAGGCTTTGGCAAGTGCAGGAGAACAAAGAGCTACATGTCTGGCCCTTAGCTAAAAACTGAGCATTACTGATCTATGTGTGATATTATCTTAGGCCCTTCAGCTGCACTGTTGCTTCTGAGCAACTCTAATAAATTCAATGAGCTAGAAATTTATGCAGGTGTTTGTCCATCAGGTGTGGATCAGGGTTTTGAATTGTAGCCTGATCTGACAGAATGGCATATGAAACCATGACGTGATACGTTCCTGTTTGCGGGTCCTCAGACAAGCTGATGATTCCAAGAAGCATATGTGGACCACAAAGGGATTTCATCATGCCCGTTTCATTAAATGGTAATGATAATGTATTTCAGTGGAATTCTATTTTGCACATTCTGGTTGATGTTAAGGAGGCCTTCACGCAAAATACCCTTGCTTAGATGTCGTAACCTCCGAAACATGCAGAATATGTGTTAGAGTAATTCAGTCTAAAATTGACCAGAGTGACTCACAGGGATCACAGAACCGAGTACTGAGCAGCTACTGAGAGCATGTATATTTCATTTGGTAAACAGTGTCTGATTATGAATTAATTGTGATAATGCAGACAATTATTTCAATAATTTTGTCTAGTTAACAGTAACAATAGACATACTGTTTGTTAAATGTATTAACTGAAATTACAGTAGCTATTCAGACTACATTCATCAAAATTCTTGGTATAGCGTATGTCCTTTCCTTGTCTGTGGGCTTGTGAATGTTCTGCTTATCCTAAGTGTTGTCATTTTTGCTGGTATTACAGAAAAAAAATTGAAATGTAGGCAGTTGTCAATGACACAAACATCTTCTGTCTTTTCCACTGTCTGCTTCTTGAAGTCAGTTCTACATGTATAGTCTGAAACAAGGGAATTTAGCCATGTGACTCTCCCTTTAACTCAGCAAAAGTTATGTAGGTAATTCTTAATTTGAGGGCACAGTATTAACTCCCCATTGACAAGAGTAAGCATTAGTCACGTAGTTCCCTTGACTTTATTGCAACTGTTCCTGCAACTTCTTACTCATGAGATACAGGATTTAGAATCAAGTTGTTAATATTGCAGAAAATTAATTTTTGTAATTTAAAGTATAGTGCTAACCATCAGTTAGCCCCTGGATACATGGCACCAATTTATCTATGAAGTGGTTCTTGATGTTCAAAATCACTCTGTATCCAGCGCTTAACAAATACAGGGAGTATTATGAACACAAAGCAAATGGGTTTAGTGATTTTGGTCTCCAGAGAAGATCCCCTTGGCATAAGATAGTTCTTGTAATCAGTATTTTACATCCTTCTCATTTTGAACTCCCAGTTCAGGCCCTGATGATCTGTACACTCTGTGCTGAAGTCTGATTGATTATACCAGGATTAATTGGGTTTTACTCTTCTGAAAACGTTGCAGGTGTGCCAGCTGTGAGAAAAGTTGTGTTTGACCCTGTCTGTTTCATTATCTGCTCCATTTCCCTACCAAATCTGAATTGTATAGGGGCAGGTACTAGTATTGTCTTTAGGAATCTTTATTATAGACAGCTGTCAATGGCAGATGAATGCTTTGGCTGTGCCTCTCCTTTCAGCCAAGGAGTAAGTCTATAATAGTGAGGATTTATCTTGTTATATGGGTATACTGACACAGAATTATAACATCTGTATATGGGCCACTGACAGTCCCCATGTCTTCTAGTATATTCTATTTTCTCTAGGCCAAATTTATTGCTCTCATAATTAAGTCCAATCTTGAGAACTTAATGGAGTTGCAGGTTTTGAAAGTAGCAGGAAGTACAGCTCCTTGGCAGGAGCTTGCGCAGTGTCTGCTCCGGTCTGCCCGGGGTGTAATTCCACCCATTCCGAATGAAGGGTGGGTGACAGAGGACAAGGCTTTAGAAGAAATTCCAAATTGGTAATTTTTATCATTTGTTCCATCTCATGTTAGGAATGCCTGAGTGGCCTTTTTCTCTCAGTAAGTCTTACACCCCTAGTTGCTAAATGGGATCACGTTAATCATGGATGACACCAAGAAATAACAGGCTTACATTGCTTCCAGGTAGAGGCGGATCAGGCACAAGGTGAAGCTTTCCAGTGGTGAGGGCAGTGAAGCATTGGGGTTGGTTGCCTGGGGAGCTTCTGTGATTTCCATTTCTGGAGGATTTGGAGAACCTGCAGGGAATGAACTCACCTGCTAGGAATGACTGAACCATGGCGATTCCTGCCTTGGGGTTGGGGCATGTACTAAATCACCTCCTAAGGTCTGTTCCAGGCCAGTTTTTTGCAATTCTGTAAGTCAGCGGTGAGCTGACACTGCTCTGAAATGGCAGGATAAATACAAGCCCAGTCTTATTCTTTGCCTGGTACACGAAAAATGCTGCTGCTCTGTGGGTTTATGTGTTCCTCATCCTCCTTCAACTTCACAGGCTCCAAGCGGGAACCAAGTTCACTATTTCTTACCCAGCAAGTATGTAAATTCATAACCTCAGTAATTAATTTGTACACAATCAGTATATTTTTAAAAAGGTAAAGGATTCTTTCAAGTATCATATACCTTAAGTGTGGCTGGCTGTGACAGATGAAATCAATTTTGAGTATATGCCACGTAACATTGCTTGTAATTTACACAAAAAAGCATTTAATTATTCTTAGGCAAAATAGCTACAATTTCAAATTGTAACCATTTATTCACCTTAGGTAGTCATTTTCATTAATGGCTTGGGTTGGGAAATAGAGAAAAAGATAAAAATAGCCTTCAGGTTTGTCTGTTACCTCTTCTGAGAACAGAAAAGGATTTTTCCAGAGTCCACTCAAGTAAATAGAAACGTTCTCATCCTTATAGTAGATTTTGGATCAGGTCCATATGTAAGGATAGTGCTGTCCCCCCCTCCCCCTTTTTTTCCATACTCTTGAATTCAATGTATGACATATATTTAATCCTGACAGTATTCTTTATCTCTATGAGAAGTCCTTTTAATTCTCTGTAAGAAAGTGTTCTGTGATGTGGCTACCTGATTTTATTGAAACTCACATGTCAGGAAAAAAAATTATTGCCTTCCCTGTCAAAACTGACAGTAATTACAAGGCCAAATATATTGCTGTGATTGACTTGTAAAACCAAATCTGTAATATTTCAAGTTTGTGAGTTGGCTTGTGCAGCTCTCAGGAAATATAACCCAGTATTTTCTTTGCAAACTGACATCTCTTTATCCGTTTCTTTTATCATCTTTGTTTTTATTTGTGAGAGCGGGGAGCATACAGCATTTATATGGAATGTACTGGATGGCATTTAATGAGTCGGCTTCTGGGGAAAAGTAGCTAAACAGTAGCTAAAGGAAAGCCAGGAAGGTTTAAGCAACGGTACCTTTTATGTGCTCCTCTTTATGCATAATCTTCCAGCAATAAATACTGCATATTGATTTCTTAATTGTAATGGAAACATACTTGGACAGGAGCAACATTATAGCCTATTTGCTACTTTAATTTTTAAAGAGATTTTAATTTTTAAAATGGATACTGCACTAAATGCAGGACAGTGCTCTTAACTTGATGTAGAAGGACCTGCTCGTCAATGCTGTGTTGCTGAGAGCTCTTTCCATTTCAGCTGCCTTCCTTCCTTTTACCTTTATAAAACCAGAAAAATCTGTAGCTGGTGTTTAGGCACACTTAGCGTGTGTAAAATTCACTCCAGATCAGACAAATTACTTCAAACTTGTTAGTGAAGAAACCCCCAAATAGGTTTCTGCAAAAAATAATAAAAGTTTCACTTGTTTATTTGCCTATGAAAAAAAAAAAATCAAACATGCAATAGTTTCCAGGTTAATAATGAACATTTCTGAGGACTTCTAGTAAAAAGTGATCTTTCTTTGGCTGAAGGGAAAAAAAAAAGACACCTACACATCAAATAAATGTATAAACCAAATCCTAGCTTCAAGACTTCTTAAAAGTGGACTAACAGCACTGCCTGAAAAATAAAGTAAAAAGAGGAAGATATATCTTAAATATCATGTAGTCATTTAGCTGGAGTGCAAAGAATAAATACAAGTGTTGAAGCAATATATATTAACAGCCACAAAGAGACACTTGAAAGTGGCATCCACAATACTGTGTATTGTTTTGAATGTACAATACCAGATTATTTCGGAACAGAAAAGATGAAGTTGCCGTTACAGGAGAAAATATTCTCCATTTTACTTCATAATTTCCAGTCTGCTGGGTGTTTGGCTGGTATTGCTGTTGGGGTTTTAATTTTTCTTTTTTCTTTTTATTTGGTTTCTTTCCTTTTTTTTTAAAATTATTTTATATTTTATTCTAAATCCAAACCAGTGAAGCAAAGCCTGGGAAGTAATAATTTCTTTGAATCTTAATACCGTCTGTCTTCTTAATGAGCCTACTGCACTGCCCTGAAAACAGCCCTTTACAAATAAACATGCTGGAAGTGATTTAGCCACAATGTCCAGACTGTGTAAACATCTAATTATTACAATAAAATTGTCAATAAATATACATTACTGCTCCCTTTTCAAACGTTAACCAACTTTCTCTTTGCTTGATAAAAAGGTATAAATTGTATTTTTATGTCTCGGCGGGTTTTGTTTTCATTACCCTGCTTGCTGCTCTCCAGACAAAAGAACGCAGACTAATGTCTGAGTTATTCCTGGATGGTGAAAACTCCTACAGTTGTTTATTAACATAAAGTGCAATGTTTCCTTTCACAGCAAAATGAACTCCAAGCTTTCACAATCTGCTGTTTAGTCACAGCATCTTTCCCCCTACCAAAAAACGAAGCTATAAAATCTCCTGTTGCAGTGGCCGTAACTGTGGGATAGGCACACCATTGAAACGCACTTACTAGAGGGAGGAGAGGACATAATGCTGCTTTAGGACTGAGAGAGAAGATAGGAAACCACAGTAATTTCCTCAAAAATATAGAGCTGTGCTTTTCAAATTATAGCATCGTGTTGACCATAAATGTGGCATCAGCTCCCCCCCACCTCCCCCATACGTAGCCCCTTTTCACATTTCTTATATAACTGGAACATTAACATTAGAAAAGCAGAGCGATATTGAATCCTAATGAGGTCTGGCCTATATGCTCCGGCAGGAGAAGAATGAGGATAATTCATTTGTATGCCGCGAAGCATTCACAACTCCATGAGCATCCCCGTGGCTTCGGCTTGTGGTGCTGATCATCTGTTCCTACTTTAGGGGGTTTCATTGCTCTGAGCAGCATCTGAGCTGGGGAAAAAATAGTTAACCGCTTTACTGCTAGCTTTTGTTATATAATGACAATTTAATACGGTGGCTATTTTTTTGTTAACCTGCTTTAAAAAGGTCTTTCAAATGGTTAAATTAATCTTCTGATTAGCTGTGCCTGCCAGGTAAAATATAAGGAGGAAAATGATGTGGAACACAGCAGTGTAAAATGCGTTAGCCAGTCTTGGTAAACATGTCTATTTTAAATAATCAATGTAATGACAGGCAGCCGTTTGCTTGGAAAATATTTTTTTAAAATACTTTTTATTCTATTTTACTGCCTGTGATCCCACTGCTTTTTTTAATCCCTTTTATTTTTTTTAAACACTGAAGATACTCAGCTGAGCGACATGTTATTTAAAAAAAGAAAACAGAAATGTTTACCAAAATCAAGGTATAAAAGATCCGTGCAAATTGCCATGTAAAATGATCTGCACAAAAAGGCATCGGGGAAGAGAGGGAAGGCTGTGCCAAACAGATGGCACACCCTGCTGTGTTTTTGATTGAAAAAGAAAGGTAACATTTGCAGCCACGTCAAAGAGACAGTGATCAGCTAAACAAATTGGTCTCCGAAGTGCACCATTGCTGGAGCAAACCCTGCTGCAGGGTACGAGCGAGGTTGTATTTCACAATAATGCCGTGTGCGCGTCGCGGCTCTCCGAAGTGAAGGGAGATGTCCCCCTTTCATCTCTCCAAGGCAAGCAAAAGCCTTTGTTGAGATACACTGCAATGTACTCTGCA